>WWNC01000001.1:1532500-2067500 GCA_011125475.1 Melanerpes aurifrons
TTTATTCAAACTGTAAATTCCAGGGCTGCAATGATGAAGCCATTGGAGAGGGCTGCAGGAGCCCTCCAGCTTGCTCAGCCAGATGATTGGTCACCCCAGTAAGGGTTTGCACTGGTGCTTACAGAGCTTTATTTCAGCCCTCTGTTAGTCACAGAATCAGGCACACAGGAGGGGCAAAACCCCTAGCCCAGGCTTCACGGCTGACTGAACCAGTGCCAGTCAGCCACTGCGCAGTCCACAAGCGCAGAAGGAGCTGAGGAGCAGAAGCTGAAACCAACTTGTCAGGAGAAGCTTGACCCACAAATGCTCACTGAAAAGGAGCTCCAAAGGATCATGGGTGTGAGTTTCAGCCACTGGTGAGGCCACACCTTGAGTCCTGTGCTCAGTTCTGAGCCATCTGAGAAAGATGTTGAGGTGCTGGAAGGTGTCCAGAGAAGGGCAACAGAGCTGGGGAGGGGTCTGGAGCACAGCCCTGGGAGGAGAGGCTGAGGGAGCTGGGGTTGCTTAGCCTGGAGAAGAGGAGGCTCAGGGGAGACCTTCTTGCTCTCTGCAACTCCCTGCAGGGAGGTTGTAGCCCGGTGGGGGTTGGTCTCTTCTCCCAGGCAACCAGCACCAGAACAAGAGGACACAGTCTCAAGCTGTGCCAGGGGAAGTTTAGGCTGGAGGTGAGGAAGAAATTCTTCCCAGCAAGAGAGATTGGCCACTGGGATGTGCTGCCCAGGGAGGTGGTGGAGTCACCATCCCTGGAGGTGTTTAGGAAGAGCCTGGATGAGGCACTCAGTGCCATGGTTGAGTTGATCAGATGGTGCTGGGTGCTAGGTTGGACTGGATGAGCTCTGAGGTCTTTTCCAACCTGGCTGATTCTGTGATTCTGTGAGTGAAGAGAACCATTCTGAAACTTTGCTGTCTGGATTTTTTAATGCTTCTGTTCTCATTGACCTCAGAAAAATGGCCACATGGTGATGGCTGAAAGCTCTCCTTGCCAAGCCCACTCACAGCCTCTCCAGCAGCAGTTTTTGGCTGTTGACTGGGTCAGGAATCAGGCAGAGCTGGGCTGGGCTCAGTTTATTTCTACTTTCAAGGGGGCTAACTTTTCAGTAGTTATTTCTACTTTTATGGGGACCTACATGAAAGCTGGGGAGGGACTTTTGAGGGTGTCAGGGAGTGGTAGGACTGGGGGGTATGGAGCAAAACTAGAAGATTGAGACTGGATGTTAGGAAGAAGTTGTTGCCCATGAGGGTGGTGAGAGCCTGGCACAGGTTGCCCAGGGAGGTGGTGGAAGCCTCCTGCCTGGAGGTGTTTGCAGCCAGGCTGGATGTGGCTGTGAGCAACCTGCTGTGGTGTGAGGTGTCCCTGCCCATGGCAGGGGGGTTGGGACTGGCTGAGCCTTGAGGTCCCTTCCAGCCCTGACAGTTCTGTGGTTCTATGACATTTAATTGTCTTTTACTTCCCCAAACTACTCCAGTGACCCCTAGGAAGTTTCCCTGTGCAGAGCATCACTTCAGGGAGCAGTGACAGCAGTGACTTTTTAGAATCATTTACATGGGGAGCTAGGAACTTTTGAATTAAATTATCATTTCTTAGTTTACCTTTTTTAGGTTGGGTCTTAGGAAGCACTTCCTGACAGCAAGGCTGATTAGGCACTGGGATGTGCTGCCCAGGGAGGTGCTGGAGTCTCCATCCCTTTAAGGACAGCTTGGATGTGGCACTTGGTGGCAGGGTTTAGCTGATGTGCTGGTGCTGGGTCATAGGCTGGAGCTGATGATCTCAGAGGCCTTTTCCAGCCTCACTAATTCTGTGAGTCTGTGGTTGGGGCTCCTTCCTTGGAACTATTCAAGGTGAGGGTCAACAGGGCTCTGGGCAGCCTGATCTAGCTGGGGATATCCCTGCTGACTGCAGAGGAGGTTGGACTGGATGAGCTTTGGTGGTCCCTTCTTGCCCAGACCACTCTGTGATTCTATGACTCTGTGCCTATGACTCTATGAGCCTATGAACACAGCCCTGCACAGAAGCTTTGGCAGCCTGCATAAACCCAGCCCTGCTCAAGCTTGTGCTGTCAGGTTAGGGTTTTATGCAAAGCCAGATGGACTAAGGCTGAAGCTGGGAAAATCAGAGCTGCCAGCCCAGCTTCCAGGCTGGCTTGACTTGAATGAAAACTCTGCATATTCTTCACATCATCACAGCAACAATGAGCCCTGAGGAGAGGCTCCAGCCTGTGGCTCCTTTGTCATGTTTCACATGAATAGACTCTATGCTTAGTTGCTTCTGAGAGGCACAGAGAACCTATTTCCATAGCTCTCAGGCAATAAGTTGTTCAGCAGCAAACTGAATTAATTAAGCCTCTGAAATCTGAAAAAGCCAGAACCAAAACTTGTTGCCTGATGCTGGTTCTATCTGGAGGAGAAATAACAGGTCAAAGAAGAGCTGGTTTGATTGCAGGTGGCTGGAGATGAGGCTTAGGTGCCTAAACCAAGCAAGACCTGCAGCACTGAATGAAGTATTGCCTAAATATCACCAGAAAAATCTGGGCATGGAGCAAGAAACCAGCTTGCTTCCCAAGAGACATTGGTTGTGCTGGCAAGGACAGTGAAAGATTTCAGCAGCAAGCTGCTGAACTTGTGCTGAGGGTGCCCTGCAGATATAGCTCTGATATTCCACTCCTCCCTAAATTCATTCTCTTGCCAGCAAGGGCAATGTGGAAGCAGCACCAATCCCTGCTTTACAGGGGCTCCCCTCAGCACGGAAACCTCCCTGCCCTTTGCTGTCACATCATTGGGGGGGTTTGGCTTCCCTTTTCCCCAGTGTGTCAGCCCCAGCTGGAAGCTGAGCTGCTGTTGGGACAGGCAGGTTAAGGGGGAAGAGCACTAGGGTGAGAATACAACATCCTTCCTACGTGCTGGGGAGCTCAGCAATGATGGGATGTTCCCAGAGAGGAAACAATGAGAGGGTCAAGCAGATGCACGGTCCAGGAATGCCACACTCACAGAATCACAGAATCAACCAGGTTGGAAGAGACCTCAGAGATCATCAAGTCCAACCTATGACCTAATACCCAACACCTCCTGACAACTAAACCATGGCTCCAAGTGCCACATTCAATCCCTTCTTGAACACCTCCAGGGATGGGGACTCCACCATCTCCCTGGGCAGCACATCCCAATGGCCAATCTCTCTTTCTGGGAAGAACTTTCTCCTCACCTCCAGCCTAAACTTCCCCTGGCACAGCTTGAGACTGTGTCCTCTTGTCCTGGTGCTGGTTGCCTGGGAGAAGAGACCAACCCCCACCTGGCTACAACCTCCCTTCAGGTAGTTGTGGAGAGCAATGAGGTCTGCCCTGAGCCTCCTCTTCTCCATTAGAGAAGGATTAGTCACTGGAGAGGGTTAAAGGAAAGTGTCCCTGACAATCCTTGCTCTTCCCTGGGCTGGGGCAGAGAGCAGGGATTGCCTCACCCATGGGATTATGCCAAGGGCAGAATAAACTTCAAACTTCTTCAGTGAATTACTGCTGGTGACCATCTTTGTGTGGTGGGTTGAAAATTCCCCCCTAGCATTAGATTTGCCAGCCCAGCCCAGCTGGAAGCAAAGGAAGCTGTGTTCACAAGCAAAACTGCCATCTGCAATGACATGCAACGAGCATGCACAACACAGTCAATATTCACACTTGGTAAACAGCACAAGAACCCCCTGGCCCAAAAACCAGGGCAGCTGATAGCTTTCCCTTCCCTGCCCCACTCCTCCCCCCCCTGGACACAAAGGGACAAGAGAAAAGAGCAGAGAGTTGTTTGTTTTCAGTACTTAGCCAAAACAGAATGCAGCCCAGGTCAGCAAAGCCAAGCAGAAGGCAGAGCCCAGCATCTGCCGGAGTGAGGAGGCCAAAAAGAGAGAGAGTTAGCTCACAGATCTAACTTCCATGTCTGTTATCTCTCCAGTGGCATTGTCTATGACTTATTCTTTCCCTTTTTACACCCCATGGTGACACAGTGGTGTTCTACCACTTTGTGTTCGAGAGCTGTGGAACATCTTAAAGGTGCAGCCTAAACCTGCCACAGCTTGCAAGGGGAAAATGTACCTGGGACTTCTCTGCTCCACTTGGCAGGGCAGCTCTGCCTCCAGGATGTGAAGGTGGGAGGTTTGGTGATGGGGACAGTGACAGAGGTGTGGTGATGGGGACAGTGACAGAGGTTTGATGGGGACAGTGACAGAGGTGTGGTGATGGGGACAGTGACAGAGGTTTGATGGGGACAGTGACAGAGGTGTGGTGATGGGGACAGTGACACAGGCGTGATGGGGACAGTGACACAGGCGTGATGGGGACAGTGACAGAGGTGTGGTGATGGGGACAGTGACACAAGTGTGATGGGGACAGTGACACAGGCATGATGGGGACAGTGACAGAGGTGTGGTGATGGGGACAGTGACACAAGTGTGATGGGGACAGTGACACAGGCGTGATGGGGACAGTGACAGAGGTGTGGTGATGGGGACAGTGACAGAGGTGTGGTGATGGGGACAGTGACACAGGCGTGATGGGGCCAGCAGAGCCTCCTGCAGGCTGACTGCCTCGAGGTGAGTGAGTGTTTGCAGGGGAGCTGATGTGTGCTGGATTTGTGCTTGCACAGCCTGCTCCCAGCTATGAGAAACACAAACTGTGCTCTGTCCAGATGGCTTCTTTCTGGCCACACAATACACCCTGAGCCCTCTCCTCCTTTCACACTACTGCCCATACATCTCTCCTGCTATTAATAAGCTGTTTATGCACCTCCTGACAGCAGACTGGACCTCATCTTTGAGATCAGTACCTGGCGCTCATATTTCTTCCCTCTTGCCCTCTGCTGCTTTCCACCATCCATCACACTGACTCTTACTTCCTATCCTCTCCTGTGAAATGGACACTTCCTTCTTTTTTTTCTCCACCAACAGTAAAACAGATCAAGGTGGCTCCATGTGTTGGTAAAGATAAATGTGGAGGCTAAAAGCTTTGTCTTCTGTGGCTTCCATTAGACTTTGTGGTGTGGCACGAGGGGATTGTCCCCTGGGACTCAGCTCTGGGGAGGCCACACCGGGAGTGTTGTGTCCAGTTTGGGGCAGCTCAGTGCAAGAGAGATGTGGAGGTGCTGGAGCCAGGGCAGAGCAGGGCAAGGAAGCTGGGAAGGGCCTGGAGAAAAAATCTGCTGGAGAGCAACTGAAGGAGCTGGGGATGGTTAGTGTGGAGAAGAGGAGGCTGAGGGAGACCTCCCTGCTGTCTACAACTACCTGAAAGGAGGTTGTGGAGAGGCTGCTGCTGGTCTCTTCCCACAGGGAATTAGTGACAGAACAAGAGGGAATGGCCTCAAGTTGTCACTGGATGGTAGGAAAAATTTCTTCCCATCAAGAGTGGTGAGGGACTGGAATGTGCTGCCCAGGGAGGTGGCTGAGTCCCCAAGCCTGGCTGTAGTTTGGATGTGGTGCTTGTGGCTCTGGTTTAGGGGCAAGCCTTGTAGAGCAGGGTGCTGGGCTGGACTTGATGCTCCTGAGGCTCTTTTCCAACCTGAATGTTTCTGTGAGTCTGTGATGCACAAAGGCTGCTGTTGCAAAAGCCTTTGAGAGTCCCAGGACATCCTGCTCTGTTAGCAAAGCAGGGCTCCTGCACTCACCTGAAATCAAATGCCTTTGGAGCCTCCCTGCTTTGTGACTTGGCTGTCCCCTCTTTTCCAGCAGCCTCACTTTTGAGTCTGAGGAGTCTCTTGGTGACATTTAACAAGTACTCCACCTGCAAAGCAGTGGAAGACATTTCAGCTGGAGGTGCTGAGCTGTGTACAAGCAGCAGGTAGTTTGGACCATTTCAAAGCTATTTTTGTTGGTACAAGAGTGGTGAGACTCTGGCCCAGGCTGCCCAGGGAGGCTGTGGCTGCCTCCTGCCTGGGGGTGTTGGAGGCCAGGCTGGATGAGGCCTTGAGCAGCTGAGTGTAGCTGAGAGGTGTCCCTGGGCAGGTTGGGGAGGTTGGAGCAGAGGAGCTCTGAGCTCCCTTCCAGCCTGAGCCATTCTAGGATTCCATTCTGTGATTCCCCTTCCCTAGAGGTATAGATGGGAGGTGTATTATGGCAGAGGGGATTGACAAGACAGACC
This sequence comes from Melanerpes aurifrons, assembly GCA_011125475.1. Taxonomy (NCBI): domain Eukaryota; kingdom Metazoa; phylum Chordata; class Aves; order Piciformes; family Picidae; genus Melanerpes; species Melanerpes aurifrons. Next base: position 1,538,608 of record WWNC01000001.1, read on the forward strand.
TTGAGTGAGGCAAAGAGGATTTCAATGTCCTTGTGCTAAACAAGGATGGTAGAGTACATTAAAGGAGTTTTGGCTCTGGAGATGCAGCAAAGAGAAGATGTGGAGATGCACTGGGACCTAAGTCAAGTCTCATTGGAGAAATGTTTGGCTTTGCCCAGCTCCTCTCCTGGGGTGAGGCAAAGGGAATCTTCTCACTTGTCAGGGTGGTGTGAGAGGAAAAGAAGAATATTTATTACCCTGTATCTGTGATTTATGTTTTGCCCTTGGTAATGAACTAAAATATTTGGTTCTGAAGGAAGCAATCTGTCTTATGATTTGCAAAGGGCTTTGTTGCAAGAGCTACACTTGGTGGTCCAAGAGTAGGGGGGCTGCTGACTTCTGCTAGCCCATGGGCAGTGCCAGTCAGAAAAGACCTGCCCAGGTAGCTGTGCTCTGCAACTTCATCACCAGGTGAAGTTCAGAACTTCCTTCAGAGGAAAGCTGACTCTGAACTTCCAGCCTCCTGTGCTGAGCAGAGTGAAAACTGTCTAGAGGCATCGTGCATGGATCCAAGGGGCAGGTGTCTCTGGACTGTGCCAGAGAGTCCTGACAGGACATCCAAGCCAGGCAGCAGGAGTTTTCTTGCTGTTTGTTTCTATTTTGATCATTGTTCTTGCTCCACTGCTTGTTCTCACTCTCACTTGCTTTTGGTTGTCTACAACTACCTGAAGGGAGGTTGTAGCCAGGTGGGGGTTGGTCTCTCATCCCAGGCAACCAGCACCAGAACAAGAGGACAAAGTCTCAAGTTTAGGCTTGATCTTAGAAAGAAGCTCTTCACAGACAGAGAGATTAGTCTTTGGAATGTGCTGCCCAGGAAGGTGGTGGAATCAGTGTCCCTGGAGGTGTTTAAGAAGGGCCTGCATGAGGCACTTGGTGCCATAGTCTGGTTGATTAGATAGCATTGGGTGATCAGTTGGACTTGATGACCTTGGAGGTCTCTTCCAACCTGGTTGATTCTGTGACTGTATTTCTCAGTAACAGTGGATACATGAGATACTCTGCTAGGAGCTTGAGCAGCTAGGAACTTCATAAGCAGCTGTAAGTTGAGTTCAGCTCACATTCATGGAGCAATGGCCTCCTTGAGCATGGAGATCCAAACTGGGAGCTGTAGGCTAAGTTTAGCTCACATTCACAGAGCAATGGTTTCCTTCAGCATGGGGATCCAAACTGGGAGCTGTGGGCAGAGTTCAGCTCATATTCATGGAGCAATGGCCTCCTTGAGCATGGAGATCCAAACTGGGAGCTGTGGGCAGAGTTCAGCTCACATTCACAGAGCAATGGCCTCCTTGAGCATGGAGATCCAAACTGGGAGCTGTGGGCTGAGTTCAGCTCATATTCACAGAGCAATGATCTCCTTGAGCATGGAGATCCAAACTGGGAGCTGTGGGCTGAGCTCAGCTCACATTCACAGAGCAATGATCTCCTTGAGCATGGAGATCCAAACTGGGAGCTGTGGGCTGAGTTCAGCTCATATTCACAGAGCATTATACTCCTTGGATATGGAGATTCAAACTGGGAGCTGTAGGCTGAGCTCAGCTCACATTCACAGAGCAATGATCTCCTTGAGCATGGAGATCCAAACTGGGAGCTGTGGGCTGAGTTTAGCTCACGTTCATGGAGCAATGGCCTCCTTGAACACAGAGATCCAAAGTGATTTTGGATGCCTCCTGGGTGTTGTGCTTCCTCAGAGGCTTTCCCTGCTGTGCACCCAGTGGCAGCTCCCCTTTTAAAGCCCAGTCTGTCCAAAGAGGATCCTAAACCCCAGCTCCACAGTGAAATGAGAAACCTACGTAGATCATCCCCCCCCCAGCACAAGGGACTGGATTAACTTAACTCTCAACTCCTGCTGCTTAATGCTCATTTAATATATTGTCTTGGCTTTTAATCAGGTTGGTGGAAGATAAAAGCCTGTAAGGAGCTGTGCCACAGATGGGGCAGGCAGAGCTTCATATGCAAAATAAAAAGAGACATAATAATAAAGCAGCAAATTGGATGTTGCTGGCATGAAATCTGGCTTTGTTTTGATGCAGGGAGCAGCAAACACTGCTCCACGCTGAGGTTTTCAGGAATGCCTTAAGTACACAACACTTCTGCTGCCACCCCAGTTGCCTATATATAGATCTGTCTTGTGTAAAGAATTTAAAAAGCATTAGAATGGAGAAATCAAAGAGACAATAAATTTTAAACCAATCTTATTGTCTGCAGCCTAAAGTGTTATTAAGATCAAAGTGCAGCAAACATCTGGCATTTGCCTTTCTGCAAAAATTAGATCAAATTACCTACCAGAGGATTTAGATCCATTCAGTAAGTTCTTGCCATAGTTGGGTTTTTTTCCCTCTCTCTCTCTCTCTCTCTCTCTCTCTTTTTTAGTTGCTAGCTCCAGCTTCAACATCTCAATTCCCTCCTCCTCATTCCCTTGGAGTCGAAACATTAGCAACAAAAATGGGAATGTGCATTGTCCATCTGCCTCCTGAGGTGGACACCCACAGGTCCTTCAGACCCTGAGGGCAGAGGCTCAGCCAGCCTTCATCTTTGCCACTAAGTGTGACTGTCCAAAACCAAACTTTCCTGCGGACACACAGCCCTGGCCCTCAAACTCTTCATGCCTGCAGCTGTACTTGCTGTCATTGCTGGGTTACTCTATGCTGATTGCTGCTGTGGTGTGTTGTAGCCTGGCACACTGGCCCATGCTTGCATGTGTAAACCCATCACAGGTACATTTTTCAGCCTTCTAAGTATGCCTGATGCATCCCCAGGCTTTTACTGCCTCTGTTTAGGGAGATAAATTTGTGTGGCTTACGTTTGCACAGCACAGCTTTTCATTCTCTGGCCAGAGGAATGCAGTAATACAGAGCTAAGACTCTGTCTCTTGAAGCCAAGGGAGGCTCTGCCTTTGTGCTAATTGCTAGAGACAGAAAAATCAGTAAAGTTTAGTTTAAAGGAAAAAAAAACCCCAACATTAAGGCCTGCAAACTCATCATTAACTAAGTCAAACCTGCTTAGCAGTGCTCTGTAGAGCTGTGAAATGATGAATGAATCTGAGCGCTGCTGTCCCAGGCAGGCTGTGACTGACAGACTAATTCTTTCCAATTGCTTTGCTGCTGGAATCCATATTGCTATTGCTAGGCAGAAGGGTCAGAAATAGCTCTCAGTGGTTGCAGGCAGAGGTGGAGATGCAGTTTTAACCTTTTGTTCCTTTGATCTCTTGCAACATGAACTGGAGGAGTAGGGCAGCTTCCATTAAGGCATCCTTTAAAACAGAGAAACACAAACACTGCAATTTCAGCTTTTATTTGCAGGGCTTTTATTGTACCTCCTCCATCTGATGCATCCCCAAGCTATGTGATTTCCATCTGTACCACAGCGAGGAGGAGTTATTGCTCACTGCAGCTGAGAAGCTTGGGGGGAGGGGAGGAGAGGTGGTTAGTGTGATCCCAAACATTCTTCTTGTATGTCAGTAAATAATTTGATCTTCCTTAGCTTGCTCACTGATCACTCAGAAAAAGGGAAGCTTCACAGAAGCTTAGAATCTGGCAACAAAGTTGGTGAGGAGTTTGGAACACAAGCCCTGTGAGGAGAGGCTGAGGGAGCTGGGGTTGCTTAGCCTGGAGAGGAGGAGGCTCAGGGGAGACCTTATTGCTCTTCACAACTCCCTGAAGGGAGGTTGTAGCCAGGTGGGGGTTGGTCTCTTCTCCCAGGCAGCCAGCACCAGAACAAGAGGACACAGTCTCAGGCTGCACCAGGGGAGGTTTAGGCTGAAGGTTAGGAAGAAGTTCTATACAGAGAGAGTGACTGCCCATTGCAATGGGCTGCCCAGGGAGGTGGTGGAGTCACCATCACTGGAGGTGTTCAGGAGGAGACTTGATAGGGTGCTTGGTGCCATGGGTTAGTTGATTAGGTGGTGTTGGATGATAGGTTGGATGCAATGATCTTGAAGGTCTCTTCCAACCTGGTCTGCTCTATTCTATCCTATCCTATCCTATCCTATCCTATCCTATCCTATCCTATCCTATCCTATCCTATCCTATCCTCAGGCTTGTACCAGTGACTTGGTGCTGCTCCCTTAGGAGACCTTTTGGAACTAACCCCTCCAGATTTACTCCTGTACGCTGGATATCAGAGAGAAGCACCAGAAAAAGAGGAGGCTGAGGGGAGACCTCACTGCTCTCTTCAACTACCTGAAAGGAGGTTGTGGAGGGGCTGCTGCTGGTCTCTTCTCACAGGGAATTAGTGATGGAACAAGAGGCAGTGGCCTCAAGCTGTGACTGGATAGGTTTAGACTGGACAGTAGGAAAAGTTTCTCTCACAAGAGTGGTCAGGGACTGGAATGTGCTGCCCAGGGAGGTGGCTGAGTCCCCAAGCCTGGCTGTGTGTCAAGGTGGTTTGGATGTGGTACTTGGGGCTCTGGTTTAGGGGTGAGCCTTGCAGAGCAGGGCTCTGGGCTGGACTTGGTGCTCCTGAGGCTCTTTTCCAACCTGAATGATTCTGTGATTTTGTCCCCAAGGGTGCATTTAGAATCATGGAACTGTTAGGGCTGGAAGGGACCTCAAGGATCATCCAGTCCTAACCCCACTGCCATGGCCAGGGGTTGCTCAGAGCCACATCCACCCTGGCCTTAAAAACCTCCAGGGATGGGGCTTCTACCAAGAGCAGTTCTCCACTTCTCTTTGGCTGTTTGTTTGTTTGTTCCTCAGGAGAAGGTAAATCACAAAGCTAAACCACTGCTTCATCATTTCTGCAAATGCAGAGCTCCCCTTCCCAGCCAAGCACCGCTGCTGACAGGCAGCTGGAGCGGAGCCAGCGCGCTGCCTGCTGCCGTGCCCCATGCAGGACACCACACACCTCCTGTGTGCAGCTGCTGCTCAGCTGTCCTGCACGTTGTGGCAGCTTCAGGCTGATGCCTAGGAAATTTTCCACAGGTCTGGAGTAGAAAGTGGTAGGATGTAAATCAATTCCCACTGGATCATAGGACCATAGGACGTGAGGGGTTGGAAGGGACCTTCGAAGATCGTCGAGGATGTAAAGGGAAAACGATGGTTAGGTCTAAATCATCCCAGTGGGCTGGTGACACAAAGTGAGTTGGATAAACTCCTTCTCTTTCAGCTGCCTCACTCCAGCTATACTAGCTGGTTGCTTCTTGCTTGGCTGGTGCTGACCCTGCCTGCATTTCTTTGTTGTGGCTAAGTACTAACAAACTACTCTCTGCTTTTCTCCTCTTTCTCTTTCCTTTTGCTTGGTGGGGGAAGAAGAAGGAGAAACTGTTGGTAACCTGTGGTGGGTTGAAATTTCCCCCTCAACATTAAATTTGCCAGCCCAGCCCAGCTGGAAGCAAATGGCAGCTGTATTTACAGGCAAAACCACAGCCTACAAGGAAATGCAATGAACATTTAATGGTATTTGCAATATTTAATGATATTTACAATTAATAAACAGCACAAGGACCCCCCCTGGCCAAAAAACAGGGGAGCTAATAGCTTCTCCCTCCCTGCCCACCCCCCTTGGACACAAAGGGAGAGGAGAAAAGAGCAGAGAGTTATTTTGTTAGACTTAGCCAAAACAATGCAGCCAAGGGCAAGCAGAGGCCAGCACAGCACAAAGTTATTATCTCCCAGAGTGAAGAAGCAGCCAGAAGGGAGGCAGAAAGTTTAGCAAACCCATTCTTATGGTAGATGTCTCTCCAAAGGGATTGTTTTGAACTTATCCTTATTTTCCTTTTTACACCCCATAGGGATTTATTTCCATGCTACCACTTCCTGCTCAAGATCCCTGGAAGATTTTAAAGGTACAGCCCTACAGCCCAGCACAGCAACCCCCTGGCTGTGGCCAGAGGGGTCCTTGTGCTGTGTACAAACTCTGAATACCTGTAGGTGTTGCACATTTGGTGCATATTCCTTGCATTCCCTACTTCTAGATTGTAGTTTTGCTTGTAAACAGAGCTGCCTTTGCTCCCATCCCAGACTGAGCTGGTCTGGCAATTGTTCTTTTGGGGGGCATAATTCTCTCAAATGGGCTGGGGAGGGGTAATTTCAACCCACCCCACACATGCTCAGCAAATCTGCTGTGCCCTTGGTGCCTCAGTCCTGTAATGTGTGTGTGACTCAACTGCACAGCACATGGATGGCAGAGCACACTCAGGAACCCCAGGCAGAAATCCAGCCTGCCTCACCGGGGAGAGAGGGGAAAAAAACTGGTACTGGTGCTGGTGCTAGCTGTGTCCCTGAGAGCTGATTGAGAGGTGTGAATTCTCTCTCTGTTAGCTGCTTTTGATCAGTGTGACTCTCTGTACAGCACACAGTGGATGTGGCTTCAGGTTGGAGCTGGTGTGTTGGGCTGTGAGCATGGACAGGAGCAGGCAGAAGGAAAATCACATCCTGGGCTGCATCCAAAGCAGCATGGCCAGCAGAGCCACAGAGGGGATTCTGCCACTTTGCTCTGCTCTGATGAGACCTCACCTGCAGTATTGTGTGCAGCTCTGGAGCACTCAGCACAGGAAGGAGATGGAACTGATGGAGACGGTCCAGAGGAGGGCCAGGAAAATGCTCAGGGGGTTGGAGCAGCTCTGCTAGGAGGACAGGCTGAGGGAGCTGGGGGTGTTCAGTCTGGAGAAGACAAGGCTCCAGACAGACCTAACAGTGACCTGCCAGGACCTGAAGGGGGCTACAAGAAGGATGGAGAGAGACTGTTTGCAAAGGCCTGCAGGGACAGGACCAGGGGCAATGGCTTCAAACTGGAGCAGAGCAGATTGAGATTGGATGTGAGGAACAAATTCTGCAGCAGGAGGCTGCTGGAACACTGTAACAGGTTGCCCAGGGAGCTGGTTGAGGCTCCATCCCTGGAGATATTCAAGGCCAGGCTCAATGAGGCCCTGGGCAATCTAATCTAGTTGGGGATGTCCTTGCTGACTGCAGAGGAGAGGTCAGACTGGATGGCCTTTGGAGGTCCTTTCTGGCCTGGACCATTCTATGATTCTATGAAGCATACAAACCTGACCTTTTAGCATATAATGAGTAAGACCATGGTACTACAGAGCACCAGGCAGGTAAGTCCAGGAGGAGCTACTTGCTTCTGCATATGGGATACCACTACTGCAGACAGCAGGACTGCACGAGGATCTGCAATGAATGAGCAACTTCCTGACACATCTGACAAGGTGGCAGGCAGGAAAGGTAAAATTCATACCATTACTCTGCTGAGACACAGCTGCAATCCTGTGTCCAGTGCTGGGCTCCCCAGGTCAAGAGAGACAGAGACCTGCTGGAGAGAGGCCAAGGGAGAGCCAGGAGGATGCTTAGGGGACTTGAGCATCTCCCCTGTGAAGAGAGACTGAGAGCCCTGGGGCTGTTGAGTCTGGAGAGGAGAAGGCTGAGAGGGAACTGATCAATGTCTATCAATAGCTGAGGGGTGGGGGTCAGGTGGAGGGGGCCAAGCTCTTTTTGGTGGTGAACAGGAATAAGCCAAGGAGCAATGGCTGCAACCTTGAACACAGAAGGTTTCAGCTCAACATGATGAAAAACTTCTTTCCTGTGAGGGTGATGAGCCCTGGAGCAGGCTGCCCAGAGAGGTTGTGGAGTCTCCTTCTCTGGAGAGATTTCAAACCCACCTGGATGCCTTCCTGTGCAGCCTGCCCTGGGTGATGCTGCTCTGGCAGGGGGGTTGGGCTGGATGATCTCTGGAGGTCCCTTCCAACCTCTAACAGTCTGTGGTTCTGTACAGATACCCAGGATTGAAAGCTGCTGCATGTACATTTCTCTGTGTAGATACTGAAGAGTAACTGACAGCAGAAACAGAAGACAACAAATGGATCTAGAGGCATGAGAAGTGATGCTGATTGCTGTAGAGAGCCAGTAGAACTCAGAAGTGTGTTTATATTGCCTGTGGTTGCAGTCCTTCCCAAAGCCCAGCCTTGCTCAAGTGCTGCCAGCAGGGACAGATCTTCCTATGCTCTCCTATCAAGATTTTCCCTCCCCTCTCTCCCTATTTGCAGCATGTGCTGCACTGTCAGGGCTTCCCTTACTCCTTTTCTCCTACAAGTGTAAGTAAACTTTGGGCTGCCCAGGGAGGTCCTAGGCTCTGGAGGGATTTTAAAGCAGTGTAGGTGATGTGCTGAGGGACTTGGGTTAGTGGTGACCTGGCTCAGTGGTTGGACTTGATGATCTTAGGGGTCTTTTCCAACCAAAAAATAGAAGAGGAAATACAAGTTGGATATCCTGTGACTTGTGTTCCTTACAGCGTGGCATGGAAATGCGGGGAACATTCTTTACCATTTTTCCTCTAGTGTGGGGTGTCCCTGCCCATGGCAGGGGGCTTGGAACCGGATGATCCTCGTGGGCCCTTCCAACCCTGACCGATACTGTGATACTATGATATTGCTATGATACTCAAGAACTTGGTTGCTGGGCTAAAAGCTGTTGTAAGGTGTTAGGCACTAGGTTGGACTTGATGATCTCTGAGGTCTCTTCCAACCTGGTTGATTCTGTGGCTCTGTGAAACTGGTAGTTGGACATAAACCTGAGATAGGTTCTGTGTAAGGCAGGGCAGGGCAGGCTGACTCCAGCTGTACCTCTGCCAACAGTCCAAGGCTTATTTATGTTGGGAAGTGTCACTCTGTGGTTTGCAAAGGGGAAAAAAGCGTGAGCAAAGACTGAGATTTTCCTCCTATGAACCGTGGGAGGGTGAGGGGGGAAGTGGCAGAGCTCATTTAAGAGCCCTCTCTGAAGTCGCCGTGCGGAGCGGCGGTGCCACTGCTTGCCTCTCTGTCTCCTTGTCATAATGGGAGCCCTTTTATAATTAGAGAAGTCAGAGTAAAGCACAACAGATCCAGAAAGAGCTGGAAATTTAAGGAAAGGGGGAAAAAAAACCACCCCACCAAAACCCAGACCCAACCAAACCCAAGGCAACAATAGGCATGGGCTGCAGGAGATGTTTTATTTATTCGTTACCAGTAGTTAAGATGACGTACAAAAGGCTGGGAAGGAAAACCAAACACAACCAAACAACACACAAAAACCCACCCCAACACACACACACACACAAAATAAACCTCCAATTCTATTCAGTTACAAAATAATTCAAACTTCATTTAAATCCAAGCTGTGCTTTGTGAGGCTGAGCATGAAAAGGCTGCAGCCTTAGGTTATGCAGCCCATTGTTTGGTTTTTGTTGGAATAAAGCAGGCAGTTAAATACATCTTGTGGTCAATATTAACTAGCTGGTATGATGGCAAGTTAAGCAGAGCTCTCTTACTGTCAGGCAAAGACCAAGCAATTCATAGAAGTTCTTTGTGTCAGATTGAGATATTGGGGAGGAGGGGAACCTGCCTCGAGGGGAGTTCCTCTGGCATGAGCTGCACACAGGCTGGTTTGGAACACTCCAAAACAAAACAGATCTATAAAGCTTTCATCAATTTCCCTCCAGAATGTGAGCCTGGCCTTAAAGAAAGGAGTCAGGAATGGCTGAAGCTTTGCTGAGTGGCTTAGGGCTTAGGGACTCAACAGTCATTGAGTTTTGCTGTCAGTTACACATCAAGAAGGAAAAATAATCTCAGTCTTGAGGTGTTCCCAATTCTTGGCTAAGGGTTTAGGGACTCAGCAGTCAGTGAGTGAGTCAGCTTCACATGAAGAGAGAAAAATAAGCTCAGTCTTAAAGGTGTTCCCATTTCCTGGCTAAGGGCTTAGGGACTCAACAGTTACTGAGTTTTGCTATCAACTTCACAAGAAGGAGGAAAAATCATCTCAGTCTTAAAGGTGTTTCCATCTCTTGGCTAAGGGCTTAGGGACTCAGCAGTCGCTGAGTGAGTTTTGCTGTCAGCTTCACAAGAAGGAAAACTAATCTCAGCCTTAAAGGTGTTCCATGTCTTGACCACAAACCCTAGCTACCACCAAACCTTCAGCAGAGATTGGCCTTTTGCCCTGCAAACCATCTAAAAAAAAACCCAAACCAACCAAACAAAAACAAGGAAGGAGGAATTTAAAAGGTAGGCAACCCCTGACTAGTGCCAGTGCAAGAGAATTTGTCTTACTGGTTGTATTAAACATCCCTCTCCTTCTGTGTTCAACTATTCACATTCCACACAGTGGAAACCCGTCTCCTGTAGCTCTGCCTTTTACAAGTGGATTTTAAAATCCACCAGGAAATGTGTCAAAGCTGCTGAAGAGCAGCACACACAGGTGGAAAGCTTTGGTGGTGGGATCAATCATCAATCGACCAATCGAGGAGCTGCAATCTCTTCCTCTTCAAGTGCAGCCCTCACAGTGCTTGGAACCTGTTCATTGCAGAGGTGCAGGATGTCACCAGTGGCTGAGCAGCAGCTGGGGCAGCCCCCGTGCACCAGGGTGCATCTGTGATGTGCCACTTGCTGCTGTGTGCTTCCCTTTGGATGTGTTAATAAGAGTAGAATTGTCTTCCTCAGCGTTCAAAGGGCAGGAACCCTGTGGCTGAGGCATCTGGTGTGAGGGAGAAGGGTTGCATCAATAATGCTGCTGAAGGGGGAAACTGAGCCCTGGGTTAGCCAAGCCCCATTGTATGATTCATGTGGACCTAACTCCCATTTCCCTCACATCAGTGATGCCAGCTCTGCTTCCAGGCCCAGTACTGACCCTGGCACAGGGCCATGCCTTTCCCTCAGTACCCCACTGGACAGACCAGATGCCAAGGCCCCGCTGGTACAGGCAGGGAGCTCTTCAGCACCCAGGGTTTGAAAGTGCCCGTGCAAAGCCAGCACCCAGGACAGCAGGAGCAAACTCAGACCATGTGGTGTGAGTTGCAGCCAGCAAGCCACCCCCCTCCCCTTCCAGGCTTCCCAGCAAGCACTGAGGAAAGCAAGGACACCATGCATGGAAGGGCTGCCTCCAGGGTTCAACAGCCCAGGGTCCACCTCCCCAGATGACCTCCTAACCTCTAACGTTCTGTGATCCTTCTGCAGGACCTTCTGTGCTCTTACCAAACCCTACAGCCCTGATCAAGTTGAAGCTTCTGATCCTGAAGGAAACAAAAGGCAGGATAACCTCACAGGTGAGATCCACCCAGCTGTTGGAAGCAGTGGGGTCCCCTTTCATGTTGCTCTCTTTTCTTTCCTGCCCCCCCCCCCCACCCCGATGCGAGGGGGCAGTTAGCCCTCAGTTTGCAGGCACTCCTCTTTGCCAAGGCCAAATGCAGTTTCAATGTAAGTTTGTGGTAACAGATATTACAAAAAAAGAGAAGAGGATTATTGCTGGCAAGAAGTTCTGCATCTCTTTCTTTCTTTTTCTTTTCACCAAGCTGCATGCCTGTGGCCAAGCTAAAATAACAACAACAATGCAATGTTTACTAGTCATGAATGTGGAGCCTTTTGTCTCTGGTGTGGTTATTGCCTCTGCAGTCACATGATGCTTGTTTTAATCCTTGCCTCGCTTTTTAAGTACTAAATTACTGCCATTCTCTGCTTCATCTGGGTGAGCAAAGGTTTCTGTCTCTGCTGTGCTTATGTGTGAGGCTTTTTTTGGTGGGGGGTGTGTGTGAAAAAGAAGTTAAAAAAAAACAAACTAGGAGAGAGTGTTTGGATCCACACAGTGGAGTCTGCACACTCGTGCTGTGGACCACACCTGGAGTATCGTGTCCAGTTTGGGGGTCCCCAGTTCAAGAGAGACAGAGACCTGCTGGAGAGAGTCCAAGGGAGAGCCAGGAGGATGCTTAGGGGACTTGAGCATCTCCCCTGTGAAGAGAGACTGAGAGCCCTGGGGCTGTTGAGTCTGGAGAAGGCTGAGAGGGATCTGATCAATGCCTATCAATAGCTGAGGGCTGGGGGTCAAGTGGAGGGGGCCAAGCTCTTTTGGGTGGTGCACAGCAATAAGGCAAGGAACAATGGATATAAACGTGAGCAGGGCAGGTTTCAGCTCAACATGAGGAGACACTGCTGTACGGTGAGGGTACCAGAGCCCTGGAGCAGGCTGCCCAGAGAGGTTGTGGAGTCTCCTTCTCTGGAGCCTTTCCAACCCCACCTGGATGCCTTCCTGTGCAGCCTGCCCTGGGTGCTGCTGCTCTGGCAGGGGGGTTGGACTGGATGAGCTCTGGAGGCCCCTTCCAACCTCTAACAGTCTGTGGTTCTGTGCAGATACCCAGGATTGAAAGCTGCTGCATGTGTGTTTCTGTATGCGGGTGCTGAAGAGTAACTGATAGCAGAAACAGACGACGACAACAACCAGAGAGGAGGTTTTGATTGCTGTAGAGAGCCAGCAGAACTCAGAAGTATATTTATAGCCTTGAATATAGTTTCTCTTTAATTTATGCAATATATGACTAGGTATATAAATTAAAGCAAAATGTAAACAGAAGACAACACCTCTTCCTCTGTGCCTTCCTGTGTATCGCTCCTTTCCCTACTCCCTTTGGTCCTCTTTCTGACTACTTGCTTTGGCTTTTGCTTTCTGACTTGCTGCAGCTCTGTTTTCCATCCACCTATGGTTGACTTTTCAACGCTCCCATGCTCCCCTCATTGTTCTCCAGACTTTTGGCTTTTGGCTTACAGTTGCTTGTTTTGAAGCAGCACGTTACAACCTCTCGATGCAGCTCTGCTACTTGCAGGGAGGGTTTTGCTATGCTTTAAACTGCTTCTTTTTTATATTTTTTCCCTTTTTTTTCCTTTTTTTTTTTTTCCTTCTTTTTCTTTTTTGTGTGTGTGACTACTTCATATTTAAGAATAGCTTCATGCTTTCAAACTGTGTTGTCCTCTCACTCGGATGCTTCTCTGAATACAGTAAAAGCAAATAGCACAGCAGGTGAACGTTAGCAAAAAGCCTCAGCTCCACTTTTCCCAGCAAGCAACAAAGAAAAACTTGAATAATACTCTGGGAAACCTAACTGATGGCTGCAGGCAAATAGCTCTAGCATTTCATACCCCTGGTAAATGGTTTGCTGGGAGTGAACATTCAGACATTTGCTTGTACACATCCCTTTCCCCCCTTGCACACACACACACCTGCGTGCCCTTCCCATGAATCGATTTCCCCCCCTCCCCCCTCTCTTTTGTTGGTTGGTTGGTTGGGTTTTATTTATTAGTTTAGATATCTTTTTCTGCTTGTTTTAAGGTCCTTCAGTTTTGCCCAGCCCTGGGCAGTTTTGCCCAGCCCCCACTCGCTCTCCCACCAGCAATGCCTGCGTACAGTCAGAGTGCAGTCCCCACACCCCAGTCAGTCCAAGTCGATGGATATACACCGGCACTCCTTCACCCGGGTGATCCTCTTCTTCTTCCTCGGGGGCTGCAGCTCAGGGCAATTGAGGGTAACAGTCATGCTGGTGAATTTCTTGGGCTTGCAGAAGGAACACGATTGGAAGGAGCCTTCTTCTTTCCGGACGTGCCTGGGGATGTAGAAGGAGTTGCACTGGCCGTAGCAGAACCTGTTGATGATGGTGCGGCTGTTGCAGCCTTCCTCGTGGATGGTCTGTTTGAGGGGTTGGGTTTTGCACCAGTCCCGCTTCAGGTACTTGCGCTCGGTGATGTGCAGCGCCTCCTGGCTGGACTCCAGCACCTCCTCGGCAGGCATCGAGCTGCCTTTGCCTCGCTCCCGATGCCTGGAGCCCGACTGCTGCTGCTGCTGCGTCTGCATTTGCTCTGAATCATTGGGCTGGTCTTTGTCGGGAGGAGGGATGGCACCTTGAGACCCGCGGTTCCTCTTCCTCCCTTCTGCTGCGGGGAGCAGAAATCCCATCAGGAGAAACACGGCGCTGAGGGCGTACAGCGTGCGGAGCATCCTGCGTGGAGGAGGTGGAGGGAATAAAGCACAGTGGTGAGGCTCAGCCAGCAACAGAAACCAGGTATGTAGTACATTTTTTTTAGTTCATGAAAGAAGTGTGTGTGTGTGTGTGTGTGTGTGTGCCTGTACACGCTTATAAAAGACAAACATTTAGCCTTTCCCAGCTGGAAAGCTGTTTCTAAACCGCCAGGCGATAAAAGCTTTCTTGCCTCGCTCTTTACGCACTAAATTATTGCCATTCTCTACTTCATCTTGGTCAGCAAAGACTCAAAGTCAGGCATTGGAAGTCGGAGGCTAAACTGAACCTAATTTTCTGCAGCATGCATCTTTTTTTCCTCCCCCAGCCCTTTTCTCTATTGCCCTAGTTGAGAGCTCTCATTTCCTTCTGGTAGCTCAGTGACATTTGAAAGGTTGCTCCTGACTTACACTGGTGAAAGAAGAGATTTTATGCTACACAAGAATTCATGTGACATTTTATGCTACACAAGGATTTGGATGGCATAGCTCCCTACAGTGCCAGCAGACTGAAGTCTGACTTAGGAGATCCAACCTAGTTACATGCTCCTTAGGCAGACTCAGAAGCTTTCTATAGCTCCCTGCATAATATATGCATCCAGAATGTAATCTGCATGCTGTATCCAGCTGTTGGCTGAATCAGAGCATCCCAAGCTCTGCCACACCATACCTCTGAAGTGGTTCAGTGCATCTGAGTGTACTGATGCCTAAGGTAAGAGCTGGGCAATGAGATGGGAGACTCATGCAGAGCAATATTTAGATGCAGGTGACAAGAGCTGTGTCTGCAGTTTCCAACTGCACCCCTGAGTCCTTGCAGGGAGTTACACAGATGCAGCCACAGTGCTGAGGAATTTTCTCATCTCTGAATATTATTCATTATATACAGCAGGATATGGAAAGGGCAGATGAGGACAGCAGAGTTTTGGAGATGAGCATTAAAAATCAGGTAGTTTGTGCACACACATGCACACACACACCAAACCCACACTTCAGGAAGTGGTCACTTATCAGATTCTTCAGAACTCCACCCCTGCTCCCAACCTGGAAGGAACAACTTTTCTTGCTGCCCTTATTCCACTCTTTCTGCTGCTTCCCAAAGCTCTGCTTCTGGCTGCTCAGTCAGCTCAAGACACCAACCAACCAGGGAGAAACTCATCAGCTCGCACACTTTTCCCCCTTCCAGAAGCACCATGGTTTCCACGTTGCTCTGGAAAGCCAGGGATGTGGCTGCAAGGCAGACAGACTGGGGAATGAAGATCTGAGGGGACCCTTTGCTGTGGGAGCTTAGATGAAGCTACCAGAAATGAGCAACTGCTTGCAAAAAGAAAAAGTATAATCAAATGTAAGGACCTGCAAAGAGGCACAGAGAGCAGCTGTGAGAAGGAACCAAGCCCTGAGGAAGCTGGCATCATCTAGCTGCTTGGAGTGCTGCAGTTGTGTCCCTTTTCACACTGCTTTTATCAGTGAGGGGCAAATGAGTGTTTGAACTGATGAGTCCTGCTTGTGTTACTACCCAAGAACCTTGGGAAGCCAAGGGCACCGTCCCGGACGGCCTCATCCGCTCTGCCCGAGACCACACAAGCAGGCAGGGAAGCAGCCAAATGCTGTTGAGGCCACCTAGAGACTCAGCAGCAGCTGAGGGTAAGTACCACTGGCTATAAAAGAGAAACTGTTCTTTTTCTCAGTTCCTGCACCTTTCCAGTCACAGGGAGGAAAGAAATGCTAGAGGACGCTGTTCAAAAAGTGCTTCTCACCAAATGGATGGGGAAAGGAGCAACTGGGAAGGGAAAGAATCATGGGGGGATTCCATCCTATTTGGGGCTTTGCTGGTGGCTCTGATATTTTAAGGGTTTCTCTACAGCCTGCTGGAGCACCTAGAGTTTATGATACCTAGGATAATAAATGCATTTGGTTTATTCATCTACATTTATGTCCCAGTATGTCCTGCGCTTGGCAGAAGCCTAAGGCTTCCAGCGAGGGTTGTAGGAATGATATTATAGCCAACTCCAACAGACAGCTTGGAAGGGCTGCTGTTAATGTCTGACTGAAATATGGGACAGAACATGAGATTTGAATGACCTTAAAGTCCTGACATAAGGTGGGGGGGAGAGGGGAGGGGAAGAGTTGGGAATCCTCACTGCAGGCTAATGTGGCATCATTCTAAATGTCACCTTCGACTTCCCATTTGCTGGGGTTTCTCTGCTTCTGTTGCAGCCTGGATGTTATTTGAACATGCTGCTTCTTAAAGTTCATTTTGTCTTTCAAATATCATCTTTGAAATGAAGAGTCAGAAACCACTGCTGATTCCTTCAAGACGCCTTCCCAAACTCTTCCTATTCCTTCAGCGACTGTACAGCCAATGCTGCATTTAGACCCTGTTTTAATCTGCCCTTTATTTACTCAATGTGATGCCAGAGCCTTAAAAGAAAAAGAAGACTTGGGGGGGATGGAATTAATTGGATGTAACTGAAAATAAATTGCTAGTTTAGAAGCAGAGCCAGGAAACTTCTTCAGGTGTTTGCTTAGTGCCCCAGAACTGACTCAAAGTTCCACAACAGGAATGTTCCTGCGCTACTTCTGTTTCTAACACTGATGACCTCCACGTTGCTTCACCCCTTTTTGTTTTGTTTCCCCACAAATGTGCAGTTGATGAGAGAGTAAGGTCCAGCCCTATGAAGATGAGGTGTACTTTGGGATGGGAATTTAGGGGGGAGGGGGGGAAATCTGATGGTCATGCTGATTATTGTAATATCTGTACCCCAAACCCATGCATCTTTATTCAGCCTTTTTTAACCCTTAACGTGGTTCAGTCTAATCCCAAACTGGAGGGGGCAAGGTAATTTTTCACTGAGTTGTGGTTTTCAGCCTTAACGGAGGCAAAAGATGTGTTACCTGCTCGTGGAAGACATGATCATTGCAGTGAAAACCAGCAGCTCAGCAAAATCATTTGTGATGGTCCAAACCCCGCGTGGCTAAAAGTAAAAGCAACCCCAGCTCCTAGGGGCTAAATACAGTGTAAAGACAGACCCACAGAAGCAGCTGGGAGGTCTCCCCTGCAGCAGCTCAAGGAGGACCTTCTTTTAATAGCAACTTATTAACCATTAATTCAAATTAAATACATAAAATGCAAAATACAGAGGCAAAGGAGGTGCCGAGCCCCAGTAAGGGAAGCAGCCAGAATGCAGTGTGGGCAACCCTGCACCACCTCTGCTTATGAGAGAAGGCAGCTCCTCTGCTTACATTAAGGGTCTGGAGTGGTTCATCCATCTACCAATTAGTGTTTGTGAATGGTCCCTCTATTACTGTTGCCAAAGCATCTCACGTGAAGGGGCAGCAAGTAGCTAAATCGCTGATACCATAGCCCAGATTTTACCACTAAGAAATCAACCCTGAAGCCGATGGAGTTTAACTTGCAGAAGGAGTAACTCTCTGGAGCTTGGGTAGGTGCTGTGAGGAACCAGGCTATCCAAGTCCAACTTTCAGTACTTGGTCCTGCTCTCTCTCTCTGCTTGGTCCTGCTCGCTCTCTCTGCTTGGTCCTGCTCGCTCTCTCTGCTCGGTCCTGCTCGCTCTGCTCGGTCCTGCTCGCTCTCTCTGCTCGGTCCTGCTCGCTCTGCTTGGTCCTGCTCTCTCTGCTTGGTCCTGCTCTGTGCTGGCAGCCCCGGAAGCCCTCTGGACAATCCATTTGAGAACTCTTTGGACAACCTATAACCACAATGGGCAATTCAATTCCCACCTCTGCCCTTTCAGAGAGACCTGACAAGAATTTGTATTTGCCTGTTAAAAGGAACAAAATACTTCCAAAGGCAGTATTAAAAAAATCTGTTCTTTGCCATATCTCACTGCTAGACCCAAGTTCTAATCATCTGCAAGCTCTCAGTCCTGAAGCCAAGAGATATTTTATTGCTGACTTCAAACGGGAGCAGAATTGGGCCCTAACTTTCACATCACCTCATATGTGGTTTATCTGGAGCCTGGGATCTCATCATCTAAAGCAGATTGGGAGTTTGTGTGGATTACTGCTAGCAACTGTTTGCAGAGAAGTGTAAACTCTCTCAGGTTTATTATTTCATACAGTGAAGCTGTGATTTTGTTCTATTTTATTCATTTATACATATTTTCTGCTGCAGACTAAGGCTCTCCACATGGCACTTGGTAATCAGAACTTCCCTGTGAGTTCCCAGGCAGAGTCAGTAAGTTATTGGTGACATTTTATTATTATTATATATATATATATTAGCACAGAGCAGCTTGCTTGAAAGAACTGGATGGCATCCTGCTTCTGTTGGAATACACAGCACCGAAATGCTCACAGCCCATCGTTTCATCTGTGAACCATATTTCCTGGGGAAAGCATGGTGATGAACTCATGTGCTTCACAGAAAACCTGAAAAATTAGCTCAGCAAGACCTACAAATTAAAAACACCTCAAACAATGTCTTTGGTGGGCTTTGGACAGCAGCTAAAGAAAGGGGCAAAACACAACCAACACTTGGGCTACTAAAAGAAATAATGGAGAGGGTTTCATAGAAGCAACCAGGCTGGAAAAGACCTCAGAGAATCATTTTATGCCTGGCTTATTGTGTCTGAGTTACAGAAATAGCCTGAAGTACTGTTTTCACAGTCCATAGGTCAGTATTTTTACATGTACAATGGCTCAAGGGCAGCTGCCAGAGAACCTTTTTGTTTCTTCTGCTCTTTTTTATTATTATCCTCTTTTGGAGATCCAGACAGCCAAACTACCAGCTCTGTCTGGTAGAACTTGGAGACACAGTGACACTGCAAATAAATGTCCTCTTGCAGCTCATGGTGGTGCTGAGGTGAGATCCAGAGTGAGTGCAGGCAGAAAGAAAATTTAAAGGGGGGAAAAAAAAACTTGTTGAAAATTTAACAAACAGAGAAAAGGAACAAAAGAAGTTTGAACCTGTGACAGTTCCCCCTTTAAGAAAGCGTAGTCCTAGGGGACTACAGGCACGTTGAATATCGTGGTGGGCATGGCTGGTAGCAAGCCCGACCTAGGCTCGCCTGAAGGCTCCCTTGCAGCCTGTCAGCTCCACTCCCCCGAACAAAACCCCCCTTAGAAAGATTTGATTTGCTCACGGAGCCCTAGAAACAGCAGCGCTGCGCCAGTTGCTCCTGCATACTGAAAAGGAGAAAGTCATCAGCAGAAGCTACTCGGAGCGACATCGCCAAGAGAGAAAACCCGAACCTTTTAGCACAGTCCTAAGGAGAAGTGGAAAGCTACGGCCACGGCCGCCCTTGATCACTTCCACTCAGTCCCCACCGCACGCCGCTCCCTAGCTTTTTGGCTGAGCTGGATGGGGGCAGGAGAGCAGCAGTTCTCCAGCTCACGACCCGCGGGGCTTGGCTCAGGGGCAGCTGTGGCTCGGGGGTTACTGGCGCTGCACCCAAACATCCCCGCGCCTCTCACAAAACCACTAACGAGACTCCGCGTCGCTTCAGAGCCCTCGTCGATGCGAAAAGAGGCGTCCCCAGCGCTGCATCTCAGCCCCGATGAGCGCAGCGAGGCTCACTCGCCACGCTACCATAGGCACAAGCCACGAGCGGGACACTACGAGCATCGCAGCTGGCCCCCGGGGAGGGACTATACGGCTCGGAAAAGCAGCTCTGGGGCTGCCACCGCAGCCCGCCGGGATGCGTGAGGATCGCGCACCTTCTGAGCCCGCCGGGACGCGGGGGGACCGCGCACCTTCCCAGCCCACCGGGACGCGGGGGGACCGCGCACCTTCCCAGCCCACCGGGACGCGGGGGGACCGCGCACCTTCCCAGCCCGGCACCGCCGCGGCCCCACACTGAGGCAGAAGGGCCCCGCCCAAGGCAGGACGGTGCCGCCGCGCCGCCCGACCCTCCGAGGTAAGACGGAGCTGTCTCTGAGTGCGCCGCGGGGATGGCAGCCGCCGTCGGGGCGGAGAGGACGCCAGCTTGGCTTAGCTTGGCTCTGCTCGGCTCAGCCGGGAGTGGCTCAGCCCGGCTGCCCGCTGCGTCTGGCGACACTGCCCGAGGCTCTCCTCCGGGGCGGCCGCCGTCTGCTCTTACCCAGCGGAGGACGAACTCCCTAAATTGACTCCCGAGCCTCCGGGGGATTGCATTAAATCGGGCGGGGCGAATAAACAAGCGTCCGTCCGAAGGGAAAAGCCGCATCGCCGACCTGGGGCTGAGAAGAGCGCGGCCAGTCCGCGCCCGCGGGGCTGCACTGGGCAGGCGCTACGGGGAAGCTGAGCCGAGCCGAGCCTGGGGGCTGTCAGCAGGGGGAAGGGTAGCGGTGGCCAGCGAATGTACAGAGCCGTCGGGACGGCAAAATACCTCTGGCTCCGACTCATGAAAGGAGGGCATGGCGGGGAGTGCGGCGGGGCCGCGAACGCAGCGGTGGAGCCGCAGCCTATCTCGCCCGATGCCGGACCCGCGGCACTGCCCGCAGGCCCGCAGCCGGTGCAGATGCTCCGGTGCCCGGCCCCGCCGGCATACGCTGCGTCCCCCCGGGCGGCACGGTCTCCGCCATGGGGAGCTCCTGGCGACCCAGGCTCCCGCTCCGCCAAGGAGCAGAGGTTTGCGAAAGCGGGCCGGGAGAGAGCCGGGAGGTCTTGTGAAGGGCAGCTCGGCGGGACGGGACGCGACGGGACGGGACAGGGACAGCACCAGGGAATCTGCCCCCGCCCCGCTCCGCGCAGAGGCCGGGCCGGGATTTCGCTGTGGGTCGGCTGAGCGCCGAATCCAATTTGTCGGTAGAGATGCTGTAGGCGGAGATGAGAGGCAGAGCTAACGGGGCTTTTGCAATGCCTGTGCTTGTCAGGCCAGAGGGCTATAACAGCGCCCGGATCCCCGAGCACTACAACGGGAACACCGGTGCCCGCCTCGCTCCTGCTGACGGGACGGACGGGTGTCACCCTCTGCAACACCGGGGCGCCCCGGGGTTTTGCTAGACACTGATGAACGACTCCTCCCCTTCCCCCTCCCCGAAGGTAGGCTAGAGCGAGATTGAAAGGCTGTCTCCTACAGCGACCGGCCGAACTCTGCAGCCGCGGGGCCCGTTTGCGCTGCCGCGGTGAGTGCGCGTAGCGCGGCGAGTCCCGGCTCACCTGCGCGGCGGCTCCGCGGCCAGGACTGGCGTGGCGGCGGCGGCTCCTCGGCGGGGTCCGGGGCTCTGCGGGGCGCTGCCCGTCGGGTCACTCAGTGGAGCGGGTGGCGCGGGAGCCCGGAGCTACCCGGGAGTCCATAGAGGGAGAGAGTCTCGGATCCTGCCTACAAATTGCAGCAGCGCCGAGCTGTCTCCCATTTAAATGTCTGCCAGCTGAGATCGGCTCTCCAAGCCCCTCCAGATCATTGGACAAGCGCCTCCAAAGCCCGTCTTATCCGCCCCCTTTAACACTTCCATAAACTTCCACCAGGGAAAGCTTTCAGTCATCCAGATAAACACTCCACTACTTTCCTCTCTTAAGAGAATCGGTGCTAAAGGTCACCACCCCAAGGAATTGTTCCTGGAATGCACAGAAAATTCACAATTTCCATCCCCATTAAAGTATGACATTTAAGAAGAGTTAAGTCCCCTCCCTCCGGCTCCCCTCCTCCGCCTCCCTGCCATGCAGGCTGCCCGGGGCGGCGGGCAGGGCTGCCGGGGCGCTTCTCTGCCCCAGGGCCGGGCGCCACGGGGAGCCTGCCCGGGCCAGGCGGGGGGCAGCCACCTTTCCCAAGCTGGCATTGCTGCGAATAAACCGAGAGTCGCTCAGCTTTGCCAAACACAGGCCGGTGTCGGGGTGCCCGGGGCTGTTAGAGCGTAGCTTCCGACCCACAGTCGCGCTCGGAGCTCTTTATCACTTAGAGATTATTTTAGTTCTTTTTATATATATTGGGGTTTTTTCCGGTCCCGCTAGAGGCGGGACACGTCGGGTGGCTTTTGCCCCTCCCGCCTCTGCGTCTGTCGGAGGGCCGCGGGCTCGGCAGGCATCCCGCGGTGGGCAGGGGCGGCGGAGGAGCCACGCGTCCCGCCTGGGCTGAGCGCGGCGGCGGCGGCGGCCGCGATGTCCGAGCCAGCCCCACGCCGGGATACCGGGATGCGCTCGAAGTCGGGCACAATCCGGCGAGCGCTAAGCGTTCTTTGCGGACCGAGCTCTTCGCAGCCGCCACCGGCGTCACCTCCTCACGCTTGCTCCGAATCTGCGGCCAGCGCGGGGTTGAAGGCATCGAGGGGCAAAGCCTTGGGGGGTTAGGGAACCTCGTAGGCTCGAAAGTGGCAGCCTGCGCTCCCTCAGTGCCACCCGGCTGGTCTCCGGCTCCAGGCGCTCGTCTAACGCCGGCTTCAGAGCCCGGCGGGCTGCGAAGCTACCCGGGGACGGAACTCCTGCCAGCAGCAGGCTCTGAAGCGCGGCTTGACCTTTGGGCTTGCTAATTAAACTGAGACATCTGTCAGCTGCCACTCGGAGAGGTGGGCACCACCTAACACCGGGCAAAGCAAAGAGAAGTGCCCTGCGACAGCTCCGAGCCGTGCTGCCAGCGCTGGTTTGTTCTCTCTTGACTGCCCGGCCCGACTGTGGACAGGACCAGCCCTGCACCGCACTCGCCCAGCCCTGGTTAGTCGACGCCAACCTTGAGCCTTAGAGGTGCCTGGATCTCACCTGGCAAACAGAGATTTTTATTACTTTTATTTTTTTAATAGGCCCCGGTTCTGCAGAAGATGAAGACACGTTAAAATGAAAGGATCTGCAGGGATAGGGATGCCAGCTCTGGGCGAGATGTCAGGTTCCCGACTCTCCAAAGTACTGTAGCATCAGGCTGGGGCCAAAGCGTGGGTCCACTTAGTGCCAGCTGCCACAGGTGATTGCTCAGCAAGGTGGTAAATGAAGCCTGATGCTGTACCGCACACACACGCCTTGAGCAAGAAAAATCAATGAGCTGATCGGCAGCATGCGGCGGGGATGCTGCAGAAGCAACAGGGCAGTGCTGTGGTAGGTGGCAGCATCAGAGAGCAAAATGTGTTGCTGTGCAGGGGCCGCTGAAATGCAATTACAATGAAAGGGGGGAAGGGTTACTGGCAAAGCATCACAGCAAGTGACATCTAGATGGATGGAAGGAGGGGCCTGGGGAAGTTTTAGGATTTTTGTTGTTGTTGTTGTTATTCTGCTCAAAACCTGCTGTTAAAATTAATAGATGTTTTTAATTAACTGAGGTCTTTCCTTTGTGAATCCAGAGAAGAAGTCCCAGTCCCCACCTCTCGGTAGCTCGACAGCCTTCTTTTCTTCTCTTAAGTAGATGTGAAGGGAAGGGATCTGTTTACCTCCCTTCTGCTCTCTGTCTCTGATTACCTGCCCTAGAGCCAGGCCTGTTGGAAGGGGGCAGGGCGGGGCTGACTCTCTCCCAGGGCCACGATCCAGGCATTTAGTGCTGGAGGAAGTGTTTGCTGCGGTTGCTCTGAGCTCGTGTTGGTGCCTGATGATGGCACTGGCACTGCATGCAGTGGGCTCCTGGGCTGCAGGTAAGGCGGCTGTGTGCTGTATTTTTCTGGGATGTTGCTAACGTGCTGCTCTGGCATTGACCCTCCTGGATGGTGATGCTTCTGGCCAGCTTCTTCAGAGCAGTCATCTGTTTAGTGCCTCGCTGCAGTCGAGCACCAAGCCAGATCGGCTGATCTGGAGCAGATCTTAGTCTGACTTAAAACAAGCTAAGAAATCCTTTAGGAAGCATCTCCGGGTGCGGAGGGTATGTTGCCCTCTCAAGACCTCTCTCTCCACTTCTTGTTGCTGACTGTTCTGCACCACACATATTTCTCTGTTTTTTAGGGGGTTTTATTCAGTTTAATCCCTAGTGTTTCAAAGAGGCATCAGCATCTGGGGTCCTGCAAGACAACTTTTCAGCTTTCCCCTGATCTTTGCAAGGTAGAATTATTCCTGTGAGAGTCTGCCTGCTCCCCCAGAAGAACAAAGCAGCTGGGTACCTCCCAGGTAAATAATTCTAGCTGTGTCTGCTTCCTTGCACTGAATGAAGCTAGACATTTAAAACAATAATAAAAACAAAAGGCTTGGCAAGAAAAAAAGAAACATTTATATCTATTTTTATTTCTTTGTGGTGGAGGGGAGGTGGGAAAAAGACCTCTCCTTTCTCGTTGTGCTTTTCACATCAGGTGTCCAGATCATGTCTAGCCTGGAAGTTTGTATTCCTTTTACTGCTGGGTTCTTTTCACAAGACATTCTCTGAGTCTCCTCCAAAGGTTCATCTGTGCTGGTCAGATCCCAACCAAAGGCTACCTCCAGGCTTTAAAAAACCTCCCACTGCTTAAATGAAAACACTTCCCTTCCTCCCCAGCTATCCACACTTGAAAACCTGTTGATTTTCTTCCTTTTCCCCCCCTCCCTCCCTCCCCTCCCCTCCCCTCCCCTCCCCTCCCTCCCTCCCCTCCCCTCCCCTCCCCTCCCCCCCTCCCTCTCCTCTCCTCTCCTCTCCCTCTCTCCTCTCCTCTCCTCTCCTCTCCTCTCCTCTCCTCTCCTCTCCTCTCCTCTCCTCTCCTCTCCTCCTCTCCTCTCCTCTCCTCTCCTCTCCTCTCCTCTCCCTCTCCTCTCCTCTCCTCTCCTCTCCTCTCCTCTCCTCTCCCTCCTCTCCTCTCCTCTCCTCTCCTCTCCTCTCCTCTCCTCTCCTCTCCTCTCCTCTCCTCTCCTCTCCTCTCCTCTCCTCTCCTCTCCTCTCCTCTCCTTCCTTTTCATTTGTTTTTCTACTTCCCTCTCCCATTTCCTGCTGGTATTCACTGTGTGAGTTCTTTGTTTTAGTGGAACAGTAAGAATTGCCTTTAAGCTTAAGAGAAGTGCTGTGCTTAATTCTCGCAGAGAAAAATGGTACTGGGCTGAGCTCCTGCTTGCTACTGCTAAGGCTGAGTGCTGCACAGAATATCCTCACTGCCAGAACACTTGGAGCCTTATTAAAAGCCTTTGCAGAGAAGCCAAAGGCTGATGGACCAGATCCTCTTCTTGAGTAAACTGAATGAGCTTAGAGTAACTTCAGGGAGATGCAACTGATCATTTCTGAGAGAACCTGGAGAAGAGGAGGCTCAGGGGAGACCTTCTTGCTCTCTACAACTACCTGAAGGGAGGCTGTAGCCAAATGAGGGTTGGTCTCTTCTCCCAGGCAACCAGCACCAGAACAAGAGGACATAGTCTCAAGCTGTGCCAGGGGAGGTTTAGGCTGGAGGTGAGGAACAAGTTCTTCCCAGCAAGAAAGATTGGCCATTGGGACATGCTGCCCAGGGAGGTGATGGAGTCACCATGCCTGGAGGTGTTTAGGAAGAGCCTGGCTGAGGCCCTTGGTGCCATGGTTTAGTTGAACAGATGGTGCTGGGTGCTAGGTTGGACTGGATGCTCTCTGAGGTCTTTTCCAACCTTATTGATTCTATGATTCTAAGAAATCATTTCAAAGGTGTAGCTGAACCTTGACCTGACCACTGTGCTCCATGATCAAGCTGTACAAAATAACAACCAGGAAAGGCTGGGCTTGGCCTCAGCTGAGTTCAATTTCTCACAGATTTCACCAGGAAAAAAAAATCCAACCTGACCCTGTGCCAGCATTAGGAGACTGACAAAAAAACCTGTTTGAATTGAAGAATTATCTTATTTGAGGCTTGTAATTAATGGCTGTGTGGCTGAGGCTCCACCTCACAGCCTGAGAGGAAAGATTTGGATAGTACTATACAATAATTGCAAATTTGAGTTGACAGGGGGAAAAAAAATCAGCATTTTAATGTACAGATTCCCATCAGCTGCTTGAGAGAGGATTGCAGAAGGGAAAATGTTTATTTTGAAGAGAGGTTTGGTTTTGTTTTGTTTTGCTTTGGTTTTTTCTGAAAGTGAAATATTTTGTTGTTCTTGCTTCAGAGTATTCCTTCATCCAGGAGTGTGTCCCCTTTCAATTTCTGAATGCTCAGAAACAGAACAGGAAGGCATCCAGGCAGGGTTTGGAAAGGCTCCAGAGAAGGAGACTCCACAACCTCTCTGGGCAGCCTGCTCCAGGCTCTGCCCCCCTCACTCTCAAGAAGTTTCTCCTCCTGTTGAGGTGCAGCCTCCTGTGTTCCAGCTTGTCCCTGGTGTTCTTGGCCTGTCACTGGGCACCAGCAAACAGAGCCTGGCACCTTCATCCTGACCCCAGCCCTCAGCTATTGATAGACACTGATCAGATCCCTCTCAGCCTTCTCTTCTCCAGGCTAAACAGCCCCAGGGCTCTCAGTCTCTCTTCACAGGGGAGATGCTCAAGTCCCCTAAGCATCCTCCTGGCTCTCCCTTGGCCTCTCTCCAGCAGGTCTCTGTCTCCCTTGACCTGGGGAGCCCAGAACTGGACACAGGATTGCAGCTGTGGTCTCAGCAGGGCAGAGCAGAGGGGGAGCAGAACCTCCCTAGCCCTGCTGGCCACACTTTCCTTACTGCCCCCCAGGACACCCTCTTGGCCACCAGGACACATTGCTGTCCCATGCAGGACTCGCTGTCCAGCAGGGCTCCAAGGTCTTTCTCCAATGAATGGGTTGAAGATGAAGGTAAATTCCCTAACATTTAGCACCTCAGTACTTTAAAAGGTTTGAGATCCTGCTGGGAAACCTCTGGCAGGCTGCTGTGTCTGCAAAGCTTTCTAGTTTGGCAGGGCTCATCCCGGGGGAGTCAGGTTGTGGGCTTGTAATGATCTCTGCACCTAGAGCCGTGGTCACCCACCAGCATTCCACTGTGCTGTGTGCTGCAGACTGAGAGCAAAAAATGTGTTTTCTGGCCTCAAAATACCTCCCTATATAATGCAACCCATATGGGGCTGTTTTTCAGGAGTGGTTTAGAAAAGCTTGCATTAGTAGACCGAAGGTTGACTGTTGGACAAATATAAACCTTCAGGTCAAAAGAGGAAATAGCAGCTGGCAAGCTTAACCTTTTTGGTGGTTGGTGTGGGGTTTTTTAGAACTCTTTTCACAAATTTTGTCTCTCCCTTTCCCTCTCTCTCCCCTTTCCCTCTCCCTATCCTTTCCCTCTCCCTATCCTTTCCCTCTCTCTCCTCTTTCCCTCTCCCTCCCCTTTCCCTCTCTCTCCCCTTTCCTTCTCTCTCCCCTTTCCCTCTCCCTCCCCTTTCCCTCTCCCTCCTCTTTCCCTCTCTCTCCTCTTTCCCTCTCTCTCCTCTTTCCCTCTCTCTCCCCTTTCCCTCTCTCTCCCCTTTCCTGCATCTTTCTGTATTTCTTGGTTATGGAAGGATTTGCCAGGCAAATGAAAGCCATCAAATCCCCCACGATTCAGATGGGCTGTGAGGGAGAAGTTGTTCCCCATGAGGGTGGTGAGAGCCTGGCACAGGCTGCCCAGGGAGGTGGCGGAAGCCTCCTGCCTGGAGGTGTTTGCAGCCAGGCTGGATGTGGCTGTGAGCAACCTGCTGTGGTGTGAGGTGTCCCTGCCCATGGCAGGGGGGTTGGAACTGGATGATCCTTGGGGTCCTTTCCAGCCCTGACAATTCTGTGACTCTATGATCTGGGGCATTGGAATGCAGACAAAGCACTGAAGAACTGCTGGGGATTCGCTTTTCTTTCTCAGAATGAAGAATTAGTTTAGAAGAGGCTAAGACTGAATCCGGCATCAAAGCTCTGTGTGCCTTCCACGATCTCACATCTTGACTCTGTCCCTTAGTGCCGGTAGCAAAAGGAATTGGCCTAAGAAAGGCAGGATGCCTGCTTTGTTGTGCAAGGAGCCTTGCAAGGCTTTTGTTTTGGTTGGTTTGGGTTGGGATTTATTATTCCATTGCCCTCTTCTCAAAATTGAAATCTTATCTCTGTTCTTTTTGATTTATTTTCTTTCCCCTTGGTTGTTTTTCTGGCAAAACCTGGATAAAAATGGAAGTGCCAGATGGAAAAAGTAGCTTTGCAGGAATGAAGGAGCTGAAGTCCTGGCCTTAGTGTTTGGTTGGTTTGGGTTTTTTTTGACTGAGACAACAACTTCTTTAGATTGTGTAGATCTGAGGAAGAAGTTCTTCAGCAGGAGGCTGCTGAGACTCTGGCCCAGGCTGCCCAGGGAGGCTGTGGCTGCCTCCTGCCTGGGGGTGTTGCAGGCCAGGCTGGATGAGGCCTTGAGCAGCTGAGTCTAGCTGAGAGGTGTCCCTGGGCATGGAGGGAAGGTTGGGGCAGCTGAGCTCTGAGCTCCCTTCCAGCCTGAGCTATTCTGTGCTTCTATGATTCACTCACACTGATTTTTCTCTTGATTCCATTTCCCTACCTATAAAAAAGGGAACAGAGCCCTCAAAGGAGCAAGAATAATTTTGGCCTAAAACCTCAAAGTTAGTTTGATACCAAACTTCCCATGAAATAAGTATCTGAGAATTCTACTTCATCTAGGAAAATAAAGATTTTTCTGCTTGTTATTATTCATTCTTCTTTTTCATTCATCTCCCCTTCTCTCTTCTTTCCTCTCCCCTTCTGTCCTTCTTCTTCTTTCCTCTCCCCTTCTCTCTTCTTCTTCTTTCCTCTCCTCTTCTCTCTTCTTCTTCTTTCCTCTCCCCTTCTTCTTCTTTCCTCTCCCCCTCTCTCTTCTTCTTCTTTGCTCTCCCCTTCTTCTTCTTTCCTCTCCCCTTCTCTCTTCTTCTTCTTTCCTCTCCTCTTCTCTCTTCTTCTTCTTTCCTCTCCTCTTCTCTCTTCTTCTTCTTTCCTCTCCCCTTCTCTCTTCTTCTTCTTTCCTCTCCCCTTCTCTCTTCTTCTTCTTTCCTCTCCCCTTCTCTCTTCTTCTTTCCTCTCCCCTTCTCTCTTCTTCTTCTTTCCTCTCCCCTTCTCTCTTCTTCTTCTTTCCTCTCCCCTTCTCTCTTCTTCTTCTTTCCTCTCCTCTTCTCTCTTCTTCTTCTTTCCTCTCCCCTTCTCTCTTCTTCTTCTTTCCTCTCCCCTTCTCTCTTCTTCTTCTTTCCTCTCCCCTTCTCTCTTCTTCTTCTTTCCTCTCCCCTTCTCTCTTCTTCTTCTTTCCTCTCCCCTTCTCTCTTCTTCTTCTTTCCTCTCTCCTTCTCTTCTCTTCTCCTCCTTATTTCTCTCTCTTCTTTCCCCCTCTTTCTATAATTTTCACCTATTTTCATAGAACCATCACACAATGGCTCAAGTTGGAGCTCCTCTGCTCCAACCTCCCCACCATGCCCAGGGACACCTCTCAGCTAGACTCAGCTGCTCAAGGTTTCATTTTGTGTCTACATGCCAGTATGTATTCAGTTTGGAGTTTCTAAAAGCTTTTAGTGGGGAGGAAAGCCTTTTAACTTCTGTCATTCTCCACTGAAAGAAAAAAGATATTTCCAGTGGATAAGCCAAGATTTCACTCCTGTGGACACAAAGGAAATCTAAAGGCAGACAGGGAAGTGTTTAACCAGTTGTGGTTGTCTAAAAGAGCTGCTAAAGATAAGGCTTCAATTTCCCACTCCTTGTTGAGCATTTGAAATGCAAACAGACAGTTAATTGCTGTGGTGAGAAAGGTGGATTTGTGCACATACTTCAGGTTGGGGCTAAACTTGGATTCAGACCCAGATCCTGTGGGGGCTTGCCAGATGCTTTGACTTTCTTTTCAGTGGGGGCTTTTGGGGGGGGATAACAAAGCACAGAGAAAACAATCCAAGAGGCTGGAGTCAGGCAAGTCTTGCTTAAAGGCCTCAGCATCATCTAGGGCTGCATCTAATCTATAGCTGCATCTAATCTATAGCAAGTCTTGCTTAAAGACCTCAGCATCATCTAGGGCTGCATCTAATCTATAGCTGCATCTCATCTATAGCTGCATCTCATCTATAGCAAATCTTGCTTAAAGGCCTCAACATGATCCATAGCTGCATCTGATCCATAGCTGCATCTAATCTATAGCAAGTCTAGCTTAAAGACCTCAGCATCATCTAGGGTTGCATCTTATCTATAGCTGCATCTAATCTACAACAAGTTTTGCTTAAAGAGCTCAACATGATCCATAGCTGCATCTGATCCATAGCTGCATCTGATCCACAGCAACTCTTGCTTAAAGAGCTCAACATGATCCATAGCTGCATCTGATCCATAGCTGCATCTGATCCACAGCAACTCTTGCTTAAAGAGCTCACCATGATCCATAGCTGCATCTGATCCATAGCTGCATATGATCCACAGCAACTCTTGCTTAAAGAGCTCACCATGATCCATAGCTGCATCTGATCCATAGCTGCATCTGATCCACAGCTGCATCTGATCCACAGCAACGCTTGCTTAAAGAGCTCACCATGATCCATAGCTGCATCTGATCCACAGCAACGCTTGCTTAAAGGCCTCAACATGATCCATAGCTGCATCTGATCCATAGCTGCATCTGATCCACAGCAACGCTTGCTTAAAGAGCTCACCATGATCCATAGCTGCATCTGATCCACAGCAACGCTTGCTTAAAGGCCTCAACATGATCCATGGCTGCATCCCATCCATGGCTGCATCCAGTCCATAGTTGCATCTAACCCACAGCTGCATCTAATCTGTGGCAAGTCTTGCTTAAAGACTTCAACATGATCCATGGCTGCATCCAGTCCCTAGCTGCATCCTTGCCCCGTTGCAGGCCATCCCAGTCAGCGTGCATGTTAGAACGCTAAGCTTTGTGAACTGAAGAGGTCCAAGGCAATAACAAGAAGAATAATACCAATAAAAGACAAAAATAACCTGGTTTTTATCTGTGTGCTTACCAAAAAAAAAACCTACTCTTTCAAAAACTGCCAAAAAAGGGGGGAAAAAAAAAAATCACTTCTGGGAAACTCCAGAGGCAAACCTAGAGCCAAATCTCTTGTCTTGCTGCTTCCAGCTGCTCTGTTTTGCTTCTTCTGTTTCCTTGTCAAAAGTGCCCTGGTTAGGCTGCTTGGCTGAAGCCAGTTGGCTATTTATTCATTGACCTTTGCCCTTTCTTCCACTACCTTGATTTCTAATCAGCATTTTCCAAGTCCTTTGTGCTTGGTTCTCCAACCACAGCCACAGCAGGCATCACCCAGCCCCTGGTGGTGCTGTTCAAAGCCATGGCAGCGCTGTCACCTCGCATTCTAGAGCTGACCACACTGCCCAGCACATCTCATCAGCTGCTTTCATTGGCAGTTTGACTGAATGGTTTATATCTTTTTTTTGTGGTTAATTTAATTTCCACACACCCACAAACAACAGAAGGTTCAAAGTGCCTGGAAAATGCAGAATCATAGCGTCAGAGAGTTGTCAGGGCTGGAAGGGACCTCAAGGATCAGCCAGTTCCAACCCCCCTGCCATGGGCAGGGACACCTCACACTGCAGCAGGTTGCCTAGAGCCACATCCAGCCTGGCCTTAAAAGACTCCAGGGATGAGGCTTCCACCACCTCTCCCTGTAAAAATCACTTGATGTTAGGAGAGGTTCTGTAGATAGGCTTGGGAGCAATGATTTAGGTGTTTGGAATTGATCAGGCAGCAAACACTTGGAGCTTCTGGATGCACTTTGAAAAAGCCTACAAATGTAAACAGGGTTTTTTTGGTGTTTTCTTTGGTTTTGTTGGTTTTTCTTTTTCATCTCCCCAAGAAGTCTTAATGCAGTAAAGATGTAAGGGAAGAAGTTTAGACTGCAAGTGATCCAATCAATTCCACTTCAGATTGGGCTGTGGCAGAGCTTTATTGGCTCCTAACCAGATGGAATGAGTCTCCTTGTGAAGGAAGGAGGTTGAACATGAGCCAGCAGTGTGCCCAGGTGGCCAAGAAGGTCAATGGCATCCTGGCATGTATCAGCAATAGTATGGCCAGCAGGAGCAGGGAAGTCATTCTGCCCTGTGCTCAGCACTGGTTAGGCCACACCTTGAGTCCTGTGTCCAGTTCTGGGCTCCTCAGTTTAAGGACAGAGAAGGGCAACAGGGCTGGGGAGGGGTCTGGAGCACAGCCCTGGGAGGAGAGGCTGAGGGAGCTGGGTTGCTTAGCCTGGAGAAGAGGAGGCTCAGGGGTGACCTTGCTCTCTACAGCTACTTGAAGGGAGGCAACCCTTCCTAGGCAACCAGCGCCAGAACAAGAGGACACAGTCCCAAGCTGTGCCAGGGGAAGTTTAGGCTGGAGGTGAGGAGAAAGTTCTTCCCAGCAAGAGAGGTTGGCCCTTGGGATGTGCTGCCCAGGGAGGTGGTGGAGTCTCCATCCCTGAAGGTGTTCAAGAGGGGATTGCATGTGGCACTTGGAGCCATGGTTTAGTAGTCATGAGGTCTTGGTTTACAAGGTTGGACTTGATGATCTTTGGGATCTTTCCAACCTCATTGATTCTATGATTCTATTATTATTATTGTTATTCCTTGTCAGGGTTTCAATATGAATTCAGAGGGAAACAAACAAAACCAAAACCAAAACCCCAAAGCATATTTTTCCTCCTGGGGGAAAAAAAAAAAAGAAGTAAAAATGGAATGTTGAAATGAAAGGAAAGAGTCCTTGGGGGCTGCCATCACCCAAACCTATCAGACACGTTGTCTGTATCACTATCTCTCTCTCTCTGTCTCTCCCTCTATCGTCTATGTCTATGTCTATATCTATGTCTATGTCTATGTCTATATCTATATATCTGTATCTATATCATCTATATCTATATCTATATCATCTATATCATCTATATCTATATCTATGTCTATGTCTATATCTATATCTATGTCATCTATATCATCTATATCATCTATATAATCTATATCATCTATATCTATATCTATATATCTATATATCTATATCGTCTATATCTATATCTATGTCTATGTCTATATCTATATCATCTATATCATCTATATCTATATCTATGTCTATGTCTATATCTATATATCTATATCTATATCATCTATATTGTCTATATCTATGTCTATATCTATATCTATATCATCTATATCTATGTCTATGTCTATATCTATGTCTATGTCTATATCTATATCTATATATCTATATCTATATCATCTATATCATCTATATCTATATCTATGTCTATATCTATATCTATATCATCTATATCTATATCTATGTCTATGTCTATATCTATATCTATATCTATGTCTATATCTATATCATCTATATCTATATCTATGTCTATGTCTATATCTATATCTATATCTATATCAATGTCTATATCTGTATCTGTATCTGTATCTATATCTATCTGTATTTTCCCCTGGTAGCTGTTTCTTGCTCTCCTGGACAAGAGGAGCCAACAGGGTGTGTTCCTGCCTTGGGAAGCAAAGAACTCCTCCCTTTTTCTTTCTTTTTTAATGCAGTAAATTCCCAGACCCACAGAATCAACCAGGTTGGAAGAGACCTCTGAGATCATCCAGTCCAACTGATCACCCAACCCTATCTGACCAACCAGACCATGGCACCAAGTGCCTCATCCAGGCTCTTCTTAAATGCCTCCAGGGATGGGGACTCCACCACCTCCCTGGGCAGCACATCCCAAGTCCAATTTCTCTTTCTGTGAAGAACTTCTTCCTCAGCTCCAGCCTAAACCTCCCCTGGCACAGCTTGAGACTGTGTCCTCTTGTTCTGGTGCTGGCTTGCCTGGGAGAAGAGACCAACCCCCACCTGGCTACAACCTCCCTTCAGGGAGTTGTAGACAGCAAGAAGGTCTCCCCTGCTTGGACTGCAGGTAGTGTTGGGCAGAGGTCATCACCACTTCTGCTGGGGTAAGAGCTCCTGTTCAGCTTGGTGCCCACCCTGCCTGCCTGCCCTGGGTGGAGGAGTGGGCATGGACATTCTTAGGCAGAATTTTTGACTTCTTTTGGCTGTACCTTTTTCTGTAGGCTAAAGTTTTTCACACTGACACTGAGCCCCTGTTCCAGGAAGGGTCTGGAGGTGCTGGAAGGTGTCCAGAGAAGGGCCAGGAGGATGAGCAGAGGGCTGGAGCTGCTCTGCTGTGAGGACAGACTGAGGGAGTTGGGGTTGTGCAGGCTGGAGACGAGAAGACTCCAAGAAGACCTTTTTGTGGCCTTCCAGTATCTGCAGGGGGCTACAGAAAGCTGGGGAGGGACTTTTGAGGGGCATCAGGGAGTGATAGGACTGGGGGGAATGGAGCACAACTAGAAATGGGGAGATTGAGATTGGATATTAGGAAGAAGTTGTTGCCCATGAGGGTGGTGAGAGCCTGGCACAGGCTGCCCAGGGAGGTGGTGGAAGCCTCCTGCCTGGAGATGTTTGCAGCCAGGCTGGAGGTGGCTGTGAGCAACCTGCTGTGGTGTGAGGTGTCCCTGCCCATGGCAGGGGGTTGGATGATCCTTGAGGTCCCTTCCAAGCCTGACAGCTCTGTGATTCTATGAAAGCTTTTGCAGCGAGCAATCAATGTTTTAGGGGTAATCTGTGAAGGCCTCATCAACAAGTTTGTGAATTATTCTTGTCCTGGCTGCTGCTGAGAACATTAAAACCCAACAGGCAATAGCCAACAGTGTCAGAAATTACAATATAGCCTCAACTGCTCAAGCACAAAATAAGGCATTTTGGACAGAAAGAGATAGCTGTTGCTCTGACATGGACTGCTTGCTTGCTGGGTAGCCTGCACTCAGGGAGAACCCCTGATAACAAGGCTTCCAAGACCCCATCCCTTCTGACCCACAGACATCAGAAAGGCTGCAGCACAGCTGGAGACATTGCAGGAGCAGCAGGAGAAAGCTAAGGAGCAGAGCAGCCTGAGGGCTGCCCTCAGTGCTGAGGATCAAGATGTGCAGGGCTGGAGCCAGGCTCTGCTCAGGGATGGCCAAGCACAGCACAAGGGGCACTGGGGGCAAGCTGGAGCAGAGGAGGTGCCAGGGGAACAGGAGGGAAAACTTTGTCCCTGTGAGGGTGGCAGAGCCTGGAGCAGGCTGCCCAGAGAGGCTGTGGAGTCTCCTGCTCTGGAGCCTTTCCCACCACACCTGGATGTGTTCTGTGTGCCCTGCCTTGGGTGCCCCTGCTCTGGCAGGGGGGTTGGACTTGATCTTTTGGGGTCCCTTCCAGCCCCTATCATGTTGTGAGTCTGTGAAGGGCAAACTTCTCTGCTGTTTGAACTGCTCACACAGGTTAGAGAGGCACAGAGCCCTCTGGCAGCTGGGGCTGTTTGGGGATCTCACTGCTCACCAGGCTCTGTGCATCAAGGATGGCAGCAGTGCTTATCTGTTCCAGCAACAGCTTATAAAACAGCTTCATTAAATCAGCCAGGGCTATTTTTAAAGCTGATTAATGATTTATGCAGCATTTAAAAACAGGTTTCTTCCCTCAGTTGCAGGAACACAAGTTTTAAAGCCCATAAATCTCCCAGCCCTTGCACTGCCCATTGGAGACACTTGGAAGTTTTGCAATGGAGTTAAGTCACTGCTTGAAACTCTAACATTTAAACAAGGAAAAAGGCAAAATGAAGCAGAGCTGAAGTCTGAGAGCTCCTCTGGGTGACCTGACTTGTTTTGTCCAGTTGGAGATAAGAAATGCCACACTGCAGTGGGTGTTTTACTCCATGTGGAAAGGTGTTCTGTGTTAGGAGGAGGAATCATAGAATGGGTTTGGGTTGGAAGGGACTTCCAAAGGTCATCCAGTCCAACCTCCCCTGCAGTCAGCAGGGACATCCTCCACCAGATCAGGTTGCTCACAGCCTTTTCCAGTCTGACCTTGAGTAGCTCCAGGGATGGAAGAGGCTCAACTCCCTCCCTGGGCAACCTGCTGCAGTGTTCCAGCAGCCTCCTGCTGCAGAACTTGTTCCTCACATCCAATCTCAGTCTGCTCTGCTCTCATTTCAAACCATTGGCCCTGGTCCTGTCCCTGCAGGCCTTTGGGAACAGTCCCTCTGCAGCCTTCCTGTAGCCCCTTCAGATCCTGGCAGGCTGCTGTTAGGTCTGCCTGGAGCCTTCTCCTCTCCAGAGGATAAGATTGAATTCAGCACCAAAGCTCTGTGCACCTTCTGGGATCTAACAAAGGTGTAGATGCCCAGGACCTAAACCCCCACCCTCCACCCCCCACCATTTGTAACAGAGATCTTTGGTGGCTCCCAAGAAAGTTACCCTTCAGGTGGTGCTTAGGTTCAGAAGAAGGATCTGGAATGAAAGGAGTAATAATAATAGCTAAATAAAAGTAAATAATTAATAATAAATCAATAAATACTAATAAATCAATAAAAATGCATCATTAAATAACTGCCTAATAGAATGTAATTAAAGCAGGTCCCTGCCCATGGCAGGGGGGTTGGAGCTGGATGATCCCTGAGGTCCCTTCCAAGCCTCACAGTTCTGTGATTCAAGGGTCTGGAGCTGCATGACCCAGGGAGAGTTTGAGGCTGGTAGCAAAGAGCAAGTTATTTCCCTTTGTGCTTTCTCCTTTGCCTCACTCAGCTGACAGAGAAATTTAGCCACCCACTCCCACCCCCTGTTTTTCTTGGAGAGCAGGGTGGGATGAAGAAACAGAGCAATGAAATGCAGGAGACACCCCAGGCACTGCAGTGAGAGCTGGATTCCAGCTGCTTTGGTTACAGGATCCATAGGAGAAAATAAGAAGAGGTCACTCAGGTCTCCCTAGGCTCCTACCCACTCTGATTCCTGCCCCCCTTACAAAAGCAGACCCTGTTAGTCCAACAGGGCTTTTAGTTCCAGCTGGCAGAGCTGCTGCCATGAGACTCACATCATTTAAGCTCTGTTCTGCTCCCATGTGCTGCACACGTGGCCAGCAGCAGCCCCAACCATCAGGGCCCCCAGCAAAGCAGTTGGCATCACAGACGAAGCAAAGATGGAAGTGATGCTGCCTGCTTCCTCCTCGTGGTTACTGACTGCCACTCTTCACCCAACAGCAGCAGGCTTCAGTGCCCAGTTCTGGGCTCCTCCATTTAAGAAGGACACTGAGTGCTGGAAGGTGTCCAGAGAAGGGCAACAGGGCTGGGGAGGGGTCTGGAGCACAGCCCTGGGAGGAGAGGCTGAGGGAGCTGGGGTTGCTTAGCCTGGAGAAGAGGAGGCTCAGGGGTGACCTTCTTGATGTCTACAACTACCTGAAAGGAGGTTGTAGCCAGGTGGGGGGTTGGTCTCTTCTCCCAGGCAAGCAGCACCAGAACAAGAGGACACAGTCTCAAGCTGTGCCAGGGGAGGTTTAGGATGGAGGTGAGTTCTTCCCAGCAAGGGAGATTGGCCACTGGGATGTGCTGCCCAGGGAGGTGGTGGAGTCCCCATCCCTGGAGGTGTTTAAGAAGAGCCTGGATGAGGCACTTGGTGCCATGGTTTAGCTGATCAGATGGTGCTGGGTGATAGGTTGGACTGGATGATCTCAAAGGTCTTTTCCAGCCTGGTTAATTCTGTATTCTGCATTCTGTTTTGCAAATGAAATGTAAGAAGGCTAATGATAGAATCCTAGGATGGTTTAGGCTGGAAGGGAGCTCAGAGCTCATGCACTGGAGGTGTTCAAGAAAGGCTTGGATGTGGCACTTGGAGCCATGGTTGAGCTGTCAGGAGGTGTTAGGGATTAGGTAGTAGGTTGGACTTGATGATCTCTGAGGTCTAACCTGGCTGTTTCTGTGATTCTAAGTCAAAAGTTAATTGCAGTCATCTTTCTGCCTGGGTCCTTCCCCCAGTTCAGCTTCAGCTTCATGCCTGGGGAGGTGTGCTTGCAAAGTTCCAGCTTGGAGAGGGCTTAGAGAATGAGTCTGATGGAGAGGAGCTGAGGGAGCTGGGACTGTTCAGTGGGAGGAAGAGGAGGCTGAGGGGAGACCTTATCAGCCTCTACAGCTACCTGAAAGGACAACAGAGAGAGGTTGGTGCTGGTCTCTTCTCATTCAAGGTGTGGCCTCCCCAGGGGGCTGAGTCCCAGGGGACAATGCCCTCCCTGCTCCTCTGGACACATCATGGCTGATCCCAGCCAGGAGGCCTTTGGCTTTCTTGGCCCCCTTGGCACACTGCTGGCTCCTGTTCAGCTGCTTGTCCATCAGAACCCCCCCCAGGTTCCTTCTTCCACATGCAGCCTCGAGCAAGTTTAATGTCGCACATGAAACACCCTGCTCAGCTCCACACTGCTTTTCTTAAGCTAGGCTCACAACTCTCTTCACCAGGCAGAACCAATGGTGCATGGCAGTAGCCTTCCCTTGCCAGCAGGCTGTGTCTCAGCTGGGTTAACTGACAGGCTGACAGGGGTAAAAATGCTCTTAAAAGGCTTTAGTGGGAGGAAAATTCCAACCAGCAAGAGGCATGCTCCTGATCCCCCATGCATGGTAACTGTACAAGGCTGAGGGCACCTGGAAGAGCATGCCTGGAAGGATTGGTTTGGAGGAGTGGAGATAGCTGCTGCCACTGCCCATCCACTCCAGGAGCCCAGCACTGTGATGGTTCTCTACCAAAACAAACTACATCCATCAGTTTGGGCTGGTTTGGGAGCAGGAGGAGGCACAGCTGGTTCGGTTTGGGGTTTTTTTTAATGAACAAGGGACTACCTTGCTAATTAACAAGGGAAGACTAACAAGGTGATGCCAACCTCATGAGGTGCAAGAAGACCAAGAGCAAGGTCCTGCAGCTGGGTCAGGGCAGCCCCAAGCACCAATATAGGCTGGGCAGGGACTGGCTGGAGAGCAGCCCTGAAAAAAAAGGACCTGGGGGTGCTGGGGGAGGAGAAGCTCAGCAGGAGCCAGCAGTGAGCACTTGCAGCCCAGAGAGCCAAGCAGAGCCTGGGCTGCAGCAAGAGAAGCAGAGCCAGCAGGGCCAGGCAGGGGATTCTGCCCCTCTGCTCCACTCTGCTGAGACCACAGCTGGAGCTCTGGGGCCAGTGCTGGAGCCCCTAGGACAGGAAGGATCTGGAGGTGCTGGAAGGTGTCCAGAGAAAGGCCAGGAGGAGGAGCAGAGGGCTGGAGCTGCTCTGCTGTGAGGACAGACTGAGGGAGTTGGGGTTGTGCAGGCTGGAGAGGAGAAGGCTCCCAGGAGACCTCATTGTGGCCTTCCAGGATCTGCAAGGGGCTCCAAGAAAGCTGGGGAGGGACTTCTGAGGGTGTCAGGGAGGGATAGGACTGGGGGGGATGGAGCAAAGCTAGGGGAGAGACTCATCCCTGGATTTACAGAATCACAGCATTGTCAGGGCTGGAAGGGACCTCAAGGCTCAGCCAGCTCCAACCCCCTGCCATGGGCAGGGACACCTCACACCACAGCAGGTTGCTCACAGCCACATCCAGCCTGGCTGCAAACACCTCCAGGCAGGAGGCTTCCACCACCTCCCTGGGCAACCTGTGCCAGGCTCTCACCACCCTCATGGGCAACAACTTCTTCCTAACATCCAATCTGAATCTGCTCTCCCCTAGCTTGGATCCACTCCCCCCAGTCCTATCACTCCCTGACACCCTCAAAAGTCCCTCCCCAGCTTTTAGCTTCAGGAGATGTTGACACAACCTTAACCCCTCCATCTTCACTTACAGTATCCCAGGCATGGATCATTTATGCAGCTTACAATGACCAAATGCTGCAAAGAATCACAGAATGTGAGGGGCTGGGAGTGACCTGGAAATCTCATCCAGTCCAAGCCCCCTGCCAGAGAAGGTACACCTAGAGCAGCTCACACAGGAACACATCCAGAGGGGTTTTGAATATCTCCAGAGAGGGAGACTCCACACCCGCCCTGGGCAGCCTGCTCCAGGGCTCTGGCACCCTTACAGTGACAAAATGTTTCCTCCTGTTTCCATGGAACCTTCCAGAGTCCCAACATCTCAGACAGGTTCCACTGCCTTCAGCATCCTTGTGGCTCTGTGCTGGACTCTCTCAAGCAGTTCCCTGAAGTCCTTCCTCAACTGAGGGGCCCAGAAGTGGAGACAATATTGCAGAGAACAGTGGGGCAGATGGAATTTCCACCCAGCAGCACCACTGGTAAGGACTGGGTGATGGGTTGGACTTGGAGGCCTCTCCCAAGCTGGTTGACTCTGTGACTGTGTGAAAGAAGTGGAAGCCTTCAGGAGAGCTGTGGACACAGAAGGGTTCAAACTTACCAGGGGGAAAAGATTGCAGTGGAGAGAAGTCCACAAACCCAAAGCACCAATCCCTGAGACAAAGGAGCCCCTGAAGGAGTTTGGGGGAGGGGGAGGAGGGAAAAACCAAACCCCCAAAGTCACATTGCAAACCTTGTAGATTGCTTGAAAATGTTTATTAAAAGGGACCAAAAGCCAACACAACCTCTCTGGGTTAAAACAAATGCTTTGCCTTTGCTAAGTAACAGTATTTGGGCCCAAACCACGAAGCTGTAATTTCCATGTGTCAAACACAGTTAACATTTCAGACTCGAGCCCTGGAGTCAGGCATCCTCCTCTCCACGAGCTGCTTCCTCAAGACCCTTTCTGCCTCACGTGAGCCAGTCAAAAACAACTGCACAGGTTGAAAGGTTGCTCCATGCCTGAAAGAAAAACAACAGAAAGCCTCTCTTGGTCTTTTTTTTTTTCCCCTTTTCTTTGCCTTTTTTGTTCCTTACCATAACTTAACAGAAAGCAGAACCATCTCCTTTGGTTATCTAGGAGAACGTCCTCTTATAAATACAGCTGGGTTTCATCTACCAACCAGAGACACAACAAACATGCTGCCCCAGTCAGGAGGGGGGGTTTGAATAGCAAGGATCTAGCAGAGGATGGCAGAGGAGTGTTCATCACTCCTTTGTTGGGGTTTTTCTTGTGTTGGTTTGGTTTCTTTTCCAGTTGGACTTATTCAGGGCCTTGGTCTTCGTCTGAGAAATGCGGAACAGACTTCTTGGCCACCACGTTGTCCAGGCGCTGCCCTTGCAGGTAGGGGTTCACACTCTGCAACAGTTTGACACCATGGGTACTTGTTAGAAGCCAGCAAACACAGCAGAGGGGACTGGGGTTAGTGGAACATACTATGATGGAGTGGCTTAGGTTGGAAGGAAGCTCAGAGCTCAGCTGCCCCAACCTCCCCTCCATGCCCAGGGACACCTCTCAGCTACACTCAGCTGCTCAAGGCCTCATCCAGCCTGGCCTCCAACACCCCCAGGCAGGAGGCAGCCACAGCCTCCCTGGGCAGCCTGGGCCAGAGTCTCAGCAGCCTCCTGCTGAACAACTTCTTCCTCAGCTCCAGTCTGCCCCTGCTCTGCCTCAGCTTCAAACCATTCCCCCTTGGCCTGTCTCTAGACCCCCTGATGGAAAGTCCCTCTGCAGCCTTCCTGCAGCATCCCTTCAGCTCCTGGCAGGCAGCTCTGAGGTGCCCCTGGCTGTGTTTTTCTATTTCTTATCTGTCAAATATTGGCAAAACAAAACCCCAACCAACTGCTCCCAGGGAGTGTCTCTAGAAGTCAGTCAGTGTTTTGTTTTCTGGGGGTTTTGTGTGTGCAAGAATCTAATCCACTCCACTCAGAAGAATGCAAGCAGAGGAGGGCTATTAGAACACAGGGCAGAGTCACAGAGTGTTAAGGGTTGGAAGGGACCTCCAGGGATCATCCAGTCCAAGCCCCCTGCCAGAGCAGGGCAGGTCACACAGAACACATCCAGGTGGGTTTTGAAGGTCTGCAGCGAAGGAGACTCCACAACCTCCCTGGGCAGCCTGCTCCAGGGCTCCATCACCCAGCCTGAACTAAACACTTTTTGCTCCACTCCTCCTTTCCTTGGCTCAGCAGAGAGGCAGCAGCAGCAGATCTAACTCCCTTATTCTGCAGGCAGGACAGGACTTGCTAGAGGTGAGCTTGGTAGAGGTGAGCTTTAGCTTAACCACTGACCTGTGCTGAGGGCTAAGTGAGGTACCAGGACACCACTCTGGACCAACATCTCTTCTTCAGCCTATCTCCTCTCCAGGAAACCCCTCCTTGCTTCCCCTCTTTGATGGCAAAACAAAGAGCTGCTGGCACAGAGCTGGAGCCAAGCAAGGCTTTGGCCTAGGAAATGGCTCTCCCACCACTGCCAGGACGAGGGAATGCTGGAAAGAAGATCCCCAGAGAGAGCTTAACTTCACTCTGTGCCATGGAAGCAGCACAACATCAGCCTGAGGATGAACAGATCCTGTCTCAGAACTGTTTGCAGATTACAGTGCTGGAGAAAGCCTATGCTTGAGTGTTCCCTGTCTTCACTGGGGCTTGCAACTACCAAGCAGCTGAGTGGAGCTTCCAGAATGAAGTGTTATTTACAGCCACTCTCTGGCCTTTTCAGGCTGCCAGTGCAAACCCAGCTCAAACATCTCCTTTCTCCTTCACAGATAGAGACAGAAATTCTAGCCTGCTTTTTCTCCTTTCTTTTTTGAGGCCAAGAAAAACTGTTTGCCTGAAGGACAAACTTGGGAGGAATGCAATTTTTTCCAGCACCTCCTGATTCCTGTCAGGCTGTGCCACTCAGACATTACTTTTCTTGAGGTACTGCTGTGCTTCCTTCACCAAAGTGTAGCTCCTCAGAAATACACTGAAAAAAACCCCAACCCAACCACAACCACAAAGGCAACAAAAATTAAGCTGCTTGGGATAAAAGGCACAAAATATTTCTTTTCTAGCATCTCAAGTGTTTATCCAATCTCTGGAAAACTCTTAGGGGTTGCCTGTCTTCAAGGGTTAAGGCCCCTGGGTTCCTACAGGTTTGTCAGCTGCTGTCTGTGAAGCTGAGTCAGAGCACAGAGAGGACTTTTTGCCTCTCCTTTTGTTATCATTGGTTGGGTTTTGTTGTTGGCTTTTGAGTGTTTTTTGCATGCTGCAAGTGAAAAATGTCCACATCTTAAGGAGCAAGAAATGAGTCTGGAACAGAGGACCAGAGGATGTTAGGGGCAGGAAGGGACCTCTGGAGATCATTGAGTCCAAGCCCCTGCCAGAGCAGGAGCAGAGAACCCAGCACAGGGCACACAGAACACATCCAGAGGGGGCTGGAAAGGCTCCAGAGAAGGAGACTCCACAACCTCTCTGGGCAGCCTGCTCCAGGGCTCTGGGACCCTCACAGGGAAGAAGTTCCTCCTCATGCTGAGCTGGAACCTCCTGTGCTGCAGTTTCCATCCACTGCTCCTTGTCCTATCCCAGGGTGCAGCTGAGCAGAGCCTGTCCCTGTCCCCTGCCTCCTGACCCCCAGCCCTCAGCTATTGATAGCCATTGATCAGATCCCTCTCAGGCTTCTCCTCTCCAGACTGAACAGTCCCAGGGCTCTCAGCCTCTCCTCCCCAGGCAGTGCTGCAGTCCCTTCAGCAGCCTTGGAGCCCTCCCTTGGCCTCTCTCCAGCAGATCCCTGTCCCTCCTGAGCTGGGGAGCCCAGACCTGGATGCAGTATTCCAGGGGAGGTCTCAGCAGGGCAGATTAGAGGGGGAGGAGAACCTCCCTGGCTCTGCTGGACACACTCCTCTGGATGCCCCCCAGGACCCCCTTGGCCTTCTTGGCCCCCAGGGCACATTGCTGTCCCATGCAGCACTTGTTCTCCACCAGCACTCCCAGGTGCTTCTCCCCAGGGCTGCTCCCCAGCAGCTCCCCTCCCAGCCTGTCCTGCTGCAGGTTATTATTGCTTCCAGGGGCAGGGCTCTGCTCTCAGCCTTGTTGAATCTCAGGAGGTTCCTTGGAAAAGCAAACTAACACTAAAGCTTTAAGTTGTTAACAATGAGACAGATGTAAATGATTTGTGTTTGTTTAAAGGAGTTCTGTTTAATGGCAATTCAGTGAAAACTGGGCTGCTCCAGAAACTTCTAGGAATTGCTTGAAGATTCTTAGGAAGATGAATTGGTCTTGGTTTGGTTTATTGAGTGGTAGCAGGCACCAGGACAGACTAGGGCTCATCCTGCTGGGAAGCAGCTCCAGGGAGAAAGACCTTGGAGCTCTGCTGGACAGCAATGTGCCCTGGGGGCCAAGAGGGCATCCTGGGGGGCAGCAAGAAAAGTGTGGCCAGCAGGGCTGGGGAGGTTCTGCTCCCCCTCTGCTCTGCCCTGCTGAGACCACAGCTGCAATCCTGTGTCCAGTGCTGGGCTCCCCAGCTCAAGAGAGACAGAGACCTGCTGGAGAGAGGCCAAGGGAGAGCCAGGAGGATGCTCAGGGCACTTGAGCATCTCCCCTGTGAAGAGAGACTGAGAGCCCTGGGGCTGTTGAGTCTGGAGAGGAGAAGGCTGAGAGGGATCTGATCAATGCCTATCAATAGCTGAGGATTGGGGGGTCAAGTGGAGGGGGCCAAGCTCTTTGTGGTGGTGCACAGCAATAAGCCAAGGAGCAATGGATACAAACTGGAACATAGAAGGTTTCAACCCAACATGAGGAGAAACTTCTAGACAGTGAGGATGCTGAGCCCTGGAGCAGGCTGCCCAGAGAGGTTGTGGAGTCTCCTTCTCTGGAGCCTTTCCAACCCCACCTGGATGCCTTCCTGTGCAGCCTGCCCTGGGTGATGCTGCTCTGGCAGGGGGGTTGGGCTGGATGACCTCTGGAGGTCCCTTCCAGCCTCTCATGCTCTGTGCTTCTGTGGACTGCCAGACCTGTGCTAAGAAAATTCATCAGCTGCAATGGAAGAAACTGGAAGTTTCACCCCCAGAAGTCTGGCCTAGCCCTGGCCCTGTGGCTGCCACCTCTCTCCAGTCATTATTCCTGTTGTGTTTGATCACCTCAGGCAGCAGGGAGCCAGCAGCTGTGCTGCTCTGGTTTGCTGTGGTGGCTGCTTTGTTTTTCTGATGTATGCATTGCATGAATCCTGCTTGAACATGCTGTTCTAGCTATTAATAAATATTCCACAGGAGTATTGCCAGAGTAAATTCTACCTCAGAGCTAAAACCAGGTGCCCAGCCTTTTTTTCCCTTCCCACTAACAAAGCTGATAATCAAATGTAAGCAGGAGGCAGATATGAAGCTCAGGACAGGTCATTAGCTTGTGGCTGAGCAGTGTTTATTAGCAGTGATGTGTGAATTGGGAAGAAATCAACTGATCCTTTTCTCTTTCCAGCAGGGGCTTCAGGACTGAGAGTTAAATAAATACATGTGCTAGTAAATCATCTGCACTTAATGCTTCAGTTATTTCAAACCAAATTGCCTTCATTTACAACATAAACTGCACTGGCAGACTTGGAGAGGCTACTTTCTGGCAGAGGGCTGAATTTTGTTCTTCTGGTAAAACAAA
This sequence comes from Melanerpes aurifrons, assembly GCA_011125475.1. Lineage (NCBI taxonomy): Eukaryota > Metazoa > Chordata > Aves > Piciformes > Picidae > Melanerpes > Melanerpes aurifrons. The sequence goes on from WWNC01000001.1 coordinate 1,583,341, forward strand.
TATGAAATATATATATCTGTATATAGAGCAGCAGCTAAATAGAACCAAGAACTGGCAGGGCTGGAAGGGACCTCAAGGCTCAGCCAGTTCCAAGCCCACTCCCATGGGCAGGGACACCTCACACCACAGCAGGTTGCTCACAGCCACCTCCAGCCTGGCTGCAAACACCTCCAGGCAGGAGGCTGCCACCACCTCCCTGGGCAGCCTGTGCCAGGCTCTCACCACCCTCCTGGGCAACAACTTCTTCCTAACAGTCAATCTCAATCTCCCCATTTCCACTTTTGCTCCATTTCCCTCAGTCCTATCACTCCCTGACACCCTCAGAAGTCCCTCCCCAGCTTTCTTCAGATACTGGAAGACCACAATTAGGTCTCCTCAGAGCCTTCTCCTCTCCAAAGCGAAGCCTTTAACCCTGCCTGAAAATGATGCTTTGATAAAAGCCAGATTGACAGTGCCAGAAAGAGAGAGCTGAGGGTGGATGTCCAGAAGTTCAGAGTGAGATGAGGATTTGTTTCAGGGATGAGAAACCATTCTCCTGAGATTTTCAAGCAAGAGTTTAATCTGAGGTAAAATCTAAGCATGTGAATCACAGGATCACAGGGTAAGGGGTTGGAAGGGACCTCTGAAATCATGGAGTCCAACCCCTGCCAGAGCAGGAGCAGAGAACCCAGCACAGGTCACACAGAACACATCCAGATGGGGATGGAAAGGCTCCAGAGAAGGAGACTCCACAACCTCTCTGGGCAGCCTGCTCCAGGGCTCTGGACCCTCCCAGGGCAGAAGTTCCTCCTCATGCTGAGCTGGAACCTCCTGTGCTGGAGTTTCCATCCATTGCTCCTTGTCCTATCCCAGGGTGCAGCTGAGCAGAGCCTGTCCCTGTCCCCTGCCTCCTGACCCCCAGCCCTCAGCTCTTGATAGCCATTGATCAGATCCCTCTCAGGCTTCTGTTCTCCAGACTCAACAGCCCCAGGGCTCTCAGCCTCTCCTCCCCAGGCAGTGCTGCAGTCCCTTCAGCAGCCTTGGAGCCCTCCCTTGGCCTCTCTCCAGCAGATCCCTGTCCCTCCTGAGCTGGGCAGCCCAGAACTGGATATTTATAAGCATTTATTAAATCCCCTCTCAGTCTTCTCCTGTCCAGACTAAACAGCCCCAGGTCTCTTTGCCCCAAATCAAATCACATCAGCTCAAGAACCAATTCCCCTTCCATTTCCCCTGTAAAAACCAAAAGCCATTGTCCTGCAGAGCAGTCATTAATTCTACCAACACTCTGTTCTGTTGTTTTCAGTAGGAACCTCTGCAGTCCTGCTTCAGAGACATTTAACTGATATGAAATGGGTTTGTGCAAGCAGGAGCCTTTGCAAAACACAGAGAAGCTGGAGTCTTTCTTCCAGTCCATGTTGTGCACTGCAGTGCAGCTTGGGAAAGCAAGCAAGAAGCTGTTTCCAGAAGTACATCTTGTAAGCAGGGGGCAGGCTTGGTGCCTGCTGGAGCAGCTCAGCACAGAGCTGCTTCACACTAACCCCTTCCTCTCAACACCATGAGCTGAGTGCCTATAGACACTCAAGATGACACAAGGGCTAGAAAGCATTCTGATACTCACCCTCTTTCTTCTTTTTGGAGCACCACTCATCTTCTCAAAGAGTAAGTTCTTGCTCTGGAAAGGTTAAAAAAGAAAACAAACCCAGAGCCATCAAGTAAGTTCAGTAGGGCTTCCTTTAAGCTGCTTCTCCTGCTGTTAAATATTAGGAGGCTTAGAGGGGTGTGTGGTTTCACAGGAGAGATAAACCACAAACAAACGTTTGGACATGCCTGCCAACAGCCCTTCAGAAGCAGTCACAGGGGGCTGGAGCAGCTCTGCTGTGAGCACAGGCTGAGGGAGCTGGGGGTGCTCAGCCTGCAGAGGAGAAGGCTCCAGGCAGACCCAACAGCAGCCTGCCAGGGCCTGAAGGGGCTGCAAGAAGGCTGCAGAGGGACTGTTTGCAGTGGCAGGATGAGAGGCAATGGCTTGAAATGAGAGGAGATTTAGACTGGATGTATGGAGAAAGTTCTGCATGATCAATGATTCTATGATTCTGTGAATTTAAACCCCACTCATTGTTCACTGTATCATCATCTGTGTTAAGGCTTACTGCCTGAACTTGTGCTCCAGGTACCTACTGCTGTAATGATACAGACTGAATTATTATCTAGGGGGCTGGGTTGGAAGGCACCTCCAAAGCTCACCCAGTCCAACCCCCTGCACTCAGCAGGGACATCCTCCACTGGATCAGGTTGCTCACAGCCCTGTCCAGCCTGACCTTGAGTAGCTCCAGGGATGGAGCCTCAACCACCTCCCTGGGCAGCCTGCTGCAGTATTCCAGCAGCCTCCTAGTAAAGAGCTTCCTCCTAATGAAGTGTTCCAGCCCCCTGAGGGACACCACTTGTCACTGCTCTCCATCTGGACCTGCAGCCATGGTTTCCTACAAGCAGTGGGTTCTGCTCCAGCCTGGAGGGACACGCACATGGAATGAAGCTGGAGGTGGGGAGATTCAGGCTGGAGGTGAGGAGGAAGTTCTTCCCCATGAGAGTGGTGAAGCCCTGGAGTGGGTTGTCCAGGGAGGTGGTTGGGGCCCTGTCCCTGGAGGTGTTTAAGCCCAGGCTGGCATGAGGCTCTGGCCAGGCTGAGCTAGTGTGGGGTGTCCCTGCCCATGGCAGGGGGGGTTGGAACTGGCTGATCCTTGTGGTCCCTTCCAACCCTGACTGATTCTACGATAGCATGACACGTGCTCAACACACTTTTTTGGTCTTTGTTTCCACTGTGGATTAGGAATGGGGGGGGAAAAAAAACAACACCACAACCCAAACCCCCAAAACCCTAACCTGAAAAAGGAAGGAGAGGAGAAGAATGAAGCTGTACAAAAGCAGGACACTGTATAAACAAGGCCATTAATTCTGCCCCTCTAAACAACTGAGCTGAGGTTTGGTTGTATAAATAGAGAAGTGGAATCCTAAGCCTCAGACGAATTCACCAAACACTTCGACCCTCTCTGCAAGCCTTGATGGGAGAAAAAACAAACACCTCCAAGTGTCATGCTGAAGCCTGCCAAAGTTGTCTGCCCTGCTCTCCTCAAGCTCATTAAACCCCAGATTCACAAGGCCCTAATCTCTTGCCCAGCCCTCGAGTTGTTGGGGTTTTTTCCCCCTCCTCTCTCCTCGTCTGAGCGGTGCCAAAAAGGAGCAGAGGATGAAGCTGGCCAGGGAGGCCTTCTTGGCTGGGCCCTTGTGCAGACTCACTTCACATTTCCCATCTGAAAGAAACCCAGGGTCATGCAAGTGCCTCTCTTGAGGAAACAGAGCACCACCAAAGCCTCTCTCCTTTCATCTTATGCTTTTCATCAGAGCAAAAATTGCTGCTGCTGAAGCAGGGAACTCATTCTGCCCCTGTACACAGCACTGCTCAGGCCACACCTTCAGTCCTGTGGCCAGTGCTGGGCTACTCAGTTTAAGAAGGACATTGAGAGGCTGGAAGGTGTCCAGAGAAGGGCAACAGGGCTGGGGAGGGGTCTGGAGCACAGCCCTGTGAGGAGAGGCTGAGGGAGCTGGGGTTGCTTAGCCTGGAGAAGAGAAGGCTCAGGGGAGACCTTCTTGCTCTCTGCAACTCCCTGAAGGGAGGTTGTAGCCAGGTGGGGGTTGGTCTCTTCTCCCAGGCAACCAGCACCAGAACAAGAGGACACAGTCTCAAGCTGTGCCAGGGGAAGTTTAGGCTGGAGGTGAGGAGAAAGTTCTTCCCAGCAAGAGAGATTGGCCATTGGGATGTGCTGCCCAGGGAGGTGGTGGAGTCCCCATCCCTGGAGGTGTTCAAAAAAGGCTTGGATGTGGCACTTGGAGCCATGGTTCAGTTGTCAGGAGGTGTTAGGTACTAGGTTTGGACTTGATGCTCTCTGAGGTCTTTTCCAACCTGGTTGATTCCATACTTGAATGAGGGCACCAGAGGCTGGGATTTGGATGGGAAAGACTCAGAAGTTGAAATGCTTGCAACCAACTAACTGGTGCCAGAGAGACCTTTGATCTTCCCCTTGGACCTTTGCCCCCAGATCTTTCAGCCTTCACTGGAACTTCTTGAAGCCAGCAAGAATCAGGTCTTTCTTTTCATAGAATCAACAAGGTTGGAAAAGACCTCAGAGATCATCAAGTCCAACCTGGCTACAACCTTCCTGCAGGTAGTTGTAGAGGGCAAGAAGGTCTCCCCTGAGCCTTCTCTTCTCCAGGCTAAGCAACCCCAGCTCCCTCAGCCTCTCCTCACAGGGCTGTGCTCCAGACCCCTCCCCAGCTTTCTTGCCCTTCTCTGGACACCTTCCAGCAGCTCAACATCCTTCCTAACCTGAGGAGCCCAGAACTGGACACAGGACTCAAGGTGTGGCCTAAGCAGTGCTGAGCACAGGGCAGGATGACTTCCCTGCTCCTGCTGGCCACACTGCTCCTGATGCAGGCCAGGATGCCATTTGCTTTCTTGGCCACCTGGGCACACTGCTGGCTCCTGTTCAGCTGCTGTGACCCAGTACCCTCAGGTCCCTTTCTGCCTGGCTGCTCTCAGCCACTCTGACCCCAGCCTGTAGCTCTGCCTGGGGTTGTTGTGGCCACAGTGCAGCCCCTGGCACTTGGACTCGTTGAATGCCATCCTGTTGGCCTCTGCCCATCTGCCCAGCCAGGCAAGGTCCCTCTGCAGAGCTCTCCTACCCTCTAACAGATCAACTCCTGCCCCCAGCTTGCTGTCATCTGCAAACTCACTGCTGATGGACTCAATGCCCTCATCCAGATCATCAATGAAGATGCTGAACAGGATGGGGTTTGGGGTTTGGTGTGGTTTTATGCCCCCTGACCTGCTAATGCAATTTGGGTTTTACTGTGGTTGCACTAAGGAAGGCACGCTGGCTCCTTGGAGGGACAAGTCAGGGGGAACTGTGGCACTGCCTCAGCTGCTGTGTGGCAGGAAAAGACAGGGGAGAAGCTCCCCTGAGAGCTGGGAGCACACAGGGCAGCTCGCAGGGCTCCAGGAGACAGAGCGGCTCCGAGGGCTTCAGAGGGTGCTGACAGCCCAGAGCCTTCCCAGCACGCAGGGCTCCCTGCACATGCAGCCTGCAAACACACAGCCCACGGGGCAGCTGGGCCCAGGCTCTGCCAGGGGAGAGGCAGCAGCAGGCTGCTGGTGGGCAGAGGGCCCTCTGGAGGCTGGGGTGGGGGCAGGGGGAGGATGAGGATGCATGCACTTGGCCACAGGCAGCTGCATCGCTCGCTTGGGATCTGATGGAGATGAGAGCAAGTGACCTACAAGAGCTGAGCAGTTTCCTCCTCCTCCCTCCAGAGAGCCTCAAGCAGCCAATTGTGAGAGTGCTTCTCTGCTCTCTTTTCCCTTTTTTTTTGTTCCCCAGTAAGATAAAAATAACCAAAGCAGCCAGCAAGGCAGATGCTGCTGCATTTATCATCCTAATGTGTGCTTATACACGAGGAGGCAGCGACTGGGGCAGCGCTGGAGCTCAGCACAGCAGCTGCTGATGCACATTTACCAGCTGCTTCATCTCTTCAATGGCAAAGAGCTGCAGCTGGCTGCACTGCAGCTAGATAGGATCCCCTCTTCAGTACCCAACAGTCTGGTTTAATCCACTCCTCTTCAGTACCTAACAGCCTGGTTCAATCCACTCCCTCTTTAGTACCTAGCAGCCTGGTTTAATCCACTCCTCTTCAGTACCCAACAGCCTGGTTTAATCCACTCCCTCTTCAGTACCTAACAGCCTGGTTCAATCCACTCCCTCTTCAGTACCTAACAGCCTGGTTTAATCCACTCCCTCTTCAGTACCCAACAGCCTGGTTTAATCCACTCCCTCTTCAGTACCCAACAGTCTGGTTCAATCCACTCCCTCTTCAGTACCCAACAGCCTGGTTTAATCCACTCCTCTTTAGTACCCAACAGCCTGGTTTTCACTCCCTCTTCAGTACCCAACAGCCTGGTTCAATCCCTCTTCAGTACCCAACAGCCTGGTTTAAACAGTACCCAACAGCCTGGTTTAATCCACTCCTCTTCAGTACCCAACAGCCTGGTTTAATCCACTCCTCTTCAGTACCCAACAGCCTGGTTCAATCCACTCCCTCTTTAGTACCTAACAGCCTGGTTTAATCCACTCCTCTTCAGTACCCAACAGCCTGGTTTAATCCACTCCTCTTCAGTACCTAACAGCCTGGTTCAATCCACTCCCTCTTCAGTACCTAACAGCCTGGTTTAATCCACTCCTCTTCAGTACCTAACAGCCTGGTTCAATCCACTCCCTCTTTAGTACCTAACAGCCTGGTTTAATCCACTCCTCTTCAGTACCCAACAGCCTGGTTTAATCCACTCCTCTTCAGTACCCAACAGCCTGGTTCAATCCACTCCCTCTTCAGTACCTAACAGCCTGGTTTAATCCACTCCTCTTCAGTACCCAACAGCCTGGTTTAATCCACTCCTCTTCAGTACCTAACAGCCTGGTTTAATCCACTCCTCTTCAGTACCCAACAGCCTGGTTTAATCCACTCCTCTTCAGTACCTAACAGCCTGGTTTAATCCACTCCTCTTCAGTACCTAACAGCCTGGTTTAATCCACTCCCTCTTCAGTACCCAACAGCCTGGTTTAATCCACTCCTCTTCAGTACCCAACAGCCTGGTTTAATCCACTCCCTCTTCAGTACCTAACAGCCTGGTTTAATCCACTCCCTCTTTAGTACCTAACAGCCTGGTTCAATCCACTCCCTCTTTAGTACTTAACAGTCTGGTTTAATCCATGTGTGAGCAGCTTTCTCCCCCCTCCACCCCCAAATTAGTGCAGATGGACAGAGAACTAACAGCAAAAAAGGCCAGGATTCACTACTGATCACTCACCACTTGTCAAGCATGGATGTGGTGCTGATGGCAGTGCAGTGTGCATGCTGGAGGCTGAAATCTTGCTGAAATATTGGAGCCAAAGATCATAGAATCACAGAATTGTTATGGTTGGAAGGGAGCTCAAGGCTCAGCCAGCTCCAACCCCCTGCCATAGCCAGGGACACCTCACACCACAGCAGGTTGCTCACAGCCACATCCAGCCTGGCTGCAAACACCTCCAGGCAGGAGGCTTCCACCACCTCCCTGGGCAGCCTGTGCCAGGCTCTCACCACCCTCATGGGCAACAACTTCTTCCTCACAGCCAATCTCAATCTCCCCACTTCTAGTTTTGCCTCATCCCCCCCAGTCCCATCCCTCCCTGACACCCTCAAAAGTCCCTCCCCAGCTTTCTTGCAGCCCCCTGCAGAGACCACAATTAGGTCTCCTGGGAGCCTTCTCCTCTCCAGACTGCACAGCCCCAACTCCCTCAGTCTGTCCTCACAGCAGAGCAGCTCCAGCCCTCTGCTCATCCTCCTGGCCCTTCTCTGGACACCTTCCAGCACCTCCAGACCCTTCCTGTCCTAGGGGCTCCAGCACTGGCCCCAGAGCTGCAGCTGTGGTCTCAGCAGAGTGGAGCAGAGGGGCAGAATCCCCTCCCTGGCCCTGCTGGCTCTGCTTCTCTTGCTGCAGCCCAGGCTCTGCTTGGCTCTCTGGGCTGCAAGTGCTCACTGCTGGCTCCTGCTGAGCTTCTCCTCCCCCAGCACCCCCAGGTCCTTTTCTTCAGGGCTGCTCTCCAGCCAGTCCCTGCCCAGCCTATATCAGTGCTTGGGACTGCCCTGACCCAGCTGCAGGACCTTGCCCTTGGTCTTGCTGAACCTCCTGAGACTGTCATGGGCCCAGCTCTGCAGCCTGTCCAGGTCCCTCTGGATGGATCCCTGTGGTGGGTTGAAATTTCCCCCCAGCATTAACTTCTGCCAGACCACAATCCCTTCCCTCCAGCTGTCTGCTGCACCACACAGCTTGGTGTCATCAGCAAACCTGCTGAGGGTGCACTCAGTGCCACTGTCCATGGCACCAACAAAGATGCTAAACAAGCCTGGTCCCAGGAGTGATCCTTGAGGGACTCCACTTGTCATGGGGCATGGACCCATTGACAGCCACCCTTTGGGTGCAGCCAGGTGGTCACAGGATGCTAGGGGTTGGAAGGGACCTCCAAAGATCATCAAGCCCAACCCCCTTGATGCTCAGTTCTGAGCTATTGCTGGGGGCCAAAGATTAGCAGAAGTGCTTTTTGCTGGTCTTCAAAGTGGTCTCATGAAAGCAAGTCACTGATGAAGCATCCTGCATGATCTGGCAGGAATCAGCAAGCTCTCCATCTGCTGTTGTCCAAAATGAAACAGAAAAAACCCCAACCCCCTTCTGGATGGCAGTTACTCAGAGTGCAACAACAGCCTCCACAATGTGGAGCTCTGGCATGAATCTCCCTAGCCATTTAGTTCAGTAATTAAAGGCAATAAATCTTCCCCTGGCTTGATTAGGACTGATGAATCATTGTCTCCCAATCAGGGCAGGAGGGGAGGCTGCCAAACGTGTCCCCAGCTATCGATGGCTGCTCACAGAGCGCTGGGTTAGGGCAGTCCTGCAGGGAAGTGTTACAGCAGTGTCACATGGAGACTGCAGCATTTGCTCTGGGAGCATCAATTATGGTCACTGTTATTGTTTCCCTGGCGCCTGGAGAGGGATTTGGGATTGGACATTTCACTGATGTAATCTAAGATTAAGCAGCAGAGCTCTCTTTGGAGCCTCTGCCCTGCAGAAAGAGTCTAGCTGGAGCTACTCACAGCCCTCTGTGCTCAGGGCAGGGCTGGTGTCCCCTGCCTCCAGCCTCCTGCATTCCTTAGATGCAGGGTGGAAAAGAGGTTCTCAAGGTGAGAAAGGGAGAGAGGAGGCAGGGGGCGAGGCAGGGAGAGAGGAGGCAGGGGGCGAGGCAGGGAGAGAGGAGGCAGGGGGCGAGGAGGCAGGGGGCGAGGAGGCAGGGGGCGAGGAGGCAGGGGGCGAGGAGGCAGGGGCGAGGAGGCAGGGAGAGAGGAGGCAGGGAGAGAGGAGGCAGGGAGAGAGGAGGCAGGGAGAGAGGAGGCAGGGAGAGAGGAGGCAGGGGGCGAGGAGGCAGGGGGCGAGGAGGCAGGGGGCGAGGAGGCAGGGAGAGAGGAGGCAGGGAGAGAGGAGGCAGGGAGAGAGGAGGCAGGGGGCGAGGAGGCAGGGAGAGAGGAGGCAGGGAGAGAGGAGGCAGGGGGCGAGGAGGCAGGGGGCGAGGAGGCAGGGGGCGAGGAGGCAGGGGGCGAGGAGGCAGGGGGCGAGGGAAAATAATGAAGCTAATAAAGGAAATAGGAGGAATAAAGGAAATAATAATGGAAATAATAACAATAATAAAAGTAGTAATGATAAATAATAAAGGAAGAAGGAGCAGCAAGTCTTCCAAAACCCTTCAGCCAGAGAGGATTCCCCAGAGCAAGTTGTCTGGACCCAGCTTTAGGCTGTGCTGCACTCCAGTTGTTGTTTTCCTGTTGAGCATGTAAGGGCTGAACAGGGACTAGCCACTGACCCTGGAAGCATCCAGGTATTCTGTTGGGTGTCTGAGCAGCTGAGCTGATCCTGGAGAACCTTTCACTTCGGGATTTTAAGTAGCTAAATAGATGAACTGGACCTGCAGACTCTTTCAGTTCCTGGTTGTTAGTACCTAAGCAGCTGAATGAGCCTGGAGAACCTTTCCAGTTAGGGCCTTGGCATGTTCTGAAAGCTCAGTTTTGGTTCCATGCCCACTGGAGGCTCAGCTATGCTGCATTTACCAAGTACCTCCACAGCTGTTATGCTTTGAGACAGGTCATAAGCCAAGGGCTTCTCCTGTCTAGTCTCCAGGGATTTCTCATCATGGTTCCTACCTTTCCAAAAGCCAGCCCACCTTTCTGAGGAGTCTCCCTTACTGGGTTCCCATCATCCCAGGCAGCAGGCAATTGACCCCCAGCCTGACATGCAAGAGAAACAAGCCACAAGTGTGTACTCACCCACTTGCCCATGCTGGGGTAGTCATGCTCTGGATCAAAGAGGTGCTGGTGCAGCTGGTACTCCCTGCTGAACTCTGCTGTGTCTGGGGTGTTCTCCAGACAGCCATCATCAGCTGCAGAAGCAGGTTAGAAAGCACTGAGTGCTGATCAGACTGGAAATGCACAGCATCATCAGGGAATGGCTTAGCTTGGAAGGGACCTCACAGATCATCAGCTCCAACCTCCCCCCACATGAAATTGCAGACAGTGTCACAGCAAGGATAACAACCTCTCAGAAATTGGCTTCTTTAGCACAAGTACTCATCAGTAACTTAAAGACTCAGCAGATTGAGGCTGGAGTAGCTCTTTGAGTAATGTATTGGGAGTGTTGATCTGCACCAGGGCAGGAGGCTCTGCAGAGGGACCTGGATAGATTGGATCCATGGCCAAGGTCAACAGCAGGAGCTGCAACCAGGCCAAGTGCCAGCTCCTGCACTTGGGGCACAACAACCCCAAGCAAGGCTCCAGCCTTGGGGCAGGGTGGCTGGAAAGCTGCTGGCACAAAGGGACCTGGGGGTTCTGATGGACAAGCAGCTGAACAGGAGGCAGCAGTGTGCCCAGGGGGCCAAGAGAGCCAAAGGCCTCCTGGCTGGGATCAGCAATGCTGTGTCCAGAGGAGCAGGGAGGGGATTGTCCCCTGGGACTCAGCTCTGGGGAGGCCACACCTGGAGGGTTGTGTCCAGTTTGGGGCAGCTCAGTGCAAGAGAGATGTGGAGATGCTGGAGCCAGGGCAGAGCAGGGCAAGGAAGCTGGGAAGGGCCTGGGGAAGAAATCTGCTGGAGAGCAACTGAAGGAGCTGGGGATGGTTAGTGTGGAGAAGAGGAGGCTGAGGGAGACCTCCCTGCTGTCTACAACTACCTGAAAGGAGGCTGTGGAGAGGCTGCTGCTGGTCTCTTCCCACAGGTAATTAGTGACAGAACAAGAGGGAATGGCCTCAAGCTGCAGCAGGGTTAGACTGGAGAGTAGGAAACATTTTTTTCCCCATCAAGAGTGGTCAGGAACTGGAATGTGCTGCCCAGGAGGTGGGGGAAGCCTCACCCCTGGAGGTGTTTGCAGCCAGGCTGGATGTGGCTGTGAGCAACCTGCTGCAGTGTGAGGTGTCCCTGCCCATGGCAGGGGGTTGGAAGTGGCTGATCCTGGAGGTCCCTTCCAGCCCTGCCAATTCTCTTATAGAATCAGAGCATGGTTGGGGTTGGAAGGGGATTCCAAAGGTCATTCAGTCCAATTCCATGATCCTCTGACACCAGCACTGTGGTTCATCTTCCCAAGGCCTCTCTGCCTTTGGGTGGGAAACAATAATATCAGCTAGACACATGTGTGCCCTCTGTGAGTGCTGAGCCAGAAGTCTTCCAGCTCAAGTGCCCCAGGCTCTGCCCTTCCTGCTGTGGAATGTGTGGGAGACACTGCAGACAGGGACTGGAAAAATTGTTTTCCATTAAGCAAATCCACAGACCTGAGTGAGGAAGGCCTGCAGTAATTGGTGTGCACAATGCAGGCCCCACTTCAACCTCCATTTAAGGCTCTGAGGAACACTGCCCTCTAATCCTGACAGCATCTCCCCTCACCCCTACCAAGGACAGAGCCATTTGTCTGGGCAGCCTGCACTCCCCTGCCTTCAGACCTGGCTCTGCTGGGCTTAGCCAACAACTGTTCTTTCACCCAAGGAAGAAAAATGGAAGGGATTGCCAGAGGCATCTCCCTGCACCCCAGCTTTGTAATTTATTGATCTAATCACTACCAGAAGTCCAGGAGGCAGGAAGAGAGAAAGTCTGAGTGTGAGAACACCAAAGCCCATCACCTGCAGCCTGTCAGCCCACAGGGCACAGAACAGGCTTGGGAAGGGAGGCACTGCCAGCTGCAGGAGGCACAACAAGGCCAAGTGCAAGGTCCTGCAGCTGGGTCAGGCCAGTCCCAGGCACACAGCCAGGCTGGGTGCAGAGTGGGCTGAGAGCAGCTCTGGAGAAAGAGCCTTGGGGGTGCTGGGTGCTGAGCAGCTCCCCAGGAGCCAGCAGTGCCTCCTGCAGCCCAGAGGCAGCTGTGTGCTGGGCTGCAGCCAGAGCAGTGTGGGCAGCAGGGCAGCAGAAGGGATTCTGCCCCTGGGCTCTGCTCTGCTCAGACCTCACCTCCAATCCTGCCTCCAGTTCTGGTGCCCCCAGCAGGAGGAGGACACAGAGCTGCTGGAGAGAGTGCAGAGGAGGCCACAAAGATGCTCCAAGGGCTCTGGTGTGAGCACAGCCTGAGGAAGCTGGGGCTGTGCAGCCTGGAGAAGACACAACAGCACTGGGCACTGGCAGAGGCCTGGCAAGGCTGCAGCAGTTACCTGTTTTCCCAATAGGGCAGGGATTTGGAGGGTCAGGATACCCTTGATCCTCACTGAAGTCCTTTGGCACATTGTCTCCTGTCAGCTCAGCCACGATGTTGGGGATGTTGCCGTAAGGACCCAAGTGCTGGAGCCCCTCGTGTGCACCACCTAGCAAAGGGGAGTTCAAACACAAGTGTCAGAGGCTTAGTTGCTCCAAGTAACCCAGACTCAGACTGAAATACATACATCTATCTATGCAATTGTGATAGAGATAGATCCAGGTTCAGATTTCAAGTGTCTCTTTTAGAAACAGGGCCCTGAGACCTACAGCAGCTAAGTCAGAGGATGACAAATGACAGCAGGAAACACAATCAGCCACTTGCCACTCACCTGAGTTAAAACAAACAGTAATGCTCTTGAGGTAAGAAAAGGCAAAGAAAAAGGAACAGGAGATGGCAATGGAGCTTCACCCATCTGCTGCACAATCACCTTCAGGCACTGCTCACTGCAGCAGCCAGAAGAGCTGGGGAGACAGCATCTGGGCAAGACAAAGGTAGAGCTGTGCTGCCACCCAACCAGAGCTGGCTGAGAGCTGGGCAGAGCACAACCTCAGGAAGGTCAATAAGGACAAGAGAGAGTCCTGCATCTGGGCAGCAATCACAGCAGGCACCAGGACAGGCTAGGGCTCATCCTGCTGGGAAGCAGTGCCAGGGAGAAAGACCTTGGAGCCCTGCTGGACAGCAATGTGCCCTGGGGGCCAAGAGGGCATCCTGGGGGCAGCAAGAAAAGTGTGGCTAGCAGGGCTGGGGAGGTTCTGCTCCCCCTCTGCTCTGCCCTGCTGAGACCACAGCTGCAATCCTGTGTCCAGTGCTGGGCTCCCCAGTTCCAAGAGACACAGACCTGCTGGAGAGAGGCCAAGGGAGAGCCAGGAGGATGCTCAGGGGACTTGAGCATCTCCCCTGTGAAGAGAGACTGAGAGCCCTGGGGCTGTTGAGTCTGGAGAAGAGAAGGCTGAGAAGGATCTGATCAATGTCTATCACCCCTCAGCTGAGGGCTGGGGGTCAGGATGAAGGTGCCAGGCTCTGTTTGCTGGTGCCCAGTGACAGGCCAAGGAACAACAGGGACAAGGTGGAACACAGGAGGCTCCACCTCAACATGAGGAGACACTGCTGTATGGTGAGGGTGGCAGAGCCTGGAGCAGGCTGCCCAGAGAGGTTGTGGAGTCTCCTTCTCTGGAGCCTTTCCAACCCCACCTGGATGCCTTCCTGTGCAGCCTGCCCTGGGTGATGCTGCTTTTGGCAGTGGGTTTGGACTGGATGATCTCTGGAGATCCCTTCCAACCCCTAACACTCTGTGATGTGGTTCAGAGCTGCTATTGCTGATGGGACTCCTTGTGCCTGCACAGGCACACAGCAGTCTATGGCACAAAACATCCCAAGGAGTTCATTTCATCCAGTCTGACCCTGCTCTGCCTCAGCTTCCAACCATTCCCCCTTGGCCTGGCTCCAGACCCCCTGATGGAAAGTCCCTCTGCAGCCTTCCTGCAGGATCCCTTCAGGTCCTGGCAGGTTGTTGTTAGGTCTCCTTGAAGCCTTCTCCTCTGCAGGCTGCACAGCCCCAGCTCCCTCAGCCTGTGCTCACAGCAGAGCTGCTCCAGCCCTGGGATCAGCTTCCTGGCCCTCCTCTGCACTCACACACTATGACCTTCATTACACACTGGCAGTCTAGAGCCAACACAAAGGTGATGCTTGTAAGAACTGCACAGATCCACAGCAATCCTGTGGTGATGAGGCTAAACACAAAAGCCCAACTCTACCATAGCTGTCCCAGTGCCACTGAAACCAACATCTAACACAGAGCATGAAATACTTCTGTTGTGCTGAGCTCCTTCCCAGACTGATTGCATTTATGTACTTAAAAGCATCAGGTTCTGATGGCTGCTGTGAGCTCCAGCCCCACCTAATCAATAGGTGTTTGACCATCCTGATCCCCATGGCACCACCCATCAGATAGGAGCAGATCTGCCCTTGCATGTGGTGCAGACCTCTTGGCACCAAAGCTCCATCCATGAAGCAAACAGAGGGCTCCAGTGTGCTGCAGACACATGGAACCTCCAGCTGCCTGCCAAGAGCTCCCCTGCCTGAGCACAACCCAACCTTTCTGTAGGGACAGAAAGCATTGTTTCCTGCCCAAGATGCTGTCAGGGGGTTTTCCTTTCCTAGAGACAAGGGCACCTGCCCTGGTGCCATCACTGAGCACCCTGGAGTGATTGAACAGTGTGAGCAAAGCTCCCTCCTATCAACTGTGCTGAGCAGTGCTCTCAGGAGAGACTGCAGCACTAACCAGGAGATGCCATAGATGCAGCAGAGGGGGAGGGGGCTGTGCACAGCCATTCACAAGCTGCATTGCTCTGGGGGCTGTGAAGTTACTCATTTGAAGGCTGGGGGACAGGAGGGAGGGGACAGGGACAGGCTCTGCTCAGCTGCACCCTGGGAGAGGACAAGGAGCAATGGATGGAAACTGCAGCACAGGAGGTTCCAGCTCAGCATGAGGAGGAACTTCTGCCCTGGGAGGGTGCCAGAGCCCTGGAGCAGGCTGCCCAGAGAGGTTGTGGAGTCTCCTTCTCTGGAGCCTTTCCAGCCCCACCTGGATGTGTTCTGTGTGACCTGTGCTGGATTCTATGCTCCTGCTCTGGCAGGGGGCTTGGACAGATGACCTTTGGAGGTCCCTTTCAACCCCTAACCTGCTCTGATCCTGTGAATCTCACAGGTTGGAAAAGACCTCAGAGAGCATCAAGTCCAACCTAGTACCTAACACCTCCTGACAACTAAACCATGGCTCCAAGTGCCACATCCAAGCCTTTCTGAACACCTCCAGGGATGGGGACTCCACCACCCCCTGGGCAGCCCATCCCAGTGGCCAATCTCTCTTGCTGGGAAGAACTTTCTCCTCACCTCCAGCATAAATGTCCCCTGGCATAGCTTGAGACTGTGTCCTCTTGTTCTGCTGCTGGTTGCCTGGGAGAAGAGACCAACCCCCACCTGGCTACAACCTCCCTTCAGGGAGTTGCAGAGAGCAAGAAGGTCTCCCCTGAGCCTCCTCTTCTCCAGGCTAAGCAACCCCAGCTCCCTCAGCCTCTCCTCCCAGGGCTGTGCTCCAGACCCCTCCCCAGCTCTGTTGCCCTTCTCTGGACACCTTCCAGCAGCTCAACATCTTTCCTAACCTGAGGAGCCCAGAACTGGACACAGGACTCAAGGGGTGGCCTAACCAGTGCAGTATACAGGGGCAGAATGACCTCCCTGCTCCTGCTGGCCACACTGTTCCTGATGCAGGCCAGGATGCCATTGGCTCTCTTGGCCACCTGGGCACACTGCTGGCTCATGTTCAGCCTACCATCAACCAGCACCCCCAGGTCCCTCTCTGCCTGGCTGATCTCAGCCACCCTGCCCCCAGCCTGTAGCACTGCCTGGGGTGAACACACATACTAGGATTAAATACACAACAGCTACCAGGTCACAGTAACTGTGACACAGACATGCAAAAATAGCCCAGGAGGGCTCTCTTGCAGCCTGAAGTAGAGCCTGACAAAGACATGAGTACTAATTATTGAGTAACAATAGCATCCCCTTCCCAGGGGAAGCAGGAGGCAAAGCATTGTGCAGTTGGTTGAAACTGGGCTGGCAAACAAATACAGAAAAGCTTGTACAAAGAACAGCCTTGGAGTGAGGACAGATGGGCTGGGAACATCCACCTGGAGTGCTGCACCCAGCTCTGGAGCACTCAGCACAGGAAGGACCTGGACCTGATGGAGCAGCTGCAGAGGAGGCCAGGAAAATGCTCAGGGGGTTGGAGCAGCTCTGCTACAAGGACAGGCTGAGGGAGCTGGGGGTGTTCAGCCTGCAGAGGAGAAGGCTCCAGGCAGACCTAACAGCAGCCTGCCAGTGCCTGAAGGGGCTACAGGAAGGCTGCAGAGGAACTGTTCCCAAAGGCCTGCAGGGACAGGAGCAGGGACAATGGTTTGACATGAGAGCAGAGCAGATCGAGATTGGATGTGAGGAACAAGTTCTGCAGCAGGAGGCTGCTGGAGCTCTTTGTCCTTCCAGTGTGACAGCTCTCCATCCTGGCCTGCACCTTGCCAGCTCTACCTTTGCTGTGTTGCCACACTCAGGAGAGATGCCTCACCCCTAACCAAAGGCAAGTTTGGCACAATGCTTTCTGGAGCTATGGCATCTTTAGATGGGACACCCTCCAAAGACTCCCTTCTTCCTCTCACAGCATGGTTTGGGTTGGAAGGAATCTCTGAAGCTCATCCAGTCCAACCCCCCTGCACTCAGCAGGGACATCCTCCACAGGATCAGGTTGCTCACAGCCCCATCCCACTGGATCTTGGATGCTCACAGGGATAGTCAGGGCTTCTCTCTGGGCTGCTCCAGCGTTTCACCACCCTCTAAGATCTTAAATTCCTTCCTGTATTATCTGCAAGCCTCTCCTGATGAGTTCAAACTGCCAAATCCTGGATGCAGAACACTGCAGTTCCTTTTTCCTTGCCCTTTCTACCACCACCAAAAGCTTTACAGTCCCAATGCCATTCCCCACCCTGCCCCCAAGCATCTTCTGTTACCTGCATCCTGAGAGCCCTGTCCTGGTTGCTGAGACTGACTGAATCATCACATCCTCTCTATTGCACAGAAGCTGCTGAGTAGGAGGCTGGGGAAGAAGAAAGGGCACAGGGGAAGCAGGAATGGAAAAATGCAAAGCCAGCCAACTCCCTTAACCACTCCAGAGCCTGCCTCTGGAAACCCAAGGGGGCTGCAGCTATAGATCCTGGAGCAGCCCAGATTCCAGAGCCAGCTTGCCTTCTGCTCAGGGACACAGCTCCTTCAAGCCAGAGCCACTTCTTCCTTTTTACTTCCCCCTCTGCAGAGGGACAGACTCCTTCCAGCTGTGTCTCCTGAAGCCTTAAGCACACACATCACAACTCCTGAGCCTTGCTTTCAACTGAGCTCCCCCCAGGTTTTCACCCCAGCTTTTAACTACACCCAGCACAAAGAGTTCAGCTTCTGCTGGGGCCAGAGCAACACCCAGGCCTCCCCACCATAAAGCATTTCTTTGTCCTTAACAGCAGCTTTTGTGCCATGGGTATCATTCACCATTCCAGCTGCACACCCAGGGAGACACAGCCAACAGCTCCCTGGCTGACAGAGCACCAACACAAGCCTGGTGCCTCCCTGCTTCAGCAGCCCTCTGAGGGACTCTGTTCATAGAGTCACAGAATTGTCAGGGCTGGAAGGGACCTCAAGGCTCAGCCAGTTCCAACCCCACTGCCATGGGCAGGGACACCTCACACCACAGCAGGTTGCTCACAGCCACCTCCAGCCTGGCTGCAAACACCTCCAGGCAGGAGGCTTCCACCACCTCCCTGGGCAGCCTGTGCCAGGCTCTCACCACCCTTATGGGGAACAACTTCTTCCTCACATCCAGTCTGAATCTCCCCACTTCTGTGACCATGTGTGCAGCACACAGCTCCATGGATCACCACAGAGGGAAGTCAGGAACCTGCTTCAGCCCACAAGGGATGGACACTGTTCCAGTACTGGGCTGGAGCTGCTCTCCTATGAGGACAGGCTGAGAGAGTTGGGGCTGCTCAGTCCAGAGAGCAGAAGGCTCCAAGGAGACCTAATTGTGGCCTTCCAGTATCTGAAAGGGACTACAGGAAAGCTGGGGAGGGACTTTTGAGGGTGTCAGGGAGAGATGGGACTGGGGGGAATGGATCCAAGCTAGAGGAGGGGAGATTCAGATTAGACTTGAGGAAGAAGTTCTTCAGCATGAGGGTGGTGAGAGACTGGCACAGGCTGCCCAGGGAGGTGGTTGAGGCTCCTTACCTGGAGCTATTCAAGGTGAGGCTGGGCAGGGCTCTGGGCAAGCTGATCTAGCTGGGGATGTCCCTGCTGAGTGCAGAAGGGAGGTTGGACTGGATGAGCTTTGGAGGTGCCTCCTGGCCTGGAGCATTCTCTGGTTCTAACCCAGCTCCTTCCTCCCTCCTGTTCAGCAGCTGAGCACATTCCTCTTGTCACTCAGCCCTGCAAGCAGCTGTGAGGCACTGCTGTAAGCATGCAGGATAGGAAGCACAGAGAAGGGCTCTGGAGCCTGCCAGAGATCCTATCTCCTGCCCATGACACCACAACCAAGGGAGGCAGGAATCCCTTCCCTGGCTGGACTGCAAGGAGTCTAGAAAGGGCTTTTCAGGAACACAAAACCACAACCACCAGCTCAAACAAAGCAACAGCACACCAGAGGCTTTCCCTTCTCCTGAGCTGTATGGGAGGCAAGGAAAACTCCGAGGGAGATCTGCAGAAGGGAATCAGGACTCCAGATTCCCCAGGATGAACTCCAGGGGGCTGTGAACTGCCCGAGCTGAGCTGCTGGTGCCCTCCTGTGTTTAACTGGGAGGTTACTGCTCTCCCACCACTGCTGCCAGTCCTCCAACTGACACTACACAGATTCATTCTCCCTCCTCACCCCCACCCCCCTTAAACACTGGCAAAAGCACAGAAGCATGCAAAGGAAGGAAGAAAGAACCAAAGTGAAACCCAAGAGGGGGTCTCTCACCTCAGAAATTCAGGCACAAAACACAGCTTCAGTGCTTTGGAAATGCTGAAAGCACATCAGAGACTCAGCCAGGTTGGAAAAGACCTCAGGGATCCTCCAGTCCAACCTATTCCCTAACACCTGACACCTCCTGGCACCTCTGACCTCATTTCTTTCTTCTATTCCTTTGCCCTCAATCAGCATAGATGCAGGCCTGGCCCTGTCTGCAGACAACAGGAATACAGCCCAGGGGGAAAGCCTTCTGCAGGGCTTTAGTGAGAGTAGGCTAGCCAGGGACTGCAGAAACACAGCTCCTCATGGCAGATTCCCTCCTGCCATAGGCACTGCTGAAAAACTCCAGGCTGAGGGAGCTGGGGCTGTGCAGCCTGCAGAGGAGAAGGCTCCAGGGGCACCTCAGAGCTGCTGCCAGGACCTGAAGGGATCCTGCAGGAAGGCTGCAGAGGGACTTTCCATCAGGGGGGCTAGAGACAGGCCAAGGGGAAATGGTTTGAAGCTGAGGCAGAGCAGGGTCAGACTGGAGCTGAGGAAGAAGTTCTTCAGCAGGAGGCTGCTGAGACTCTGGCCCAGGCTGCCCAGGGAGGCTGTGGCTGCCTCCTGCCTGGGGGTGCTGAAGGCCAGGCTGGATGAGGCCTTGAGCAGCTGAGTGTAGCTGAGAGGTGTCCCTGGGCATGGAGGGGAGGTTGGGGCAGCTGAGCTCTGAGCTCCCTGCCAGCCTGAGCCATGCTGGGACTCAGCTGTCTGTGTTACACAGCAGGATTCTGCTCCACTTCCAGTCAAGGCTGCCCTAAGCTTTGGGTTTTGTTTTTCAGGAGGAAGGGAAGACCACATCTAGCTCCTTGCAACACATCCACCCTCTCCTTCTTAGCATTTTAAAGCCAAAAATATGATGATTAACACTGGAAAAAATGTAGATAGCTGAGATGGAAAATGGGCATAATTAGGCCATCTGCCTAGGAGCTCACAGCAACAGCATTGCTGTTACATATAAAGGAAACAAAAAGAGATAATTATTAAGATCTTATTCAGCTGGAAGAGGTCCTGCTGGTAATCACTCAGCTCTGCAAACATTTCAGTGCAATCAGGCTGCTCATGTAAACTGTGGCAGCCTCAAGTTTGGTTCCAGACTCCTAAGCCCCAGAAAAATGCATTGTCCCTGCCAGCACCTCATCTGCAAGTGTATACACAGGAGGGTGAGATGCTGCCCTGCTGCACACCAGTGGTAGTTCTGGAGCCCTGCCCCAGCCTGAGCCCAGCAGCACTGCTGGGCAGCTGAGGGGGATGCCATCTGCAGCCAGCCACACTCCCTGCAGGCCTGCACTGAGGGGGGAAGTTCTGACAGAAGCAGCTGAGGAAGCAAAGCCATCTGCTGCAGGAACACAATAGAGTCACTAAGCTCTCCTTGATAAAGCTTTGGGTTGGGTCTGGTTTCTTCTCTTTATGGTGAGGTGCAGTATCAGGACAAGATGAGAAATAGATGCACTGCAAAGCAGTCAGGGCATTGGTGATTGGGTTGAGAGCAGCACTGGAGACAGAGCCTTGGGGGTGCTGGGTGCTGAGCAGCTCCCCAGGAGCCAGCAGTGCCTCCTGCAGCCCAGAGGCAGCTGTGTGCTGGGCTGCAGCCAGAGCAGTGTGGGCAGCAGGGCAGCAGAGGGGATTCTGCCCCTGGGCTCTGCTTTGCTCAGACCTCACCTCCAATCCTGCCTCCAGTGCTGGTGTCCCCAGCAGGAGAAGGACACAGAGCTGCTGGAGAGAGTGCAGAGGAGGCCACAAAGATGCTCCAAGGGCTGGAGCAGCTCTGCTGTGAGCACAGGCTGAGGGAGCTGGGGCTGTGCAGCCTGCAGAGGAGAAGGCTTCAAGGGGACCTCAGAGCTGCTGCCAGGAGCTGAAGGGATCCTGCAGGGAGGCTGCAGAGGGACTTTCCATCAGGGGGTCTAGAGACAGGCCAAGGGGGAATGATGTGAGGCTGAGGCAGAGTAGGGTCAGACTGGAGCTGAGGAAGAAGTTCTTCAGCAGGAGGCTGCTGAGACTCTGGCCCAGGCTGCCCAGGGAGGCTGTGGCTGCCTCCTGCCTGGGGGTGCTGCAGGCCAGGCTGGATGAGGCCTTGAGCAGCTGAGTGTAGCTGAGAGGTGTCCCTGGGCATGGAGGGGAGGTTGGAGCAGCTGAGCTCTGAGCTCCCTTCCAGCCTGAGCCATTCTCTGGCTGTCTGGCAGCACAGGTGGAACCAGGCTGTGACTGGTTTGACATTGGTCACTGCAAGCTACAACCTGAGACATGGGTGGAAGTCCACACCACTGGCAGCTCAGCAGTTCTCAGTAACAAAGAGCTCCACATCCTGCTCTCCTCTCCACTGCTTTGCCACACAGGCAAAACTTGCCCGTGGCAGTGGTGCCTCAGGAGGGTAGCTCAGGAATGAACCTCCCTCCCAGCATGGTCTTCAGGATCAAAGTCCTATTTTGCTGTGGCACATCCCAATCACTGCTGAACTTCTTTCTTCCCTTTCCCCTTAGCTTCCCCTCCTGCCACCCTGTAGTTGTGTTTCTGAGCACTTGCACCAGAGCTACTCCCCAGTGCAACTGTGCTGTGGAAAGCCCACAGGTGAATGAATCCTCCAGAAGCTGAACCCTTGCCCTGAGGCACTCTCCAAAGCCCTGCAGCTGCTCTACCTACAGCTCAGCCATAAATTGCCTGCTGCTCAGATGGACAGCCCTGGGAACATCACTGACAAGGCCTCTCCCAGTCCTCCTCACTGCTTCTGCCAGGCAACATCTGTGCTACAGGCACAGGGGTCTTGCTGAAACATTACAAGCAGGGCCCTGTTCCCTGCCCTGCTCTGCTCACCTCCTTGCACACTGGCCAAGAAACCTCTGGGGTGCAAGCAAGCTGTTAAGATCTCAGCAGCAGCAGAAGCATTCTCCCACAACATCCTGAAGGGCTGGTTAGCAGAGCAGAGATTGGAGCTCCCTCCTCCCCTGAGGAAGTTCTGCTTCTACAGCACAGGATCGAATGCCACACAGCATGGAAGCTCCAAGCTCCTCTCAAGCAAACAAACAAACAGCAGTGCAGAGGTGGCAGTGTGGGTACCACACTGAGCAGTACACTTCAGTATCACATCAGTGACTCATTGGAGTCCCTGTTTCAGATGCCTCCTCAAACCCTTGCCAGACCTGGACAGGCTGCAGAGCTGGGCTGAGGAGAACCTCAGCAGGTTCAGTAAGGCAAAGTGGGAGGTCCTGCACCTCACTCAGGGCATTGCCAGACACCAGTCCAGGCTGGGGCATTGATGAGAGTGAGAAAAGGTCTTGGGGGTGCTGGGGGGGAGAAGCTGGGCTGGAGCAGGCAGTGTGAGACTGCAGCACAGAAGGCCAAGGGCAGCCTGGGCTGCATCCAAAGCAGTGCAGCCAGAGATATAGAGAGGATCCTGCCCCTCTGCTCTGGGGAGACCTCACCTGCAGCACTGCATCCAGCTCTGGAGCCCTCAGCACAAGAGAGACATGGAGCTGATGGAGCCCAAACCTGAGCTCTGAGCATTCATCACAGCAATACAGAGCTGGGGGGGCTGCTTGTGGGCAGAGGGAGAGCAGCCCTTGGGCCCTTTCCACCCCCTGCAGAGGGAGCCCTGCCTGCTCCAGCCCTGCCTGCTCCCCATATCAGGGTTCTCCCTGCACCTCAGACAATGCTGCAAACGTTTGTTCCCCCCTGCTCTGCAAAGGTTTCTGAACATCCCCCTGAGCTGTGGGCACTTCAGCTCCCTCCATGTGTTTCATGTGGGATGTGTGACACATTTATGCAGCTCTTGGTGGTGGTGGGGGTTAGCAAGCCTGCTGTTCTGAGGAAGTGGGGAGCAGACACTCCTAGGGCAACACAACTTTTCTTCCTGCCAAGCCTGTACATTAAAACCCTCTGCTGCTGCCAAAATCAATACCTGGAGGAAGAGAAAAGATAGATGATGGGTTTATAAAGCCCAGCTCCTCAGCCAGCAACACAGAGAAGAGCCCCAGCTCAGGCTGCCCTCCAGCTACATGCAAAGCAGTGATTACCACCAAAGGATGCCAGCAAATTCTCCATGCAGCAGGAGGGAGCTACCTTCAATGCTCTGAGGCCCGACCACGTTCGTAGCCTGGTGCGCTGGGTATTCCACCCGGGGCCTGGCGATGCCCAGCTGCTCCATAACCCCATGGAGCAGCCTCTGAATGTCCGCTTCAGAAACCCTGTCAGGGGTCCTGGGGCTGTGGCTAAAGGCAGAGGCCAGTCCACAGGCCAGCAGAAACACCACGTTGCAAAGCCAAGGAGCTGGCATCCTGGCAGCTGCTTGTAACCTGTGGAGAAAGAAGATGGTTTGATCAGCAAGGAGAGGGGAAACACTGCTGCCCAGCTGCAGAGCATTGAATGTCACAGGCCAGCGGGAACAACTGGGTCCCTTGGGGATGTTCAGCCTGGAGAAGAGAATCACAGGAGCAGAGGAGGTCAGTGGTTGGAAGGGACCTCAGAAGGTCATCCAGTCCAAGCCCCCTGCCAGAGCAGGAGCAGAGAACCCAGCACAGGTCACACAGAACACACCCAGATGGGGATGGAAAGGCTCCAGAGAAGGAGACTCCACAACCTCTCTGGGCAGCCTGCTCCAGGGCTCTGGCACCCTCCCAGGGAAGAAGTTCCTCCTCATGCTGAGCTGGAACCTCCTGTGCTGCAGTTTCCATCCATTGCTCCTTGTCCTATCCCAGGGTGCAGCTGAGCAGAGCCTGTCCCTGTCCCCTCCCTCCTGACCCCCAGCCCTCAGCTATGGATAGCCATTGATCAGATCCCTCTCAGCCTTCTCCTCTCCAGACTGAACAGCCCCAGGGCTCTCAGCCTCTCCTCCCCAGGCAGTGCTGCAGTCCCTTCAGCAGCCTTGGAGCCCTCCCTTGGCCTCTCTCCAGCAGATCCCTGTCCCTCCTGAGCTGGGGAGCCCAGAGCTGGATGCAGTATTCCAGGTGAGGTCTCAGCAGGGCGGAGTAGAGGGGAGGAGAACCTCCCTGGCCCTGCTGGACACACAGAGAAAGCTCTGCAGAGATCCATAGCAGCCTTCCAGTACCTGAAGGGAGCCTACAGGAAATCAGGGCAGGGCCTATTTAAAAGGGGCTGTGGTGACAGGACAAGGGGCAATGGTTTCAAACTGGAGCAGGGTAGATTTGTATTAGACCTCAGGAAGAAGCTCTTTACTGTGAGTGTGGTGAAACCCTGGAACAGGTCTCCCAGAGAAGCTGTGGACACCTCATCCCTGGCAGTGTTCAAGGCCAGGCTGGATGAGGCTCTGAGCAGTCTGGTCTAGTTGGAAGATGACCCTGCCCATGGCAGGGCGGTTGGAACTAGCTGATCTTTAAGGTCCCTTCCAAGTCTGACAAGTCTATGGTTCTAAGAAACATCCTGCATGCACGTGAGGAATAAGTTCTGATCTTACTGCTTCACATCACAGTTTGCTACCACAGCTCCACAGGGCTCTGGGCAACCTGATCCAGTGGAGCATCCAGTCAGCAGCTGCTGACTGCAGAGGAGATTGGACTGGATGAGCTTTGGGGGTCCCTTCCAACCCAGACCATCCTGATGCTGTGATTCTAGGGGCAGCTGACAACCTAAGGCAGCTGCAACAGGGAAGGGAGGAAACAGCGTGGCTAGGTTTTTGCCTTCTAAACCAAACCCATTAAGCAGCAAACTGCAGAAACCCATTTTCTGGGTTGCATTTGCCCCTAATCTTCACCAACCACCACTGCAACCAACATGGCTGTGCTGCTTCCTTTAAATTGAAGACATTTCCCCACCCTATGTGTGGTAGTTGTTTTCTGAAGCCCTGGGCTAACAGCAGGGGACTCTTCAGGCAGGAGCTGTGTTTTCCAAGCCTTGTTCCTGATTGCCCGGAAACCAAAGGGCTAAGAACTGCTGAGCAACCCAGGCTGTGTTTAATTTGTACCTTAGGACCTCCCTGCTCCATATGGCATCACCACCCCATGCAGAGGCTTCGTTCTCTTGATTCCTGCTTCATAAAATCACAGAATTGTCAGGGTTGGAAGGGACCTCAAGGCTCAGCCAGTCCCAACCCCTGCCATGGGCAGGGACACCTCACACCACAGCAGGTTGCTCACAGCCACCTCCAGCCTGGCTGCAAACACCTCCAGGCAGGAGGCTTCCACCGCCTCCCTGGGCAACCTGCGCCAGATGCTGAACCGCTGCACAGTGGCGTTTGATGATCAAAACCAAAATACACCCCCAAAGAACCCAACCCTTCCAGCCCTGACAGTTCTGCGGTTCTAGGAAATCGATCTGGTTTGGTGATTCCACCTTCCGCTGCTCCAGGCGCCCCACGCAGAGCACCTGACAGCGGCTCGGCAGCAGAAATGGCTGCAAGCCGCAACGCCGCAATCCCTCCCCGCACGCCCGGCTCGGCTCAGCACGGCTCAGCACCCCCCAGCGCCCACCCCGGCCGTGCACAACGGCGCTGCCGCACCGCCCCGCAGCTCCCTGCAGAGCCCGCCCGCAGCAGGAGCCTTAACCCCGCTCCCTCCTCCCGTGCCCGCTCGCACCGCGCCGCCGGAGCCGCCCAGGTCCCGCTCCGACCCCGCCGGGCCCCCGGCAGCCCCGCACTCACCTCCCGCTGCCGGCGCTGCTCTGCGGGGCCAGCGGCTCCTCGGCCGCGCATCCTCCCTGCGCAGCCGCGGCCCCTCCCCAGCCTCCCCCCGCCCGCGCCCTGCCGGCTGCCCGCAGGTACCTGCTGGTCATCCCTCTCTTGCTGCACGGATTGGCCAGGGCAAGAAGCTGACGCCAGGCTCGGTGGAGGTGTCCAAGATCACAGAATGATCGAAGCTGGAAAAGACCTCCGAGATCGTCGAGTCCAGCCTCTGAGCTAACACCACGACAGCAGCGACCCCCTGCCAGTTTACCTCCCTGTTCAGCTAAACACAGCCCTCTGAGGAATGAACTGAAAATGTTTGACTGATGGATGAACGGCGACAGAAATGCAGTGTTGTGGCTGCCTGGGGCTGCGGCTGCCTCCCAAGAATGACACAAACAACAGTTTATTTAGGGAATTGCCTAGCTGCAGGTTTAGGAGAGGGAAGCATAGAATGCTAGGGTTGGAAGGGAGCTCAAGGCTCAGCCAGTTCCAAACCCCTGCCATGGGCAGGGACACCTCACACCACAGCAGGTTGCTCACAGCCACATCCAGCCTGGCTGCAAACACCTCCAGGCAGGAGGCTTCCACCACCTCCCTGGGCAACCTGTGCCAGGCTCTCACCACCCTCATGGGCAACAACTTCTTCCTAATATCCAATCTCAATCTCGCCACTTCTAGTTTTGCTCCATCCCCCCCAGTCCTATCACTCCCTGACACCCTCAAAAGTCCTTCCCCAGCTGTCTTGTAGCCCCCTGCAGATCCTGGAAGGCCACAATTAGGTCTCCTCAGAGCCTTCTCCTCTCCAGACTGAACAACCCCAACTCCCTCAGTCTGTCCTCATAGCAGAGCAGCTCCAGCCCTCTGCTCCTCCTCCTGGCCCTTCTCTGGACACCTTCCAGCACCTCCAGATCCTTCCTGTCCTAGGGGCTCCAGCACTGGCCCCAGAGCTCCAGCTGTGGTCTCAGCAGAGTGGAGCAGAGGGGCAGAATTCCCTCCCTGCCCCTGCTGGCTCTGCTTCTCTTGCTGCAGCCCAGGCTCTGCTTGGCTCTCTGGGCTGCAAGTGCTCACTGCTGGCTCCTGTTGAGCTTCTCCTCCCCCAGCACCCCCAGGTCCTTTTCTCAGAGCTGCTCTCAAGCCAGTCCCTGTTGGTGCTTGGGAATACAATACAACACTACACAGCCAAGAGTTAACTCAGGGAATTGCCTAACTGCAGGTTCAGGAGATAACCTGGCAACCATCACTCCCTAAGCAGGTGGCAGGTCTCCAGGTTCAGCAACTCCATAGCATCCACAGGAGAGGTTAGTAAAAAGCCAACTAGAAAGGGACCTTGCTGAATGAAGTGGCCACAGAGTCCTTTCTAAAGGCTGTTTTATACCTACCTGCTGCTGAACTGAACGTGAGAGTAACTACAGAACAGCTCTGAGCTTCTACCCCAGGAACCAGAAGAGGAAAGCTGAAAAACTTCCCACAAAATAAATAATACATGGAAATGCAAAGTTGAGGAGGTTCAGGACTAGATCTCTTCTAATCCACCACAAAAAGCATTATAAAAACATCATAAGGACACAGAGCTGCTGGAGAGAGTCCACAGGAGGCCACAGAGATGCTCCAAGGGCTGGAGCAGCTCTGCTGTGAGCACAGGCTGAGGGAGCTGGGGCTGTGCAGCCTGCAGAGGAGAAGGCTCCAGGGGCACCTCAGAGCTGCTGCCAGGAGCTGAAGGGATCCTGCAGGAAGGCTGCAGTGATAGGACTTGGGGGGATGGAGCAAAACTAGAAGTGGGGAGATTGAGATTGGCTGTGAGGAAGAAGTTGTTGCCCATGAGGGTGGTGAGAGCCTGGCCCAGGTTGCCCAGGGAGGTGGTGGAAGCCTCCTGCCTGGAGGTGTTTGCAGCCAGGCTGGATGTGGCTGTGAGCAACCTGCTGTGGTGTGAGGTGTCCCTGCCAAGGGCAGGGGGTTGGAGCTGGCTGAGCCTTGAGGTCCCTTCCAGCCCTGACAATGCTGTGATTCTGAGTGAGGTAGCTCAGGTGGGCTGAGGTTGCCAGCAGCTGCCTGAGCTGGGGCAATTCAACTGGTGAACTGGTGGAGACATGGAGTGAGGAAGCAAGAACTGTTTCTTTCATTAACACATCACTTCAGAAGCTCAGAGGCCTTTTACTTCCTGCTACCTGCTGTTGGCCTTTTGCTAGTTGTGAGAATCATGAATGATGACCTCTACCCTTGTGTGATTCTAAGAAACATTACTCAGGATGAAGCAGAAGAGCCAGAACAGAACCACTTCTGCCTGGAGCAGCTTCAGGCTTCCTGAGTTTTGATGTCCACAGTCTGCCACACAACACCACAACCTAAATTGAAGTCATAGGAGAAGAGGAGGCTCAGAAAAAGGGACAAAGGCCCTGGTTTTATTAAAACCAAAAGTACCCAATGCTTTTGGCTCCTCCCTTTTGCCAAGAAGCAATCTGCACCTACAGGGGAGCTAAAGGAACAGTTTTCAAGGGTTTAAATAATTTGTACAGCTGATGACAGACAAACAGTTTCCATTCCAAGAGATGTAAACATGTGCTTGTGCAAGTCAACTTTTGACAAGGCTATGGCTTCTTGCATTCGAGGCTTGCAGCCTTCTCAGCCTCTGAAAGCTGCATTCTCCCCCCAAAATAAGTTAAAAACCATTCTTTCAGCGTCAGACAAAAGAGTTTGCTGCTTGTGACTGAAAATCCTTGGTACCTACTGCTGGATGAACCTCAAAGACATTTTCCCCCCCCTTTCTGAATCAACCCAAACCTTTTTCCTTTTGTTTTAAACCTAAGTATTCTCCACAGCCAAAATAGTCTCCAGCAAGGATGGCTCCAGATTTATCCCCCCAGAAAGAAACCAAACCAAAACTGAACTGAAGCAGAGCTGGTGCAAGGCCCAACTTAAAGCAGTGCTACAATACACTTCAGGCTAAGCAGCCAATCAATTCAGCCACCACTACTCAGCAGGAAGGATTTTCCTTCCACCTCTTTGCAATCTGGGGATAGTTCCTGACTTGGTATTTAGTCTTACTGCTGCACCCCCAAAAAAATTATCAGGGGGAGATGCAGCTTGTTGGGGGGGGGAACTGAGGGAATCCACCAGGAGCTGTGACACCAACAGAGCAGGCTGGGGTTGAGGTGGCCAGGTTGTGGCTGGCGTTTACACCAGGTTCAGGAAATTAAGACAAAGCTCAACATAAGTTTGTAAACTCAACATAGTAATTAAAGAAGGGGCAGCAAATGGGAGCTGGAGAGAATTAAAACCCCTAAATGGGTAAAAAATTGGATTTCCCAGAGGCCAACCAAGCTCTAAGCAGCCCTTTTGGTCTCACAAGTCTACTGGCTTTGCAGCTGGCAGCAGTTTCACTTGAGCTATTGGGTTCTTCGGAGAGCCTCTGTAACGACCTCTGCCTTTTCCTGAGGCACTTCTTGTGATGGTGGATTTCCCTGGGGCAGCCTCTGGCCCATTTGCATGAGCTCTGCAAGTGGATTTCACCGGGTCCCGGTTGGTTAGGTCTTCCAGGACAGCCTTTGGAGGGGGAAGAGTCACTTTCTGCTCGCTGAGCCCCGCGGCCCTGACAGCAGCGTCAGCGCCGCCTGGTGGATGTAAGGGCCTGCACCACGGTTTGGATGGAAAATCCAGCTGCTGCTGAGATCCAGAAACTTGGTCAGATGAACCGAGTGGCAGAGGCAGAGAATCCTTGGGGGGCTTCTCTGTGCAGGAGGACAGTGCAGAATCACAGCTCAAGGACTTCACCAGCGGCGAACCGACCTCGCCGGCTTTCAGCAGCCGAGAGCTTCCCTGGGGCCTGGTAGCCTCCAGCAAGGAGTTGATTCTTCTCACAGACTGCCTCACAGGGGTTCGTTGGAACTTGAGAGGGGGTTTGGTTTTGCTTGCAGAGCTTGGATCCTTCAGAGAAAGCTTGTTGAACCACTGGATGTGGTCAGAAACCTTCCCGTGGTCAGGGAGAGCTGATGTCCCGGGCTGAGCTTTCTCAGCCTGCGTGTGCTGGTCGCCTGCTCCGCTTTGTGACTGAGGCACCTGCAGAGCAGGGAGCTGTGCCACCACAGGACCTTTGGTGGCCTCCTCTTCCAGAGGACAGCAGTTTACCCTGTAGTTTTCAGCTGCTTGTGAGTGTGTTAATTCTGTTCCCTCACTCCTTCCCAAGGAATGCAATTTGTTTAAGCTGTCTCTTGATGACCTCTTCTCCCCAGTCAGCTTCTCTTCCCTGGCCAGTACTTGAGGCCCAGCAAGGTCTGTTACACCTTTCACAGCTGCTGTTGGGAGCTGCAGTTCAATTGCAAGAGAAGTTTTGAAGCTTCTTTTCTCCAAAGCTTTCACTTCATCTCTTCTTGCCTGCTGTGTGTCACCAGCAGAAGTTTGACTGGCTTGGAGCAAAGGCTCTCTGGGTTTTGTGCTTGCTGCAGATTCAGAAGCTTTTTCAGCTGATAGTTGTTCCTCCTCTGAGCTGAGCTTCCTGAGGCATGGCCTTGCATTTAATGTTTCACCTGCTCCACCTGAGAAGGAGGATTTGGCAGCACCTGTCAAGTTGTGAAGGCTGCCTCCAGATGCAGAGAAGGCTTCCTTCACTTTCAGGAGCATTTCTGCAGCTGAGTTACTTTCATCTTCATGAACCCAAAGCTCTAAGCTGTTCTCTTCTCTGCTTGCAGTGCTGGCTTTAAATTCACCTGCAACACCTGGGGACTTTCCAAACACCAAGCCAGGTTCTGATAAACCAGCTCCTGGTTTGGAGTGTCCTGGCAAAATTCCCTCCTTGTTCCTGCTCACCACTTGAGCAGCAGTCACGGGAGGACTGCACCACGACATCCGGTGAGCTTGGCTGTGACATTTTGGGGCCAGCAAGTTCTCCTCTGACTTGCTCACATTCTTTGAACCTGCAAAAGAAGCAGCACAGTGTTTAAAACAAACCAGCCAACCATAGCCTGTGGGTTTAAGTGGTCATGACAGGCACAATTCTCTTTAAACCCCCTAATTATCAAGGCAGCACTGAGTTTAACAGATGCTCCCTTAAGCAATGCAAAGGAGAGGTTCTAACATTAAGAAGTGAAATCACAACTCCTCTTGCTTAGCTGAAACAAAGAACAACCAAAATACAGCAAAAGCACAAACCTGTCCTCCAACCAGTTTACCTTCCCCAGGAGCCACTAACATTCAAGTTCACTTTTGCCCTACTAGCTAGAAGCACTTTTAATCAAACTGCTGTCAGGCTGTGCTGCCATCCAGCCAGAGCTGGGCAGGCAACAACCTCATGAAGGACAAGTGCAGAGTCCTGCATCTGGGCAGCAATCACAGCAGACACCAGGACAGACTAGGGCTCATCCTGCTGGGAAGCAGTGCCAGGGAGAAAGACCTTGGAGCTCTGCTGGACAGCAATGTGCCCTGGTGGCCAAGAGGGCATCCTGGGGGGGCAGCAAGAAAAGTGTGGCCAGCAGGGCTGGGGAAGTCCTGCTCCCCCTCTGCTCTGCCCTGCTGAGACCACAGCTGCAATCCTGTGTCCAGTGCTGGGCTCCCCAGGTCAAGGGAGACAGAGTTGCTGGAGAGAGTCCAAGGGAGAGCCAGGAGGATGCTCAGGGGACTTGAGCATCTCCCCTGTGAGGAGAGATTGAGAGCCCTGGGGCTGTTTAGTCTGGAGAAGGCTGAGAGGGATCTGATCAATGTCTATCAATAGCTGAGGGCTGGGGGTCAGGATGAAGGTGCCAGGCTCTGTTTGCTGGTGCCCAGTGACAGGCCAAGGAACAGCAGGTCCAAGCTGGAACACAGGAGGCTCCACCTCAACAGGAGGAGACACTGCTGTATGGTGAGGGTGGCAGAGCCCTGGAGCAGGCTGCCCAGAGAGGTTGTGGAGTCTCCTTCTCTGGAGCCTTTCCAACCCCACCTGGATGTGTTCATGTGCAGCCTGCCCTGGGTGATGCTGCTTTTGTCAGGGAGATTGACCTCAGTGGTCTCTGGAGGTCCCTACCAGCCCCTAACATGCTGTGGTTCTGTGCTCTTCTACCTTTATCCATCAAGGGTTTCTTTTGCTTTACAGCAGGAAAGGTTTTCCTCATTTCTTTTCAGATGCTTACCTTTCTTGGGGAATTTCTCACTGACACATGGGCTGAAGAAGGCCTCTGCTGTGGCACACTCACTCCTGCTTTCCAAGCCCTGCTGACTTGCCAGTCGCCTGCCGATACTTTCAGATCTGCTACCACCTGCACCTCCTGCCACAGCATTCTGGGAAGGAACAAAAGGTCTTCACTACCTTCCCAGAAACTTCTAATGAGGAATCTCATCTACAGAGGAACCTCTAGCAAAAGGCTATGCAATCCAGCCACACAGCAGCCTTTTCCTGGCTCTGTTTCATCTTCCCTTGGCTCTCTCTAGACCCAACCTGCCTGCAGTAAGGTAGGCTCTGAACAGAGTGATCCTGTGCATGGGCTCTGGAACAGCAGAGCCTGAGGAACTGAGACATCTGCTGATCACAAGTGCAGTGGGTTAACCCAGCTGGCAGGTAAACTCCCATCCAGCCAGTTGCTCACTTCCCAGCAGGATAAAGATTAAGGATTGGAGAGGCAAAAGGGAGGTGGTGAAGGGAATTAAAAATACTACCAAAACCAAACAGCCAGAAGTGAGCCAGGAACAGTCACTGATGAGCAGGGCAGTGCTCAGCCAGCCCTCAGGTGGCTACTGGGAAAAAACTAACCCCATCCCAGTTTCATTGGCAAGTCCAGTTCTGGGCTCCCCAGCAGGAGGACACAGGGTAGTTGGAGTGAGTCCAGAGTAGGGCCACAAGGAAGACCCAAGGGCTGGAGCAGCTCTGCTGGGAGCACAGGCTGAGGGAGCTGGGGCTGTGCAGCCTGCAGAGGAGAAGGCTCCAAGGAGACCTAACAACAGCCTGCCAGGAGCTGAAGGGATCCTGCAGGGAGGCTGCAGAGGGACTTTCCATCAGGGGGTCCAGAGACAGGCCAAGGGGGAATGGTTTGAAGCTGAGGCAGAGCAGGGTCAGACTGGAGCTGAGGAAGAAGGTCTTCAGTAGGAGGCTGCTGAGACTCTGGCCCAGGCTGCCCAGGGAGGCTATGGCTGCCTCCTGCCTGGGGGTGTTGAAGGCCAGGCTGGATGAGGCCTTGAGCACCTGAGAGGTGTCCCTGGGCATGGTGGGGAGGTTAGAGGAGATGTTCAGAGGTCCCTTCCAGCCTGAGCCTCTGTGATTCTCTGGCATGTGGAATATTTCCCTGGGTCAGTTTGTCTGCTGTGCCCTCCCCAAGCCTCTTGCCCCATCCCAGTCAAGCTCAGCAGAAGCTGCTCCATTGCTGCTCTGAACACAAGCCTGGGGGTTGTTGCACTGGAGAGACAGCAGTGCCCAGCGCTCCAGGAGGCAGTGTGGGCAGTGTGCAGCGGGCAGGGGGAGCAGCTGCATCCTTACCATCTCTCTGCTGCTTTTACCCAGCCCGAACTTCAAGCGCAGCGACCTGCGAACCATCTCTTTGCGGCTGACCTTGGGGGAGAAGCAGCCTGTCCTGCCGGACTCAGCCCTGCAAGAGGGGACACAGACACCTCCTCAGCCTGGCAGGGCAAGGCAGGCAGCCCAGCCTGCCCACAGGGCCACTTCCTCTGCTTCTGCTGCCCCGTTGCCCTCCTTGCCCAGCACTGCCAGCTGCTATGCCAGACCTCACTGTGTGTGCAGCGCTGTTTCACCACGCTGCAAGAGCTGGGGGTTTAGAACAGCTATGACTATCTGCCCAGGGATGGGGGCAAGAGGGGAAGCCAGCCCCAGGGATTGGGGGGGGGAAGGAAAAGAGGGGAAGCCAGCCCCAGGGATTAGGGAGGGGGAGAAGGGAAGAGGGGAAGCCAGCCCCAGGGATTAGGGGGAGAAGGGAGGGGCCAGCCCCAGGGATTGGGGGAAGGAAAAGAGGGGGAAGCCAGCCCCAGGGATTAGGGGGAGAAGGGAAGAGGGGAAGCCAGCCCCAGGGATTAGGGGGAGAAGGGAAGAGGGGGAAGCCAGCCCCAGGGATTGGGGGGGGGAAGGAAAAGAGGGGAAGCCAGCCCCAGGGATTAGGGAGGGGGAGAAGGGAAGAGGGGAAGCCAGCCCCAGGGATTAGGGGGAGAAGGGAAGAGGGGAAGCCAGCCCCAGGGATTAGGGGGAGAAGGGAAGAGGGGAAGCCAGCCCCAGGGATTGGGGGAGAAGGGAAGAGGGGAAGCCAGCCCCAGGGATTGGGGAGAAGGAAGAGGGGGAAGCCAGCCCCAGGGATGGGGGAAGGAAAAGAGGGGAAGCCAGCCCCAGGGATTTGGGGGAGAAGGGAAGAGGGGAAGCCAGCCCCAGGGATTAGGGGGAGAAGGGAAGAGGGGAAGCCAGCCCCAGGGATTAGGGGGGGGGAGAAGGGAAGAGGGGAAGCCAGCCCCAGGGATTAGGGGGGGGGGAGAAGGGAAGAGGGGAAGCCAGCCCCAGGGATTGGGGGGGGGAAGAAGGGAAGAGGGGAAGCCAGCCCCAGGGATTCATTTCAAGTTAAAATTAAAGATGAAAAGGAAAAAAAGACTTAACTTCAACTATTATTAAACTATGAAAGGATATTTTTAAACTTAAAATTGAAGATTAAAAGAAAAAAAGATGAAAGACTCCAATGAGATGATTATTGGAAGGATCAAAAGATTTTAAGTGACAAGATTAAACATGAAAGATTAAAATTAACTTACAAGGTGGACTCTGAAAAAGATTTCAGGTTAAAAATGAAGATCAGAAGGAAAAAGATGAAAAGTTAACTTAGATGATGATAAGAAGCTTTTAAGGAGAGATTGAGATTTTACAGGTCATTGTAGGGTGGACTCAATGATCTCAAAAGGTCTATTTCAAGCTGGTTAATTCTATTCAAAGGGCCCAGCTCTACCTTCCCAGCTGATCTTTGCTTTCTGGGAGGTAAGGCAAGAGCTGTGAGTTACCTGTATAACTTCTTGCTTGCATGCCTCTTGCTTCTCCTGTTCCCTGTACCATACAAGTTGGTTTCACCACCAGTTGAAGGAGACAGTGAGGTTTGTGATGACTCAAGAGACACACAAGGGCTTCCTTCAAACTGAACTGCAGGAGCAATGCCACAAAAATCAAATCACATTTACATCAGCTCAAAATAGTGGCTTATCCCCCCCACATAAAGCCCTAGGAGTTAACACAATAGAAAATGGGCTTTTAAACAGCACAGCTGGTTTGCTTAATTCATAGAATCACAGAATGGCTTAAGATAGAAGGGAGCCCAGCTGCCCCAACCTCCCCACCATGCCCAGGGACACCTCTCAGCTACACTCAGCTGCTCAAGGTCTCATCCAGCCTGGCCTTCAACACCCCCAGGCAGGAGGCAGCCACAGCCTCCCTGGGCAGCCTGGGCCAGAGTCTCAGCAGCCTCCTGCTGAAGAACTTCTTCCTCAGCTCCAGTCTGACCCTGCTCTGCCTCAGCTTCAAACCATTCCCCCTTGGCCTGTCTCTAGACCCCCTGCAGCCTTCCTGCAGCTCTTGGAAGGCAGCTCTGAAGTGCCCCTGGAGCCTTCTCCAGGCTGAGCAACCCCTGTCCTCATAGCAGCCTTCCAGGTATTGGAAGGCAGCACTAAGGTTCCCCCCTGGAGTCTTCTGTTCATGGAGTGCTGGCTGACATTACTTTGCCTTGCACTTTTACAGTGAAGTGATTGCCTGTAGCATGCAGAGACAGGGCTGGGTTGCTCTTAACTGCATGCTGCTGATCTCACTACCTCAATGAACTTTCCACACTGCTATCCTCAGCTAAGTCCCTCAAGAGTAGGAGCTTAATAGGAAAAATGCTTCTGTCTTAAAATGATTTGCTGTGTGGTCTTGCACATAGCCAGAGCAGTTAGAGCACCAGTGAGAGCTGCTGATCTACTCAACTTTGTCCAACAGATGCATGACTACCTTCACCAAGAGTTCCTGCTTTAGTTGGCTGCTCCCCAGAAACCAGAACTTTGAGGGGAGTATGAAATGATTTAACATACAAAAGGGAGGCATTTTATACAACTGAACTGGGGGGAAGAAGTAACCTTTTGGCCAAGCAGAACAAAGACATTTCTAGGTTGGCTAACTTCAGCTGGCCAAACAAAACTGCAGTAGGATCTGCAGAGGAGCCTGACAGTTGGGAGCACTCTGGCAGCATGCAGAGGGATTAAAGCACTGTCAGAAGGAAAAACTTGTTCTAGAGAGTTCTTAGATTGTTTAGCATCTATAAACCAAGAGGCAATTAGATTAAAGAGAAAGCATTTCTAATGGCTACAATTGCATTCCACAGAGCTAAGGCTCTGGTGAGGCCCCACAGGCCTGCAGGGACAGGACAAGGGACAATGGCTTCAGAGTAGAGCAGAGCAGATTTGCATTGGGTGTTATTAGCAAGTTCTGCACCAGGAGGCTGCTGGAACACTGCAACAGGTTGGCTGAGGCTCCATCCCTGGAGGCATTCCAGGTGAGGCTGGACAGGGGCTATGAGCAACCTGATCCAGTGGAGGATGTCCCTGCTGACTGCAGAGGGGGTTGGACTGGAGGAGCTTTGGAGGTGCCTTCCAACCCAGAGCATTCTGTGATTCTAAGGCCAGCTAGTTAAGCATTTAGGAGACAGCAGCAGGATACAGCTCTCAAGGTTGGAAGCACAGGCTGTCTTCATGGATTTCTGTGCTGAGACAGGAACACAGCTATAA
Organism: Melanerpes aurifrons; assembly: GCA_011125475.1. NCBI lineage: Eukaryota > Metazoa > Chordata > Aves > Piciformes > Picidae > Melanerpes > Melanerpes aurifrons. Next base: position 1,619,556 of record WWNC01000001.1, read on the forward strand.
CACTGGTGATAGAGAAAGACTGAGGAAGGTGAAAGGACAGCAGGGCTGCAGTTTGAAAGAGCAAGGGAGCAGAAGAGGAGAAAGAACTTTCCTTCTGCCCAATGCATGTAGCATGACATTCAGTGATGATGACAGACTAGTTTGTCAGAGCAACACCATCGAGGGAAGGTTGCCAGTGACTGCCTAAGAAGAACAGAAGCCTGTATGTTCAAACTGAAAGCCGTGAACAAGCATTTCACAGCAAACATCAGGTTGAAAGAGACCTCCAAGCTCATCCAGTCCAAGCTTCAACCCAGCACCGCAGGGTCAACACCGAACCGTGTCCCTAAGCACCAGAGGCTGCTTGAACACCCCCAGGGATGGTGACTCCAGCACCGCCCTGGGCAGGCCATCTTAATGCTTGAAAACCCCACTGGTGAAGAAATACCTCCTAATATCCAGCCTGAACCTCCCCTGGTGCAGCCTGAAACCTTTTCCTCTGCTCCTGTCACTTATCACCACGGAGAAGAGGCTGGGCCCTGCTGGCTCAAGCAGTAAGGGGACAAAAAAGAAATGAAGGCACTGTACCTGATGCTGGTGTTGAACTGATGTTAAAAATGCTGCTTGGCAACAACTCAAAAGCAAAAGTGTGCTTAAAAGATCTTCTCTTCTTGCTGGACAAGGCCTGGGAGCAATCAGTTGGAAGCTTACGCTTGGTGCTTGGAGTAAGGACCACAGGAGTCACCGAGGGGAGGACTGGAATTGAGAGAGCAGAGTCTGCAGTGACAGCTTCAAAGGGGGAGAGGTCACAAAAACAAAGAGTTGTTTTGTTTGCTTTCTCTTAAACTCTGAAAGAAAAAGGGTTGTGAAAGCTTGGAGACAATGCATGCACCCTGAGCAGGCTAAGCAGGCAGGGAGAGCTTAGAGCCTGGGGGGTTATTTGGTTATTTCTTTGCAAGCTGGAGTACCAGAACAGCAAATCCATGACCAGGGGGGGAAGAAGTGGAGTCATCCTCTGTAAGCTTAAGAGACAGCCAGAGAGAAAGGATTCCAGTCCTGGCAAACTCATTCCCAAGATGACAAAAGGTTGCAGCACTGCACCAAAGCCTTAGTGTGCATTAGGTGAGAAGCCCAAGTTCAGCTGTGCCATCCCTAGAAGCACTGCTGCAGGCATGGGGCTGCTCCAAGCACCAGAGGAACTGCAGCATCCTCAACAGCTCTGTAGCTATAGTCACAGCTGCAAGCAGATTGGACTACTCCTGGGAGGTTTTTAGGGCTTAGGATGTAGCTGGCAGATCCTGAAGATACTGCCTGGGCTTTACTGAGTACAAACAGACCAATACCTACCCCTTCTGTCTGGCTGAGGTGTAGTGGAGGGGGTTCTGCTAGATTTAATTTTACTCAGTGCTCCACTAACAAAATCTGAAATGCAAGACACCAAGCAGTCAAAGGTCAAGATGAGGCTGGTCTTGCTCTGTTTGCAACTCCAACTTGCATTAAAGAAACCAACCAAACCTCTGTTCAGAGAGTTGTGCTCCTCACCACCACTTCCTCTGTGGCTTTCACAGAACCTGGGGAATTCTTTGCCTGAACAATTAGGGGTTTATGTTTCCTTTAGAAAATTCACAGATCTGTAGAATGGTTTAGGTTGGAAGGGAGCTTGAAGATCATCCAGTTCCAACACCCCTATCACAGGCAGGGAGACCTTGCACTAGCCCAGGCTGCTCAAGGCCTCTTCCAACCTAGCTTTGAACACCTTCAGGGAGGGGACATCCCCAACCTCCCTGGGCAAACTCTTCCAGTGTCTTACCAACCTCACTGTTAGTTCCTTCCTCATCTCCAGTCCAAACCTGCCCTCCTCAAGCTTCAATCCAGTCCTTCTCATCCTGTCACTGCAAGTCCTTGTAAAAAGTCCCTACTCAGCTTTCTTGGAGCCCCCTTCAGGTAGGGGAAGGCTGCAATTAGGTCTCCCCAGAACCTTCTCTCCTCTAGGCTGAACAGCTCCAACTCTCACAGCCTGTCCTCAGAAGGGATGTTTCCCCAGCTCTCTGATCATCTTTGTGGCCTACTCTGGACCCTTTCCAGGAGTTCAGAGTATCACAGTATCACCAAGGTTGGAAGAGACCTCAAAGACCAAGTCCAACCTGTCACCACAGACCTCAGGATGCTGGGGGCACCAGAACTGGATGCAGTGCTTCAAGAGGGGTCTCAGCAGAGCAGAGAGGCAGAATCACCTCCCTGTCCTGCTGCTGTCACTGCTTTCCATGCAGCCCAGCACACAGCTGCCTTCTGAGCTCCAAGCAACTGTTGCTGACCCTTTACTCTGCTCCTGTGAGACCCCATCACAAATACTATGTCCAGTTCTGCTGTCCCCAGGAGGAGGAGGACACAGAGCTGCTTGAGTGAATCGAGAGAAGGGCCACAAAGATGATCCAAGGGCTAGAGCAGCTCTGCTGGGAGCACAGGCTGAGGGAGCTGGGGCTGTGCAGCCTGCAGAGGAGAAGGCTCCAGGGGCATCTCAGAGCTGCCTTCTAATAGCTGAAGGGATCCTGCAGGAAGGCTGCAGAGGGACTTTCCATCAGGGGGTCTAGAGACAGGCCAAGGGGGAATGGTTTGAAGCTGAGGCAGAGCAGGGTCAGACTGGAGCTGAGGAAGAAGTTGTTCAGCAGGAGGCTGCTGAGACTCTGGCCCAGGCTGCCCAGGGAGGCTGTGGCTGCCTCCTGCCTGGGGGTGTTCAGGGCCAGGCTGGATGAGGCCTTGAGCAGCTGAGTGTAGCTGAGAGGTGTCCCTGGGCATGGAGGGGAGGTTGGGGCAGCTGAGCTCTGAGCTCCCTTCCAGCCTGAGCCATTGCAGGATTCTAAACTATGACAGAGCATAATACACTTGAACCCACAAATTCCTCTAATTCAACACACACACAGTTTGTCTCTCTGCCTTCTCATGTAAGATCTGTGAATGTCCAAATATAATTTCAAACCCAGCCAAAAAAGCAGTTAAAGATCTCTATCAATGTTCTGCAACAGGATCTGAAGTTGGCTCAACAAAACTCCAGCTTCCCAAAAGCTGCAGACAAGCAAAAGAGCTTCTTTGGTAGACAAAGACTCTAGAATAAACCCAGAGTGCAGCTACAAGAGAATCAGAGAATTGTTAGGGTTGGAAGGGACCTCAAGGGTCATCTAGTCCCAACCCCCCTGCCAGTGGCAGGGACACCTCCCACCAGATAAACTGCTGTGGCTTACTGCAGTCTTAGAGATGATGCAAGTCAAGCCCAACAGCTTCCCATTCTGGGTGTAAAAGCAGCAAGTGCTCAGGATCAGCACTCCTGAAGCCTCAAAGTAATTCTCCTTTAGCTGTCACAACTTTCACACCACAGACCTACCTCCAACACTCCTGTGCCTCCTCTTCTTACAGTCACTGGGAGATTCATTCTCACTGTCTTCATGGCCCCACAGGGAGGGAGTAGATTGAGAGGCATCAACACCTAACATTGCAGGGATCTTCTCCAAGATGAAGTCTGGCACTTGTCCTAAATTAGTTGAGGGGGGGGGTGGGGGAAAAGTAGTGATTTTAGAAGTTGCAAAGAACAGCTGCATCACACAGGTTTGCACAGCAAGGGGTTTCTGTGGCTGTTGGTCACCTTACCAATTTCTGCTGCATGCTCAATGAGTGTCTGCACCACAGCAGCCTGCAAGCGAAGCTTCCGTTCTGTCCCCGCTGACATCTTCTCACTCTCAGTGCAGTGCAAGAGGTTGGGAGCAAAAATCACTGCCAGGTTACTGCTATCCATTCTGTTTTCCTTGGATCTTAACAAGAGAAGGGTTGTGGGGTGTTTTTAATGTATATATACAAATTATAAGGATGCAGGCAGTGGAGAGAGAAAGGAAACAAATGGAGCTGGGAAACCAAAGAAGGAATCACTCAGTTGGGTGCTCACAAAGCAAGATCAGGTGCCCACATGAGTGTTAGAGCAAGCAAGGGGATACAGATCTCAGCCAGCTTTGAGGAATACAAATGATCAGGTTAGATCACCACAAGCAGACACTCCTTTTGCTTTTTTAGAAGCATACAGCTGTGAAAGAAAGGAGCAGAGTCAAACCTCCAGCAAAACACAAAACACCTTGGGTTCCTGAAGGGACAGACCACCAGAGAGCAGCTGCAGCTAAGAAGGTTTAAAGCCACAAACCAGCCACAAAGTTACCTTGCCAGGCTGGGCAGAGTCCAAGGGCAGGAGACTGAACACATCCAAGTGCCAGGTTCTACACACTGCCCACAGCAACCCCAGGCAGTGCTACAGGCTGGGGGCAGAGTGGCTGAGAGCAGTGAGGCAGAAAGGGACCTGGGGGTGCTGCTTGATAGTAGGCTGAACATGAGCCTGCAGTGTGCCCAGGTGGCCAAGAAGGCCAATGGCATCCTGGCCTGCATCAGGAACAGTGTGGCCAGCAGGAGCAGGGAGGTCATTCTGCCCTGTGCTCAGCACTGCTGAGGCCACACCTTGAGTCCTGTGTCCAGTTCTGGGCTCCTCAGTTTAGGAAGGAGGTTGAGATGCTGGAAGGTGTCCAGAGAAGGGCAAGAAAGCTGGGGAGGGGTCTGGAGCACAGCCCTGGGAGGAGAGTTGCTGGGGTTGTTTAGCCTGGAGAAGAGGAGGCTCAGGGGAGACCTTCTTGCTCTCTCCAACTCCCTGAAGGGAGGTTGTAGCCAGGTGGGGGTTGGTCTCTTCTCCCAGGCAAGCAGCACCAGAACAAGAGGACACAGCCTCAAGCCATGCCAGGGGATATTTAGGCTGGAGGTGAGGAGGAAGTTCTTCCCAGCAAGAGAGATTGGCCACTGGGATGTGCTGCCCAGGGAGGTGGTGGAGTCCCCATCCCTGGAGGTGTTTAAAAAGAGCCTGGATGAGGCACTTGGTGCCATGGTTTAGTTGATTAGATGGTGTTGGGTGATAGGTTGGGCTTGATGATGTCTGAGGTCTTTTCCAACCTGGTTAATTCTGTTCCTATTGTACAGCAGTTGCCTGAAAAGTGAAGGCATTCAAGGAATTGGGAGCTGTTGCCAAGCTCTCCTTACACTGACCTTAGGGACACTGTCCTCAGGAAGTTGAAAAAGTATCTCAAAGCATCAATGGTCCTGTCTGCCATCAGACAGGACAGCAGCACAGTGGCAGCTCTCTTCTCATCTCCCAGCTGCTGAGCTTTAAAAAGGCCTTCCTGCAGGTGGGGTGGAAGGATGGGCTCTGGTAGCTCTCTGAAGAACTGCTTGAGAAGCCCTGCAACATCACATGGCAGTGCAGCTGACAGGCAGTTTTCACCTTGATCCAGTTTACTCTGAAATCATTCAGAAGAGACATGATTGGAAGGGCTTTAAGATACCATCAGAGCCCTAAGTTAGGCATCATCCCTCTGGCCCACAGCAGAACAGAGTCACATCATTCTCAGTTTCAGCTCTGTCATGACCTGTCAGACTCTAGCACCCACAGCAGATGCAATGCTGCAGTCATGTAGAGGTTTCCCATGCCTGCATCCTGCTGGGAGAGCACAGCCAAGACAAACGTCCTCACAATAGGCAGGGGGAGCAATAGCCAACAAGTTTGTTCAGCCCCAAGTACCTTCTCACCACCTGGGGAGATGAAAAACTTCCCAGAAGGCAAAAGGAAAAGGCAGAGTTCAGCAGGTTCTGGTCTAAATCTCCTCTCATTCATCATAAATCACCAAAAGGAGCAAGTTCAGAAGAGGGCCAAAGAGGTGATCCAGGGGCTAGAGCACCTCTGCTGTGAGGACAGGCTGAGGGAGCTGGGATTGCAATCACAGAACTGTCAGGGTTGGAAGGGATCTCAAAGATCAACCAGTTCCAACCCCCTGCCATGGGCAGGGACACCTCACACTACAGCAGGTTGATCAGTCCCATTGTTCAGTCTGGGGAAGGCTCAGAGCTGCCTGCCAGGAGCTGAAGGGATCCTGCAGGAAGGCTGAAGAAAGACTTTCCATCAGGGGGTCTAGAGACAGGCCAAGGGGGAATGGTTTGAAGCTGAGGCAGAGCAGGGTCAGACTGGAGCTGAGGAAGAAGTTCTTCAGCAGGAGGCTGCTGAGACTCTGGCCCAGGCTGCCCAGGGAGGCTGTGGCTGCCTCCTGCCTGGGGGTGTTCAGGGCCAGGCTGGATGAGGCCTTGAGCAGCTGAGTGTAGCTGAGAGGTGTCCCTGGGCATGGAGGGGAGGTTGGGGCAGCTGAGCTCTGAGCTCCCTTCCAGCCTGAGCCGTTCTAGGATTTCAATTTCTGAAGCAGGCAATGTTATCAGTCTGCTTCCACTATTAAAGCCCAAAATGTGACTCCAAAAGCTAAGCCATGCAGATTCAAACCCAAGCCAAAGCATTCAGTCAGTACCTTTAGAGCCTTCAAACGAAGCAGAGACCCAGACTTCCTGAAGAGCCCCTCGGTGTGAACGTGTTCTTCCAAGTACTCACAGGTATCCACAAGAAAGCTGAGGAGAAGGGAACAGTAACACTTCTGACCCTCAGAATAAACCTTGGCAGGTTAGCCCAGGAAAACTGCTTCATAGCTAGAGCTTCATTCAGAGGAGTTCCCCCCAGTGACAAGAGGAGTAAGGAAGTAAAACTGAATGGGAGCTGTGGCTCCAAATCCCCCACCTAAACTTCTGCCTCCCTACTTCCCCAGCTGAAACTGTTCTGATGTGCCCCAGAAGCTTTAGCAGGCCTGGAATAAATACCCTGTTCCTCTGACAGGAGTTCAGTGCTACAGAGAGCAGAGTGAGCACAAATCTAAACAGGGAGTGTTCATTTACCTGGGGATGTAACCATACTCTGGCACCAGTGACTGTGGCAAGGCATGGAAACAAACTCCAAAGATCTTACCCTAAAATGCAAAAGTAAATGAGTGTTATTCCAAAGCTGATAGCATTACCAGCTGCAGAGTAAAGTACCCACAAAGTGCAAACAGAAGGGTGGTTAAGGCAAAAAAGAAAGGCCTTCAGATAAGGCAGATCAGAGGCATTGTCATCCCTAGGTACCTGAGCCTACACAGATTGTGGCTAGAGGGAACACCCTGGATTACTGCCAGAGGGCAGGAAGGGTTTCTGCAGCATGCTTGGGGGTTGGAGTAGATGATCTAAGAGCCATTCCAACCTCTGCCATGAAGATAGAGAGAGTTGGGGTTGTGCAGTCTGGAGAGGAGAAGGCTCTGAGGAGACCTAATTGTGGCCTTCCAGGATCTGAAGGGGGCTACACAAAAGCTGAAGAGGGACTTGTGAGGGTGTCAGGGAGTGATAGAACTGGGGGGGATGGAGCAAAACTAGATTCAGGTTGGATGTGAGGAAGAAATTGTTCCCCATGAGAGTGGTGATACTGGCACAGGTTGCCCAGGGAGGTGGTGGAAGCCTCCTGCCTGGAGGTGTTTGCAGCCAGGCTGGATGTGGCTGTGAGCAACCTGCTGTGGTGTGAGGTGTCCCTGCCCATGGCAGGGGGTTGGGACTGGCTGAGCCTTGAGGTCCCTTCCAGCCCTACCAAGCCACTCCATGCTTTTCACTCTTTATATGACAAAGAGTCACTGTCATTATAAGATCCCCAAGTCAGACAGACAAGCTGGTTTGAGTTTCACCTTTGGAACCTTACCTCTTCAAATGGACTGAATCTTATTTTCCTTAGAAAGCAAAACACAACATTGATCAAATAACTTTGTGGTTAAGTTCCTCCCCCCCTCAATCATCTGAGGCCCTGAAGAGGATTAAACTCAACAGAACAGTCTGGAAAGCTGTTCAGAACTCACAACTTTTTGGATGAGAAAGCTAAGTGTGAAACTCTGCTGCCTTACAGCAAGGCCTCAGAGTACCTCAGAGTATCTGTTACACAGAACCAAGCCAACTCTTCCTCCTTACCACTGATACTTACCTGCAGGGGGGTTTTTAAATGCTTATCTGAGGTCACTGCAGGGTTGTCTCAGCTATAACCCCCCCACATTTCATCACAGCCACTTGTGCTTTTCATTTCACATCTATTTTCTAGTCACAGAGCACATGAGCCAGGTCCTGCCCCAGCCCAAAGAGGATTGGGATCATGCTCAGCTCATTATCAGATGCAAACACTCAGTCATTTGGAGATGAAATTCAAAGTGCTGCCCACGATGGGGAAATAGTTAATCAATAACTCACTCATATCTGTCCCACAGAAAGCAAGCACAAGATAAAGAGAGAAGCAGCATGCATTTGCCACTGTACTCCAGGTTGCTACTCAGAGTGCATATAAAGACAGTTAACTCCAAGATGCAGTGTGCTTGTGGCTTTGGTCAGGACTTGAGTGGTCCATGCTTAGGAAATTAAGAGTCCACTTCATCAGTGTCCTGCAAATGGCTTCACTGTTGTTAGCAGCTGACAGCCAAGATGATACTTCAGTTTTAAACCAGAGTCCTGAGACAGAAAAGGCACTTTTTCCTCTTAGGGCACTCAAAGGAGGTATTTAACAGGACAGATTCCATTCCTCTGAGCACAGGCAAGTCACAGCCAGATCTGTCTGCATCAGAACACCCCCTAGACATGTCTTAGTACTTGGAGATAATGTCCTTCATACAAAAATCTAAGGAACTAAGTAAAAGCAAATGCATAAAGCTTTTAGAAGCTGCAACAGAGCCATGCACTCCGAGAGAGAAAACAACAGCTAGGATCTCAGAAAGCCAACCACATCCTGGCTGCAGCAAGAGAAGCAGAGCCAGCAGGGCAAGGGAGGGGATTCTGCCCCTCTGCTCCACTCTGCTGAGACCACAGCTGGAGCTCTGGGGCCAGTGCTGGAGCCCCTAGGACAGGAAGGGTCTGGAGGTGCTGGAAGGTGTCCAGAGAAGGGCCAGGAGGAGGAGCAGAGGGCTGGAGCTGCTCTGCTGTGAGGACAGACTGAGGGAGTTGGGGTTGTGCTGTCTGGAGAGGAGAAGGCCCCCAGGAGACCCAATTGTGGCCTTCCAGGATCTGAAGGGGGCTACAGGAAAGCTGGGGAGGGGCTTTTGAGCGTGTCTGGGGGGAATGGAGTAAAACTAGAAGTGGGGAGATTGAGATTGGATGTTAGGAAGAAGTTGTTCCCCATGAGTGTGGTGAGGGACTGGCACAGGTTGCCCAGGGAGGTGGTGGCAGCCTCATGCCTGGAGGTGTTTGCAGCCAGGCTGGATGTGGCTCTGGGCAACACGATTTAGTGTGAGGTGACCCTGCCCATGGCAGGGGTTTGGAACTGGCTGAGCCTTGAGGTCCCTTCCAGCCCTAACAATTCTATGATTGAAATCCCACAGCGAGAGACATTAGGCACAAGGAAGAGTGAAAACCTCTTGTAGGGAGCAGAGACACGCATGCACGTTGGAGAGGATACCGAGCACGCCAACAGAGAGGAACGGAGCGCGGCCACCATCTGCTCTGCCTTGCACCGCTCCGGTCCGCGGGGGCAACGCAGCACCACCGAGCCACTGCCGCACCAAATCACAACGAGGCTTATCTACCCAGGCGGCAGGCTGGAGGACTCGCTTAAGGACAAAAACGACTCCAAAACGATTCTCCCCGCTTGCGGGGATTAAAGGGTTTCCCCGCGGGAGGAGCTGATGCCCTGGCAGGGGCTGGCAGGAGCAACAGAGCTGCGGCAGCGTCACGAAGCCGAAGGGCAGCTCCCAGACCCGGGTGAAACTCACAGCACACAGAACATTAGAGGCTGAAAGGGACCTCCAGAGCTCATCCAGCCCAACCCCCCTGCCAGAGCAGCATCACCCAGGGCAGGCTGCACAGGAAGGCATCCAGGTGGGGTTGGAAAGGCTCCAGAGAAGGAGACTCCACAACCTCTCTGGGCAGCCTGCTCCAGGCTCTGCCACCCTCACTGTCAAGAAAAAGAGCTTGGCCCCCTCCACTTGCCCCCCAGCCCTCAGCTATTGATAGGCATTGATCAGATCCCTCTCAGCCTTCTCCAGACTCAACAGCCCCAGGGCTCTCAGTCTCTCGTCACAGGGTAGAGGCTCAGGTCCCCTGAGCATCCTCCTGGCTCTCCCTTGGACTCTCTCCAGCAGGTCTCTGTCTCTCTTGAGCTGGGGAGCCCAGCACTGGACACAGGATTGCAGCTGTAGCCTCAGCAGGGCAGAGCAGAGGGGCAGCAGAACCTCCCTCGAGCTCGAACCTCCGCGCTCTGCCCCCACGCCGCGGAAGAGCACCAGGCAGTCGGTGCCCTCCCTGAGAGGTCGGCGCTAACAGCCTCACTTACCTCCGTAGCCGCGGCCGCCGGCTGCTTGGCCCCCGCCAGGCAGCTCCCGCTCTTCACCTTAATTCCGTAGGAGGCGCGGAGTTCCTCCAGCACCGCCAGCCGCACCAGCTTTCCCCTCTGCTCCGCCATCCCAGCGCCCCACCTACACCTCCCGCCCTTCTTTCCCCAACCCTCTCACACCCTGCTCGGTGCCATCGCGACACCCCCACTAACGCCAGGCCGAGCCCGGCCCCCGCCCGCTCCCGCGCCGCCGGCAACCGCCTGGCTCAAATCCAGCGCTCGCACCTCTGATTGGTCCGCTTGCCGTTCGAAATCAGGCCCCCGCCGCCCAACGGCCGGTCCGGGGCTGCCCTTACCCTGCCTGTTTCCTGTGCCGCCTCTCAGCCGCCTGGGGCCCTGCGCGCTGCCTTCAGGCGATCGCTGTGGCTACCCAAAGGCCCTCGCGCTAGGGTAGCGGCGTGGGGGCGCCGTGGGGGGATGCGGAGCGGCGAGCCGGGGACGGCGTCTGCCGGCAGCTGCCGGCGGCTCGGTGGCGTCGCGGCGCTGCTGAGCGTTGCTAAGGAGCTGCTCCTTCTCTGGGCAGTCGGAGGCCAGCGAGCCAGCAGCCGGGACAGAGCGGCGAGGGGGGGAGGGTCCTCCCCCGCTGGACCCAACACATTTCTTTCCCCTCGCCCCCGGCACGTCCCGGGCTCTGGGGCTGCTCCGGGTGGTTGTTTACTTGAAACTCACTTGTTTCTTGGGAAATAAATTTCCGTTTAAGAGCAAAAACCGAATAAACTGAATTCTTCGTGGGGCAATCAAGAGACGGAGCCAGCCCCGCTTGTTTGTGGGGGCGGTGGAAATAGAGGGGCGCCGAATGTAGTCACTGCTCTTCCTCCTGCCACTTACCTTCGGGCAGAGGCAGACAAAAATGCTTCGTCGTGCTCAGGGGACAAAGCCACCATTCACTCGAAACTCCCTTAGCAGTTAAACCATTCACGCCAGCTTGCTGTGTACTTTCAAAATCGGGGGTTGCTTACCTGTTCCAGGCTGTTGTGTCATACACTCCTTGCAGGAGGCTCAGTTGGGGGTGTTAGTGTTCTCTCTGTGTGTGTGTTGTTTGTTTGTTTGTTTTTTCACTGCCACAGGAAGAACTGCCGGTTTTGGTTTTTTTTTTAAACATTTGTATTCCATTTTAAAAAGTTTCGATTCCAATGGTAACTCTGAAGTACTCTGTACAGAGTCAGGTATCCTAGGATGGCTCAGGTTGGAACTTCCAGCCTCCCCAGCATGCTCAGAGACACCTCTCAACTAGACTGGGCTGCTCAAGGCATCATCCAACCTGGACTTGAACACAGCCTCTCTGGGCAGCCTGGGCCAGAGTCTCAGCAGCCTCCTGCTGAACAACTTCTTCCTCAGCTCCAGTCTGACCCTGCTCTGCCTCAGCTTCAAACCATTCCCCCTTGGCCTGTCTCTAGACCCCCTGATGGAAAGTCCCTCTGCAGCCTTCCTGCGGGATCCCTTCAGCTCCTGGCAGCAGCTCTGAGGTGCCCCTGGAGCCTTCTCCTCTGCAGGCTGCACAGCCCCAGCTCCCTCAGCCTGTGCTCCCAGCAGAGCTGCTCCAGCCCTGGCAGCATCTTTGTGGCCTCCTCTGGACTCTCTCCAGCAGCTCTGTGTCCTTCTCCTGCTGGGGACACCAGCACTGGAGGCAGGATTGGAGGTGAGGTCTAAGCAGAGCAGAGCCCAGGGGCAGAATGCCCTCTGCTGCCCTGCTGCCCACACTGCTCTGGCTGCAGCCCAGCACACAGCTGCCTCTGGGCTGCAGGAGGCACTGCTGGCTCCTGGGGAGCTGCTCAGCACCCAACAGCCCCAAGGCTCTTTCTCCAGAGCTGCTCTCAACCACTCTGCACCCAGCCTGGATTTGTGCCTATGATTGGCCTGTCCTTCTGGCCTCATGCCTCTGCAGTTGGCACTGCTCCATTTCCCAAGCCTGTCAAGATCCTTGTGGAAGGATCCCTTCCCTCAAGTGGACTCCACTACACTATCCACCTTGGTTTAAGCACTCTCCATCCAGCTTAATTTTCTGTGGCCATGATCAGTGACACGAGAGGGAGCTGTGATCTGAGAAACAGGTGAAAAGTTTTCATGTCAAGCATTTTCCAGTCAGTATTCACATGAGAAAAACCACATGATGTAGTGGATGTGCTGAGTTATCTCCCCAAGACCTGAGGGAGGTTTTCTGTTTCATTTAGCAGAAGGTCTTTCAAGCCACCTTCTTAGTTAGCAATTTTGTCTAAAATCTTTCCATGGCATCCAGGGCACCTTTGGTAAGTTTGCTGATGACACCAAGCTGTGTGGTGTGGTGTGCTGGACCCACTTGAAGAAAGGGATGCATCCAGAAGCATCTTGATAGGCTTGGGAAGCGGGACAGTGCAGCCACAGCCTCCCTGGGCAGCCTGTGCCAGTCTCACCACACTTCTACTAAAGAACTTCCTCAGCTCCAGTCTGACCCTGCTCTGCCTCAGCTTCAAACCATTCCCCCTTGGCCTGTCTCTTGAGCCCCTGATGGAAAGTCCCTCTGCAGCCTTCCTGCAGGATCCCTTCAATTACTGGCAGGCAGCTCGGAGGTTTCCCCCAGAGTCTTCTCCAGGCTGCACAGCCCCAGCTCCCTCAGCCTGTGCTCACAGCAGAGCTGCTCCAGCCCTTGGAGCATCTTTGTGGCCTCCTCTGGACTCTCTCCAGCAACTCTGTGTCCTTCTGATGCTGGGGACACCAGAACTGGAGGCAGGATTCAAGGTGGACAATCTCTGTGGTCCCTTCCAGCCTAAGCCATTCCATGCTTCTGTAATTGTTATTTGAGCCTTGAAAGAGAGCCTGTGTGCCTCAAGGCTTATCTGCATCCCCCCTACCTATACCAATGGGTCCTACAAGAGCAATTCTCTGGGAAGGTGGTCTGAGGACACAGGCAGGGTCACTGCTGCTGCAGTGTGCAGAAGTGCCTGTGATGGTTTGTATCTTGCAGAGGTGCAAGCTCATTTGGTAAGCTGAGCCCTAGCTGTTGCTGCACCTCTTCCTGCATCAGCCAGGATTGCAGCAGGCTCTTCCCCAGCAAGTTCTCAGGGCATCTATTGCATGTCTGCTTGTTCTCTAAACACAGGAGCAACAACAGCTTGTTCAGCCTCCAGCAAGCTCTGCAGGGCAGAGCAAAACAAAACCCAAACCAACCAACCAAGCAACCAAAACAAAGTCTACCAAGAGCACCAACCCCCCCAACAAAAACCAAAAAGAGAGAGAAAAAAGGGAAGAGTGATGCAGTAGGATACATTCAATGCTACGATCAGGCACAAAAACCCCAACCCCAACACATAATAGTTTCCCTAATCAAGTCTAAATCAAGGGTCTGTAATGGCACTCAGAAGAAGTAAAAAATATCCTCTGTCTCACAGGATCAGAGGATGGGAGGGGTTGGAAGGGACCTTCTTGTGGCCTTCCAGTATCTGAAGGGGGCTCACAAACTAGAGCCTGGGAGCTCAGAACTGTGCCTCCTAATCCAACATGCTGCCCCCACTTATGAGGATGAGCAGAGGGCTGGAGCTGCTCTGCTGTGAGCACAGACTGAGGGAGTTGGGGTTGTTCAGTCTGGAGAAGAGAAAGCTCCCAGGAGACCTAATTGTGGCCTTCCAGGATCTGAAGGGGGCTCCAGGAAAGCTGGGGAGGGACTTTTGAGGGAGTCAGGGGGCGATAGGACTGGGGGTAATGGAGCAAAACTAGAAGTGGGGAGATTGAGATTGGCTGTGAGGAAGAAGTTGTTGCCCTTGAGGGCGGTGAGAGCCTGGCACAGGCTGCCCAGGGAGGTGGTGGAAGGCTCCTGCCTGGAGGTGTTTGCAGCCAGGCTGGATGTGGCTGTGAGCAACCTGCTGTAGTGTGAGGTGTCCCTGCCTGTGGCAGGGGGTTGGAACTGGCTGATCCCTGAGGTCCCTTCCAGCCCTGACAATTCTGTGATTCCCTGGCTGGATGACCTTTGGAGGTCCCCTCCAAGCCAGCCCATGCTGTGGCTCTATGAGGCAACCAAGGCTTTCGTCAGATGTGCCACAGCTGTCCTGAAATCTTTTCCCTCCAGACCCAAACCTTGGTGTTTTCCTCTCCTGCCTTTTGCTCCTTCCCTCTCAGCCACTATGGGAAGGAGAGGTGGTAAAGCAAGCAGCATATGGGAAATTAAAAGGAGAACAAAAGCCTGTCCCAATTACACAACGAGGATCATTATGCTCTAAAATTGCTCTTCAGCTCTGCCTGTCAGGGAAAGATATTAAGGTTTCAGCAGCTATTTTCTTGATGAAGACTTAATTTCTCGCATTAAAAGGTTTTTAAGCTTTCAAACTATGCCTGCACAATTAGTTGGGGGATGTTTGAAGGGTGCTGAAGGAGCTGAATGTTACAGAAGGGTTTTGTTGGGTTTTTTTCCCCCTCGCTCCACTTCAGTAGTCTCAAAGGGCTTTCACAGCAGCCTTAGACTGTATGTGATTTGCTCATGCAGTGCACTGGTAGGGTACAGTGATCCCCACCAGATCATGTTGCAAAGGAATAGGTTTCAGGAACCCAGTGCAGGCTTGAGGGTTGTGCTGCTGTATCTGGGGCTGGATAAAGCCAAGCAGCAGCTCCACTTCATTTGCCAGTTCAAAGAACTTTCCTGGAACACAGCAAGAAGGAGGCCACAGGCTCCCATTTCTTAGCCCCATTACCTTCCTGTTATGGAATGGGGGGCCCTGCAGCAGAGGTGAGCTGTTCCAACATGCCAACAGTGAGGGTGGCAGAGAAATAAAACCTGGGACACTGATGACAGAACACCACAGCAGGTTGCTCACAGCCACATCCAGCCTGGACCTGCAAACACCTCTGCCAGGCAGGAGGCAGGTTGCTCCACCACATCCAGCCTGGGCAAACACCTCCAGGCAGGAGGCTTCCACCACCTCCCAGGCTGCCAGGCTCACCACCCTCATGGGGAACAACTTCTTCCTCACAGCCAATCTCAATCTCCCCACTTCTAGTTTTACTCCATCCCCCCAGTCCTGTCAGTCCCTGACACCCTCAGAAGTCCCTCCCCAGCCCCCCTTAAGATATTTCTGAAGGTATTTCTTGTAGCCTCCCTTAAGAGCCATTGGAACATGAAGGAATTCTGTATCAGTGAATTCTACATCCATTTATTTCTGAGATATGTTTAGGTTACCTGCTACAGAGATGCTACACTCCCTGTTGACTCTGCACAAAACAGTTTAAGAACCTGCAAAGATCAAACAATTCCTACGCTGGTTCTGTTAGCAGCAGCAAAACCATCACCTCTGAAGGCAATTTCCTGCTCGAGAAACCAGCAGCTGATTGCAGAACAAAGGGAACGTTTTGCAAGGTCCTCCGCCTTCAGCAGTTGCTGCCTTGAGCAGCCCTGAAAGTGTTTTGCATGCTCCGTGGCACAGCTGGGCTGGTGATGTGTGCTGGGATAACGCTGCTGGATGTGCTGAGAGAGCATAGTGCAAAGCCAGCTGCATCCTTTAGTGTCAACTCCTTTCACAGCTTCAGAGAATGTTAGGGGTTGGAAGGGACCTCAGGAGATCTTTGAGTCCAACCCCTGCCAGAGCAGGAGCATGGAACCCAGCACAGGTCACACAGAACACATCCAGATGGGGCTGGAAAGGCTCCAGAGAAGGAGACTCCACAACCTCTCTGGGCAGCCTGCTCCAGGGCTCTGTAAAGAAGTAAAGAAGTTCCTCCTCATGTTCAGGCAGAACCTCCTCTGCTGGGATTTCCATCTGTTGCCCCTTGTCCTACCATAGGGTGCAACTGAGCAGAGCCTGTCCCTGTCCCCTCCCTCCTGACCCCCAGCCCTCAGCTATTGATAGCCATTGATCAGATCCCTCTCAGCCTTCTCCTCTCCAGCCTGAACAGCCCCAGGGCTCTCAGCCTCTCCTCCCCAGGCAGTGCTGCAGTCCCTTCAGCAGCCTTGGAGCCCTCCCTTGGCCTCTCTCCAGCAGATCCCTGTCCCTCCTGAGCTGGGGAGCCCAGAGCTGGCTCCAAGCCCTCTAGCTTAGATCCATCCCCCTTCTTGAGTGCACCTGCAGCACCTCACAGTGTGAGGAGAGTTCAGGTCTGAGTGTTGAGGAATTCTGACTAAAGAGAGACTCACAGGTGACTGAGAAAGCAAGCTGAAGACAAAGCTGCAGAGTGGTGCTGAGGTCAATGCTCTCTCTTGCTATTCTTTCAGACTTTACAAACTCACCTGACAAGCACAAAGCTCTCCCAGAGGCACACTTTAAAAGCAGCTCTCTAGCACTGGTTTTAGCAGCTCTCACACAGGCTGTTCAGTCTGGAGAGGAGAAGGCTCCCAGGAGACCTAATTGTGGCCTTCCAGGATTTGCAGGGGCTGCAAGAAAGCTGGGAGGGACTTTTGAGGGTGTCAGGGAGGGATAGGACTGGGGGGGATGGAGCAAACTAGAAGTGGGGAGATTGAGATTGGCTGTGAGGAAGAAGTTGTTGCCCATGAGGGTGGTGAGAACCTGGCAAAGGCTGCCCAGGGAGGTGGTGGAAGCCTCCTGCCTGGAGGTTTGATGTGGCTGTGAGCAACCTGCTGTGGTGTGAGGTGTCCCTGCCCATGGCAGGAGGTTGGAACTGGCTGAGCCTTGAGGTCCCTTCCAACCATTAATAATTCTGTGATTGGAATGTGCTGCCCTGGGAGGTGGTGGAGTCCCCAAGCCTGGCTGTGTTTCAGGGTGGTTTGGATGTGGTGCTTGGGGCTGTGGTTTAGGGCTGAGCCTTGCAGAGTAGGGCTCTGGGTTGGACCTGGTGATCCTGAGGCTCTTTTCCAACCTGAATGTTTCTGTGACTCTGTGAAGCGAAGCCAAAATCTGCTCGTGGGCAGGCAGCAGTGTTGACAGAGCGAGGCCAGAGGGGGGAAAACGTCAGGGAAAATCACCCAGGAAACTGCTGGTTGTGGCAGAAATCAAAGGGGTTTACTGAGAAAAAAAATAGAAAGAAAAAAGGTCAGATGTGTCAGCTAGGGATTGTGCAGAGGAAAATATTTACCTGAAGGCAGAAAGTGTCACAGAATGAGAGCAGGTCACGCTGCTGTGCAGAATTAGCTGCTGGCAGAAGCATCTGCTGCATAAACCCCCCCTGAAACCCTACAGATCTGTTCATTAGAGAGGATGGTAAAAACATAACAATCTGTTGCTCACAGATCCTTTCTATGTCAGAGTGCTCACAGGTACCCTAGCAACCAGGGTGTTGAGAGCCTACATGCAAGGGCATGACTCATTTGAAGAGCAGTAGTAGGTCTAATAATGGACGGGGAGGGAAAGGCAGAAGCAGTAGAGAGAAGGGCAAGAAAGCTGGGGAGGGGTCTCTCCTATCCTGCCCCAAACCTGGAGAAGTGCCTTCTCTACATAAATCAGAGCCCTCCAAATCAGAGCTTTCCTGTCCTGCCCAAATCCTGGAGAAGAGCTTTCTCTATATAAAGCTGTGTGGGTATCTAAGTTAGAGAAAACATGCAATCATGGAATGGGTAGGGTTGGAAGGGACCTCCAAAGTCATCCAGTCCAACCCCCTGAAGCAAGCAGGGACATCCTCCACCAGATCAGGTTGCGCACAGCCTTGTCCAGCCTCACCTTGAATAGCTCCAGGGATGGAGCCTCAACCACCTCCCTGGGCAACCTGTTGCAGTGTTCCAGCAGCCTCCTGCTGCAGAACTTGTTCCTCACATCCAATCTCAATCTGCTCTGCTCTCATTTCAAACCATTGTCCCTGGTCCTGTCCCTGCAGGCCTTTGGGAGCAGTTCCTCTGCAGCCTTCTTGTAGCCCCTTCAGGCCCTGGCAGGCTGCTGTTAGGTCTGCCTGGAGCCTTCTCTTCTCCAGGCTGAACACCCCCAGCTCCCTCAGCCTGTCCTTGTGGCAGAGGTGTTGCAAAATACAGAATTACCAGCTTGGAAAAGACCTCAGAGATCATCCAGGCAAACCTATCACCCAACACCATCTAATCAACTAAACCATGGCATCAAAGGTCTCATCCAGGCTCTTCTTAAACACCTCCAGGGATGGTGACTCCACCACCCCCTGGGCAACACATCCCAGTGCCCAATCTCTCTTGCTGGGAAGAATTTCTTCCTCACCTCCAGCCTAAACCTCCCTTGGTGCAGCTTGAGACTGTGTCCTCTTGTTCTGGTGCTGGTTGCCTGAGATCAGGTTGCAGCCTCCTGACCATCTTTGTTGCCCTCCTCTGGACCTGCTGCATCAGGTCTATGCAGTGCATTTTGTGAGCCTTCCCTGGTGCCAGCTTCCTGAAGCTTCAGCTCTGACCTCTGATTTACAGAGCTTCAGCTCTGGCTTTTGAAGGAGTGCTCTGCAGGTCCTGCCCAGAACTTGCACAGTGCTCTGCTTCAGAGACCACTGCAAGGTGTGTGGAGAAAAACCACCACCAACAAAAAAGTGGAAGTAGAATTAAGCCTCAGAGTAAAATTTCTTTCCCTCCAGGGGGATCTGAAAAGGTCCTGTTTCATAACAGCCCTGTTGCATGCGCTGCAAGGCTGAACCCCAGCTGCCTGGGACTCTCTCCTAAGCAGCAGCCTAAGCACAAAGCAGCCTGGAATAAAGTCTACAACAGCACCTGAGGGAGATCTGTACTTCAGTGGATGGAAATCCACTGGTGCAGTCTGTGCTGGAAGGAAAGCAGAGGCAAAGAGCATCTTGGAGAGGCAGTGTGAATGAAAAGCTGGCACTTACTCAGCTGTAAGTGGGTCTAGGGTGTGGGGGATGTGTTTACTCCCTTATCATAGAGCCCTTCCTTTGGTCTGTTTGCAGTAAGGCACTGAGCAAGCCAAGGCTCTTGGGAACTCCCTCCAACCCTGCTGCACTTCTCAGCACTTGCACCACGAGCAGCACCACAACCTGACAGAATTTCTCCATGCAGCTTTCATTCTCCCTTTAGAAAAAGGAGAAATAGTAACTGAGACCAAGCTTAACCCTTGGGATCCTTTTGCCTTCTAAACAAGCAGAGAAACAAGGTCTGGAGTGAAGAACCCTGCAGAAGAGTGCTCAAGAGGAGAAGAAATTGGTTGTTTGGATTCCCTCCCCATAATGCAGCATTCATTTGTGTTTGAGGTCGGGTTTTTTCCCTCCCTGCTTTGAAATGATGCAGCAGAAAAGATGTACCAGTTGAAAGTGATTACTACATCCCCTCTGATCTGCAGGATGCCAAAGAGTCAGCTGTGAACATCCTCTGTTTTCTGATGTGTTGGTGACTGGAGTCATAGAATCATAGAACAACTTATGCTGGAAGGGACCTCAGAGCTCAGCTGCTCCAACCTCCCCCACCATGAGCACCTTTCAGCTACACTCAGCTGCTCAAGGCCTCATCCAGCCTGGCCTTCAACACCCCCAGACAGGAGGCAGCCACAGCCTCCCTGGGCAGCCTGGGCCAGAGTCTC
The DNA here is from genome assembly GCA_011125475.1 of Melanerpes aurifrons. Classification (NCBI taxonomy): domain Eukaryota; kingdom Metazoa; phylum Chordata; class Aves; order Piciformes; family Picidae; genus Melanerpes; species Melanerpes aurifrons. The sequence goes on from WWNC01000001.1 coordinate 1,639,200, forward strand.
AGCAGCCTCCTGCTGAACAACTTCTTCCTCAGTTCCAGTCTGACCCTGCTCTGCCTCAGCTTCAAACCATTCCCCCTTGGCCTGTCTCTAGACCCCCTGATGGAAAGTTCTTCTGCAGCCTTCCTGCAGGTTCCTTCAGCTCTTGGAAGGCAGCTCTGAGGCCCCCCTGGAGCCTTCTCTTCTCAGGTGTTATTTCTGTTCTGGTTAACCACACAGCAATCAGCCAGAGGAGTGATGCACTTTGTATTTAGAGATGAACTTTATATTTAGGGGTGAACATTGCAGACTAGGGTTAGAGGCTGGACTTGGTGATGCCAAGGGTCTTTCCCAGCTGGAAATGATTCTGTGATTCTCTGATTCTGTGATTGAATTTATATGTTCAACCTTTCCTGGGCACCAGCAGCTTAAGCACTGTAAAGACAGAGGCAAAGTCCTTGCTCTGCCTAACTGGAACTGTGTCTAAATAGGCAAAAAGGGGAAATGAGAGATGAGAATTTGACCAAAATTACACAACTGACTCATAGCAAACAAAGGAATCAAGATTTCCTGTGTTTAAGCACTGGATCAGGCTGCTTTACACTGTGGAACTTCAGAGGGGAAATTACTCTCTCCACTAGCTAGAATCACAGAGCTGTCAGGGCTGGAAGGGACCTCAAGGCTCAGCCAGCTCCAACCCCCCTGCCATGGGCAGGGACACCTCACACCACAGCAGGTTGCTCACAGCCACATCCAGCCTGGCTGCAAACACCTCCAGGCAGGAGGCTTCCACCACCTCCCTGGGCAGCCTGTGCCAGGCTCTCACCACCCTCCTGGGCAACAACTTCTTCCTCACAGCCAATCTCAATCTCCCCACTTCTAGTTTTGCTCCATCCCCCCCAGTCCTATCACTCCCTGACACCCTCACAAGTCCCTCCCCAGCTTTCCTGGAGCCCCCTGCAGATCCTGGAAGGCCACAATGAGGTCTCCTGGGAGCCTTCTCCTCTCCAGCCTGCACAACCCCAACTCCCTCAGTCTGTCCTCACAGCAGAGCAGCTCCAGCCTTCTGCTCATCCTGATAGTGGGGGCAGCATGTTGGATTAGGAGGCACAGTTCTGAGCTCCCAGGCTCTGTCTCTGCTTTTCAGTCTGGTGTGCTAAGGAAATGAACCTTCTGCAGTCACAGTGGGCATGTGCAGGGACCTGCACACATCATCAGGCGGTAACTTGGGAACATGTTGGCAAACTCCAGCAAAATTGCACACAAAGTATTGGTCTTCCAGATAAGGTAATTAGAATAGAATAGAAGAGAATTAACCAGGTTTGAAGACACCTTTGAGATCATCCAGTCCAACCTATCACCCAGCACCATCTAATCAACTAAACCATGGCACCAAGCACCCTCCAGGGATGGTGACTCCACCACCTCCCTGGGCAGCACATCCCAGTGGCCAATCTCTCTTGCTGGGAAGAATTTCTTCCTCACCTCCAGCCTAAACCTCCCATGGCACAGCTTGAGACTGTGTCCTCTTGTTCTGGTGCTGGTTGCCTGGGAGAAGAGACCAACCCCCACCTGGCTACAGCCTCCCTTCAGGGAGTTGTAGACAGCAAGAAGGTCTCCCCTGAGCCTCCTCTTCTCCAGGCTAAGCAACCCCAGCTCCCTCAGCCTCTCCTCACAGGGCTGTGCTCCAGACCCCTCCTCAGTCTCATTGCCCTTCTCTGGAGTCAACAAGTCAAAATCTTTCCTAAACTGAGGAGCCCAGAAGTGGACACAGGACTCAAAGGCATTGATCTCAAAGGTACTGTAATAGAATTGGTCTGAAAATAAAGGAGCAGCTGCAGGTGCCAGGCTGTAGCCTGAGAGCAAGAAAATTCATAGAATCACAGAATGGTCTGGGTTGGAAGGGACCTCCAGAGCTCATCCAGTCCAACCCCTACACTCAGCAGGGACATCCTCCACCAGATCAGGTTACTCACAGCCTCATTGAATCTCTCCTTCAATATCTCCAGGGAAGGGACCTCACCAACCTCCATGGGCAACCTGTTGCAGTGTTCCAGCAGCCTCCTGCTGCAGAACTTGTTCCTCACATCCAATCTCAATCTGCTCTGCTCTCATTTCAAACCATTGTCCCTGCTCCTGTCCCTGCAGGCCTTTGGGAACAGTCCCTCTGCAGCCTTCTTGTAGCTCCTTCAGGTACTGGCAGGACAACCTGAAAACAGCAGGGCAGTGAAAGTTGGAGGCTCTATTTCTGTCTGGAAAGTGGCAGTTTGGGTGTGTTTTCCCTCTTCCTATCCACCTGTCCTATGTCATCACTTCTTTGGAATTTTGAAAGGAAAGGTTGTTAATGTTTGGTCAGGATGACTCAGAGGTTAAAATCCCCAAATGCTGTGTGCTGTTTCTTTGTCAGATAGGAGCAGAGTTTAAATTCTGGAGCCCTGCTGGACAGCAAGTTCTACCTGGGACAGCAATGTGCCCTGGTGGCCAAGAGAGCCAATGGGATCCTGGGGGCATCAAGAAAAGTGTGGCCAGCAGGGCTGGGGAGGTTCTGCTCCCCCTCTGCTCTGCCCTGCTGAGACCACAGCTGCAATCCTGTGTCCAGTTCGGGAGCCCCTAGGACAGGAAGGATCTGGAGGTACTGGAAGGTGTCCAGAGAAGGGCCAGGAGGATGAGCAGAGGGCTGGAGCTGCTCTGCTGTGAGGACAGACTGAGGGAGTTGGGGTTGTGCAGGCTGGAGAGGAGAAGGCTCTGAGGAGACCTAATTGTGGCCTTCGAGTACCTGAAGGGGGCTACAGGAAAGCTGGGAAGGGACTTCTGAGGGTGTCAGGGGGGAATGGAGCAAAACTAGAAGTGGGGAGATTCAGATTGGATGTGAGGAAGAAGTTCTTCCCCATGAGGGTGGTGAGAGCCTGGCACAGGTTGCCCAGGGAGGTGGTGGAAGCCTCCTGCCTGGAGGTGTTTGCAGCCAGGCTGGAGGTGGCTGTGAGCAACCTGCTGTGGTGTGAGGTGTCCCTGCCCATGGCAGGGGGTTGGAGCTGGCTGAGCCTTGAGGTCCCTTCCAGCCCTGACAATTCTGTGAGTCTATGCTGCAGAGCCCAGAGTCACAGTTACCATATTGCCAGAATATTCCCCATAGCCTGTGGAAAGTGTCAGGGAGGTTGGAATGAGATGATCTTCAAGGTGCCTTCCAACCCAGCCCATTCTATGCATCTGTGACTCTCTCTCTACATTTCTTTCCAGCAACCAGGAGCACCACAATCTTAGCTGCTATTTGCTAAACAAAGCCCAAACCAAGCAAACAACAAAACCCCAACACCAACAACAAAAGCACCACAACACCAACCAGAAACCCAAAGCAAACAACAACACCCAACCAGCCAAACACAACCACAACACCAACCAGAAACCCAAAGCAAACACCAACACCCAACCAGCCAAACACAACCACAACACCAACCAGAAACCCAAAGCAAACACCAACACCCAACCAGCCAAACACAACCACAACACCAATCAGAAACCCAAAGCAAACACCAACACCCAACCAGCCAAACACAACCACAACACCAACCAGAAACCCAAAGCAAACACCAACACCCAACCAGCCAAACACAACCAAAACACCAACCAGAAACCCAAAGCAAACAACAAACCCCAACCAGCCAAGCACAACCAAAACACCAACCAGAAACCCAAAGCAAACAACAACACCCAACCAGCCAAACACAACCACAACACCAATCAGAAACCCAAACACCAACAAACCAAAGCACAACCAAAACACCAACCAGCCACCAACACCCAAAGCCAAACACAACCACAACACCAACCAGAAACCCAAAGCAAACACCAACACCCAACCAGCCAAACACAACCACAACACCAACCAGAAACCCAAAGCAAACACCAACACCCAACCAGCCAAACACAACCACAACACCAACCAGAAACCCAAAGCAAACAACAAACCCCAACCAGCCAAGCACAACCAAAACACCAACCAGAAACCCAAAGCAAACACCAACACCCAACCAGCCAAACACAACCAAAACACCAACCAGAAACCCAAAGCAAACACCAACCAACCAACCAAACCCCAACTCAGACCAAACAATCAAACCCCCAAACACTTCTGCAAGTCCAGCTTCCATCCCATGATGTTTTCAAGTGGACTCTTACATCCACAACGATTTATCTGTATCTGGATTGTGAAGTCTCCTTCTCTGGACACATCCCAGACCCCCCCTTGGATGTGTTCCTGTGTGACCTGCTCTGGGTGATGCTGCTCTGGCGGGGGGGTGTGTGTGTGTGTGTGTTGGACTGGATGATCTCTGGAGGTCCCTTCCAACCTCTAATGTGCTGCGATGCTGTGAAACCACTTTGAAGAAGTTGAAGCACTTCAGATGTTTGTAGTGAGTGATGTCTTGCCTGGTGCTGCTAAGCAAGAGACCATCCTCGACAGGAAGCAGCTAATCACTGTCTCCTTGGAAAATGTTTACACAGGCACCGTTTAGGATGATGTTATCTACATCCTGTCTTAAGTAGCTGTTTTGCTCTGTCTCATCTGATGCTGAACCCAGACAGAAGCATTCTTAGCAGGATTGTTGAGCTTCTGCTCTCTGTGTCTTGAGCCTCACCGTTTCTGGACAGTGGTTATTTCAAGGCTACCAGGGTGCTCTTCACCCAGACCTGGCTGCTCAGGGGGCTTTGGCCAATTGCAGGCTGGAAAGCCTGCAAGCCTGAAGCCTGCAGAGCCTCTCTGAGCAAACTGCTGCAATGTTTGACTGCTCTCATGGTTGGAAAAAGAAGGGGGGGAAAGGTTTTCTTTGTAGCCAGTCGTTATCTTCTCTGGTTTCAGTTTATTCATGGTCTCTCCTGCATGCACTGCTGTGAAGAACCTGGCTCCTTCTCAATAACCTTTTCAGAAGCACAGGGGGATGCTGTTACATCCTCCTGAGGCCATCTCTTCTCCAGTGGCCCAGTTCCCTCAGCACTCCAACCCTGAACTATCTCAGTGGCCCTCTGGTCAACTCGCTCCAGCTTATTGATGTCCTCCTGGTACTGGAGAGGCCAGGACGGGACTCAGTCTGGAGTGCTGAGCAGAGGTGGTGTAGTCACTTCCCTCAGTCTGCTGGCTCTGTGCCTGCAAATACAGCAGAGGTCACAGCCTCACAGGATGTTAGGGGTTGGAAGGACCTCTGTAGATCATCCAGTCCAACCACCCTGCCAGAGCAGCATCACCCAGGGGTGTCTGCACAGGAAGGCATCCAGGTGGGCTTTGAGTCTGCAGTGAAGGAGACTCCACAACCTCTCTGGGCAGCCTGCTCCAGGGCTCTGCCACCCTCACTGTCAGGAAGTTTCTCCTCCTCTTGAGCTGAAACCTTCTCTGTTCAAGCTTGAAACTGTTGTTTCTTGTCTCACTGCTGTGCACCACCAAAACGAGCTTGGCCCCCTCCACTTGCCCCCAGCCCTCAGCTATTGATAGACATTGATCAGATTCCCGCTCAGCCTTCTCTTCTCCAGGCTATACAGCCCCAGGGATAGAATACCTGTGCACTGCAACCTCTGCAAAGCACAGCCTCTGGGAGACCTAAAGGGAAACCTGCCCTGATTGTTGGCAGATTGTTTTGAATACCTGAACTGTAGGAGTTCAGAAGCAGGTTATCCTGCTGTGAGGCACAGTGGCATTACAATGCCCAGGGAGATTTAAAGAACACAAGCAGCTGGCAACGCAGCAGCCTAAGTGCTCTGTGACCCTGCTTCTGCACTGCTCCTTCGAGGCTGTTATTCAACAAAAGACCATTTGGTCAAACTGCAAGTTACAGGACCCAGGGTGCCTCTGCCCTTCCAGATCCTCTGAGAGGTCTGTTGTGAAGGAGCTGTCAGTGTGGAGTTTGAAAAGCATTGCATTCATAGAATCATAGGATTGTTAGAGGTGGAAGGGACCTCAAGGCTCAGCCAGTTCCAACCCCCTGCCATGGCCAGGGACACCTCACACCACAGCAGGTTGCTCACAGCCACATCCAGCCTGGCTGCAGACACCTCCAGGCAGGAGGCTTCCATCACCTCCCTGGGCAACCTGTGCCAGGCTCTCACCACCCTCATGGGCAACAACTTCTTCCTCATAGCCAATCTGAATCTCCCCACTTCTATTTTGCTCCATCCCCCCCAGTCCTATCACTCCCTGACACCCTCAAAAGTCCCTCCCCAGCTTTCTTGGAGCCCCCCTCAGATACTGGAAGGCCACAATTAGGTCTCCTGGGAGCCTTCTCCTCTCCAGCCTGCACAACCCTAACTCCCTCAGTCTGTCCTCATAGCAGAGCAGCTCCAGCCCTCTGCTCATCCTCCTGGCCCTTCTCTGGACACCTTCCAGCACCTCCAGATCCTTCCTGTCGTAGGGGCTCCCGAACTGGACACAGGATTGCAGCTGTGGTCTCAGCAGAGTGGAGCAGAGGGGGAGAAAACTGTCATCGCGACACCAGGACCATAAAAGCTACCAGGTTCCTTCTCCTGGCTCTGCCTTTAAACTGGAGGGACAGTGTAAGGTGCTGAAGAAGCGCAGAGGTCTAAACTCCAGCTTGTCAAGTGTGGCTGGCTCTGCCTTGTGCCCTCGCCCTGGCACATGGTCGCATGTGCCATGGGGGGCGCACAGCTTGCTCCTGCCGAGGGGCAGCCGCATGGCCCTGCGTGTGACCCACAGAAACATGCAGGTTGGAAAAGACCCTCAGCATCACCAAGCTCAACCCAGAACCCTACTCTACAAGGCTCACCCCTAAACCACAGCCCCAAGTACCAGAACCACAGAATCACCCGCCTTGAAAGAGACCACTTGCTTCCAACTGGGCTGCTCTGGCAAACTGAATGTTGGGGAGGGGGGAGAATTTTAACCCACCACACAGCGCTTGCCGCCCCTGGAGCCCCCGGCAGCGGCTGCCCTCGGGCATCGGGCGTGCTCCGGGAGGGGGCTTGGGGGGCGGGCGATGCTTGCCCCTGCCCTGCCGGCCGCCCAAGTTGAGCCCCAGGTTAAAAATAAAGTTGCGGCCGCTTTTTATAGGGCAGGCTGTGAGAGCTGGGGGAAGGGGGGGGAGCGTGTTTCGGCGCACGGTAAATCCGGCGGCTTCAGAGAAGAGCAAGCTCTCAGTACTTCCTTCTGCCGATAAAGATCTTCGCCTGCCCTCGTCACGGGTGGCGGAGTCGCGGCCGGTGGCTGCCGCGCTTGAATCGGTTTCAGACTCCTCCCGGGGCGAGACGGGGAGCGGGGAGAGCGGCGAGGCGGCAGGAGGAGGCGATGCGCGGAGCTGCGCTGCTCGCCCCGACGCCCTCCGCCCCGCGTAGCCCCCGCGCAGCCCCCGCTCCCTGCAGAGCCTGCCGGGCGGCGGAGCCGCGGAGGGCACCGACATGGGAACCTTAGGGAAAAGGAAAGAAAAACAGTGAGTTCGCCCTTGCTGCTTGGGGTTTAATTTCAATCGCGCTGCCCGCGGCGGGATGGGGCAGGCTGCCGTCCGGCGGCGGCGCTGGGGGTCGTAAGGTAGAGCCCCGTCGGAGGACGGTGGTACGGGCGCGGTGGGCTGCCCCTGCGGCGGGGGGGTTCCGTGGGGTGCGGGGTCTGGAGGCTGGCCGCCTGGGGCTCCGCGAGGTCCCGCCGAGACCCTTCCCGGGCGGGAAAGAAAGGGGAGAAAAAGCGCAGGTGTGGGGAGGGTTTTGTTTCGCTCTTCCGAGTGCAGGCGTGCGGTCAGCACGGGCTGGGGAGAGCCTCCCGTTGCGGCCCCGGCTGAGCGGGAGGGGCGGCTGGGGACGGGCTCCGGTTACCTGCGGCACCGCCGGCGGTCTGCGGCGGGGGGCCGCCGGGCGGGGAGCTGGACACCGGGGAACAAGGCTGCCCCCACGCCCGGCCTTGGCAGGGGAGCAAAGGAGGCACAGGCAGCCGCGGTTGTGGGTGCTGGAGCTGCCGATCGCTTCTTTGCGACGTCTCCCCCACCGCCCAGGAGCGTTTAGTGGGGAAGCAGGGCGCTCGTCCCTCCCTCGCCGCCCTCCAGCACAGCTTGGATCAATTTTTCATGTCCAGTAACAGCTGTAAGGGGATCCGTGCTCATCAGACGTGCCCACGGAGGAGTTCTGCCCCTCGGCCACAGTGGTGCTGTAAACGTGTTTGGGGTTTTTTGGGGGTGTGTGTGGAAACTTTGCTAAGCTCTGGTGCCAAGGTCTAAAATAACCTCCTGCCATAACGCCTACACTGCCAGCACTGCGTTGCTCGGGTTCTCAGCCCTCCGTTGAAAAGGTGCTGGAATAAAGTTAGGAGAGAGGTTTCAGCTTGTCAGAGCCCTGAGAGAGCTGATCAGGCCCTGGCTCTTCTCATCTGAGAACAGGAAGTCAGAGCAGAAAGCTAAGAGGGAAATTCAGAGGAGGGGGAAGGGAAGAGAACATTCTTTGCATAGCTGTCAGCTTAGCTGCAGAGGAGCTGAGTGATGGGCACTACCTCGGCGGGGTCAGGTCTCCTTTTCCCTGGCTTTGAAACTATGGAGACCTGTGCTCTGTGTTGCTTTGTAAGTCACATCCCAGGCAGTTTCCTGGCTTTCCCAGCATTCAAACGAGACAGAAATGGAAGACAAGGCTTGAAATTCACTGGCAGGAGGTAGGGTCCAGTCTGTCATATTTCAGCTTCATTCCGGGGTGCCTGGGCAGGGATGTTTGTGTGTTTGCTTCCCTCTCTGCGTGCAATATACACACCTAGTGAATTTCCACACCTCCTCTTTCCAGGGCTGTCAGTTCATTAAGAAAGTCTTGCTTAGTGTTCCAACACAAGTTGTAGAAAAGCTTAAGATAGTATCCTAAGGATGATAGAATTGCCAGGGGTTGGAAGGACCTCAAGGATCAGCCAGCTCCAACCCCCTGCCATGGGCAGGGACACCTCACACCACAGCAGGTTGCTCACAGCCACATCCAGCCTGGCTGCAAACACCTCCAGGCAGGAGGCTTCCACCACCTCCCTGGGCAACCTGGGCCAGGCTCTCACCACCCTCCTGCCCAACAACTTCTTCCTCACAGCCAATCTGGATCTCCTCATTTCTAGTGTTGCTCCATTCCCCCCAGACACCCTCAAAAGTCCCTCCCCAGCTTTTTGTAGCCCCCTTCAGATACTGGAAAGCCACAATTAGGTCTCCTTGGAGCATTCTCCTCTCCAGACTGGACAGCCCCAACTCCCTCAGTCTGTCCTCACAGCAGAGCAGCTCCAGCCCTCTGCTCATCCTCCTGGCCCTTCTCTGGACACCTTCCAGCACCTCCAGACCCTTCCTGTCCTAGGGGCTCCAGCACTGGCCCCAGAGCTCCAGCTGTGGTCTCAGCAGAGTGGAGCAGAGGGGCAGAATCCCCTCCCTGGCCCTGCTGGCTCTGCTTCTCTTAGAATCATAGAATCTTAGAATCATAGACTCAATAAGGTTGGAAAAGACCTCAAAGATCATCAAGTCTAACCTGTCACCCAAGACCTCATGACTACTAAACCATGGCACCAAGTACCACGACCAATCTCTGAACACCTTGCTGCAGCCCAGGCTCTGCTTGATTCTCTGGGCTGCAAGTGCTCACTGCTGGCTCCTGTTGAGCTTCTCCTCCCCCAGCCCCCTCCAGGTCCTTTTCTTTTATAGGGAGGTTGTGGAGTGTAAATTGTCCCTGAAGTAAACCCAAGGTGTGTTGAATGAGCAGTGGTTGTTGCCCTTTTGTGAACTGTAGGCTTTACTTTCTAGGCAGATTTGGAAGTGGTTCCTGAAATTTGCAGGCAAAAAATGGCATTGATCCAATAACAATTCTTATTTTACCCAGAATTATTAACTTGTATGCAAACAATGAGCAGCATTTATTCTGTACTGTGTCCAGTTCTGCAGCCCCTAGGACAGGAAGGGTCTGGAGGGCTGGAAGGTGTCCAGAGAAGGGCCAGGAGGATGAGCAGAGGGCTGGAGCTGCTCTGCTGTGAGCACAGACTGAGGGAGTTGGGGTTGTGCAGGCTGGAGAGAAGGCTCCCAGAAGACCTTCTTGTGGCCTTCCAGGATCTGAAGGGGGCTGCACAGGAAAGCTGGGGAGGGACTTTTGAGGGTGTCAGGGAGTGATAGGACTGGGGGGGATGGAGCAGAACTCTAAATGGGGAGATTGAGATTGGCTGTGAGGAAGAAGTTGTTGCCCAGGAGGGTGGTGAGAGCCTGGCCCAGGCTGCCCAGGGAGGTGGTGGAAGCCTCCTGCCTGGAGGTGTTTGCAGCCAGGCTGGATGTGGCTGTGAGCAACCTGCTGTGGTGTGAGGTGTCCCTGCCCATGGCAGGGGGTTGGAGCTGGCTGAGCCTTGAGGTCCCTTCCAACCCTTAATAATTCTATGATTCTGTGATTCTCTTACCTCCAAGCATACACATGCTGGAAATCTAAGGCACCTTGGGATCAAAAATAACAAGCCTGTAACTCCACATCTGCTTTATTTTGGTCTTTTTCAACCATGAAGTCATTAATTGATTCCTGTTGAGGTTTAGAACAACTTAGTAGGAAATAAGGGCATGGAGCAAATGCAAATGAATTGATGACTATCATTTATTTGTGCAATATTCCACCCTAAATGTGCACTTCTGTTTTGCTTACTTCTCAATGGCTGCATGAAGTGTAATGATTTGATTACCATTTTTCTTCTCCCTTCACCTTTGGGTGGGCACACAGATACCTGCTGCACAATGACACAGTTTGAGGTGGGGGGGGGGGAGGGTTCATGCTTGTGCCTAAATTGATGCAGACATCACTCCCCAGCTAAGAAACAAGGCTTCTGGTGATGCTGACAGAGAACTCAGGGAGCTCTGGCATGCCTGTGCTCTGCAGCCCACATTCAGCAGAGCAAAGATAACCACTGAGCAGCCTCTTTGGAGAACGTATCAAGTGGGAGGGTTGTGCCTTGCAGCACCCTAACTACAGGGAGTTTAAGTTGTCCTTCAAATCTCTCTTCCTCCCATGCAGTGTAACATTTTCCCCCACTCTGCCTTCCTGTCTTTACCTCTTAGGAATCCTGCCCAAGCATGCAGCCCTGCCCCTGAGCCAGCTCTGGAGCTGAAGCAGATCAGTCACTGTCTCAGCATCTCCAACCTCACCCAGGTCACCATGGTGCCCTTGGGGCACTTAGCCAAAGGAGCCACCTTGGAAGATCTGCTGGAAACCTGCATCCAGTCCTTTGGTGAGTGTCTGGAGGCTTTTAGAGTGGTGTTCATTTCTTTCTGTCCTGGCCCTTTCTTGGGGCACTGCCTAGCAAATTGCATTGATCTAGTGGTGCAGTTAGGAAGGTGGCACTGAGGATTTGCCATGCTGTGGGTGGCTGCATGTTTTTGTGGATCTCTTGTGTGCCTGTGTGTGCAATACCTGTTGAGGTTGCTGTGACTCCTGTCTGTCCTTGAGAGAAGACAAATGCCAGGCATCTGTGTTTCCCTTCAGGTACCCCTTTGCTGAACTCCAGCAAGTAGTCATCAGGTGTTACAGCTTGCAGCAGTGTTCTCCCAGTGTGTGCCAGCAACGTGTTGAAGTTAACCATGAAGTTTGAAATGAGCAGGGAGGCTTTTAAACTAGATGAAATTACTTCTTACTGGATTACTTCTTGCCTCATTGCTATAAAGTTGGTTTATCACAGAATCACAGGATTGTCAGGGCTGGAAGGGACCTCAAGGCTCAGCCAGCTCCAACCCCCTGCCATGGGCAGGGACACCTCACACACACAGCAGGTTGCTCACAGCCACATCCAGCCTGGCTGCAAACACCTCCAGGCAGGAGGCTTCCACCACCTCCCTGGGCAGCCTGTGCCAGTGTTAGCAGAGTGGCACAGATTGATTCTGCCACAAAAGGATCTGAACAGCAATCACAGCTCCACAGCTTTATGAGCCCATTCTTTTATCCACCAGCTCTTCAGAATGATAACTGCAATATGCATGGACAAAGCATGACTGGAGGCTGAGCTCTGCATCCCTGGCCTGTGGAGCCTCAGCTCTGCATCCCTGGCCTGTGGAGACTCAGCTCTGTATTCCTAGCCTGTGGAGCCTGAGCTCTGCATCCCAGCTGGTGGAGCCTGAGCTCTGCATCCCTAGCCTGTGGAGACTCAGCTCTGTATCCCTAGCCTGTGGAGCCTGAGCTCTGCATCCCAACTGGTGGAGCCTGAGCTCTGCATCCCTAGCCTGTGGAGACTCAGCTCTGCATCCCTGGCCTGTGGAGCCTGAGCTCTGTATCCCTAGTCTGTGGAGCCTCAGCTCTGCATCCCTGGCCTGTGGAGCCTGAGCTCTGCACCCCTAGTCTGTGGAGCCTCAGCTCTGCATCCCTGGCCTGTGGAGCCTCAGCTCTGCATCCCTGGCCTGTGGAGCCTGAGCTCTGCATCCCAGCTGGTGGAGCCTGAGCTCTGCATCCCAGCTGATGGAACCTCAGCTCTGCATCCCTAGTTTTCTTTTCCAGGTTTTTCATTGGTGAAGGTGTGTTACTGTATTTTTCCATATGTATTAATGCAATATGCTCATCCTGAAGGCACTGAAAGTGGCTCTGAATCCCTGGAAGCGATGCACCTGTCTGTTACTGCTGTGTCTTTTCTCTGTAGTGGGCATTGTGGCAAAGTCTTAGCTGCAGGGAAGTCCTTAGGAAAATGACTGTGCTTGGGCACCCACTAGGCTTGAGAATGATCTATCTGTAGAGTTAATTGGTAACACACAGGGCTGCTCTGGTGATGTGGCACATGAATGCTGTATAAACAGTGACTAATTTAGTGTCACATTCCTTGGAGCTGCCTTTTGCTGTGGTTTGATCTTAAAGAACCTCATCAGCACGTGCAGAGAAATAGATGTGAGGAAAGCTGCTGGCAGGGAGGGATAGGACTGGGGAGGGGGAATGGAGCAAAAATAGGTGTGGGAAGATTCAGACTGGATGTGAGGAAGAAGTTGTTCCCCATGAGGGTGGTGAGAGCCTGGCACAGGTTGCCCAGGGAGGTGGTGGAAGCCTCCTGCCTGGAGGTGTTTGCAGCCAGGCTGGATGTGGCTGTGAGCAACCTGCTGTAGTGTGAGGTGTCCCTGCCCATGGCAGGGGGTTGGGACTGGAGGTCCTTTCAAACCCTGACAATTCTATCACTGCTGGAACTCTGATGTGTGCTGCAGAAGTTTAGGTTCTTTGTTGGGCTTCATTCCTCCATCCCCTGTGCTCTGCTGGGATTCCTCAGCAGGGTATTTGCATCATTTGTGACCTGCAACTGATGCAACTACAGACTGCCTACAGAACTAAGCTCCTTACAGAAGCCTCTTGCAGCCACCAGCAAAAACTGTGCAGAATTTACTATGCCAATAGAGGAAGAAATGGGGAGGGGACACACTTCAATCTGGGATTTAGAGGAGGGGTGGGGGGGGAAATGCAGTTGCAGAATGATTAGAAGTGAGCTGAGTGATGGAGGAACTTTCTTCCATGGTTTGTGCTGAAGCAGAGCTCTGCTCTATCAGTTTTTCAGGCTGAGGATGTATTTATCACAGCCTCAGAGCTGCAGACCTAGAGTGTCTTGTCTGTTGCTCTGGAGAATAAATCTTCTGTGGAGAAGAAATCTGCTGGAGAGCAACTGAAGGAGCTGGGGATGGTTAGTGTGGAGAAGAGGAGGCTGAAGGGAGACCTCATTGCTGTCTACAGCTACCTGAAAGGAGGTTGTGGAGAGGCTGCTGCTGGTCTCTTCTCCCAGGGAATCAGTGACAGAACAAGAGGCAATGGCCTCAAACTGCCCCTGGGTAGTTTTAGACTGGACAGTAGGAAACATTTTTTCATGGCAAGAGTGGTGAGGGACTGGAATGTGCTGCCCAGGGAGGTGGCTGAGTCCCCAAGCCTGGCTGTGTTTCAGGGTGGTTTGGATGTGGTGCTTGGGGCTGTGGTTTAGGGCTGAGCCTTGCAGAGCAGGGTTCTGGGTCAGACTTGGTGCTCCTGAGGCTCTTTTCCAGCCTGAATGTTTCTCTGGTGCCAGAAATTAATTACTGTGGTCTGGGCACATTTTATTTTGTTAGTGACCCCCCAAGATGTGAGCACGGATTTGCTTTGTATGCTTTGAGTTTGCTGCCTGGCAGCAGCCCTTGACTGATTTGCTCTCTAGATCTAAGGAGAGCAAGGGCTGGTAGCTGGAGCTGATGTGTCATGTTTCAGGCTATAGACACATCCTGCTCATAGCATCCTGCACTTCCTCATATCATGGAATCCAAGAATGGCTTAGTTTGGGAGGGCCCTCAGAAATCATCTACTCAAACCTCCCCAGAGACAGCTCTCAGCTTGAATCAGCTGCCTCATAGAATTGTCAGGGTTGGAAGGGATCTCAAGGATCATCCAGCTCCAACCTCCCTCCTGTGTGCAGGGATACCTCACACTACAGCAGGTTGCTCACAGCCTCATCCAGCCTGGCCTGAAACACCCCCAGGCAGGAGGCAGCCACAGCCTCCCTGGGCAGCCTGGGCCAGAGTCTCAGCAGCCTCCTGCTGAACAACTTCTTCCTCAGCTCCACTCTGACCCTGCTCTGCCTCAGCTTCAAACCATTCTCCCTTGGCCTGTCTCTAGCCCCCCTGATGGAAAGTCCCTCTGCAGCCTTCCTGCAGGATCCCTTGAGCTATTAGAAGGCAGCTCTGAGATGCCCCTGGAGCCTTCTCCTCTGCAGGCTGCACAGCCCCAGCTCCCCCAGGCTGTGCTCACAGCAGAGCTGCTCCAAGCCTTGTGGCCTCCTCTGTGCATTATCTACACAAGCACAATTCCCATGGGTAGCATGCAGCTGAATTTGTGTTCCTGGACTCAGTTACACAAGTTTGGAACCAGCAAATGATGTGTAAGAGAGCCTGCTGCCAGCAGTGGTGTGCCAGGGGGAGCTGGCAACCTTTTGCCATGTCTGCAGAGGTTATCACAAGAAGGTCCAACTTGAAGGGTGTCATAGAATGGTCTGGGTTGGAAGGGACCTGCAAAAGTCATCCAGTCCAACCCCCCTGCAGTCAGCAGCGACATCCTCCACTGGAGCAGGTTGCCCAGAGCCCTGTCCAGCCTCACCTGGAATAGCTCCAGGGATGGAGCCTCAGCCACCTCCCTGGGCAGCCTGTTGCAGTGTTCCACTGCCCTGATGGGGAAGAACTAATGAAGAACTGTGAAGAACTAATTCCTTCTTGTAGCTGAGAAGTATGTGATATATCTCAGAGGGGAATCATGAGAGAGGAGGATCTGACAGGCTGAAGCTAAGAGGCATGAGGAGAAACTTGGCCACCCTGTTGGAAATGGATTCTGGGATGGTTTGTAGGATAAATTTTTTGCCCAGAGGGCCAAGTCAATCCAAAACCTGAGCTCAAGAGAGGAACAAAGACTGGATCTTCAGCAGGTCTAGGGAGATCCTCCTGCCCCTCTGCTCTGCCCTGCTGAGTCCTCACCTGCAATATTGCATCCAGCTCCGGGCTGCCCAGCTCAGGAGGGACAGGGATCTGCTGGAGAGAGGCCAAGGGAGGGCTCCAAGGCTGCTGAAGGGACTGCAGCACTGCCTGGGGAGGAGAGGCTGAGAGCCCTGGGGCTGTTCAGGCTGGAGAGGAGAAGGCTGAGAGGGATCTGATCAATGGCTATCAATAGCTGAGGGCTGGGGGTCAGGAGGCAGGGGACAGGGACAGGCTCTGCTCAGCTGCACCCTGGGATAGGACAAGGGGCAATGGATGGAAACTGCAGCACAGGAGGTTCCAGCTCAGCATGAGGAGGAACTTCTTCCCTGGGAGGGTGCCAGAGCCCTGGAGCAGGCTGCCCAGAGAGGTTGTGGAGTCTCCTTCTCTGGAGCCTTTCCAGCCCCATCTGGATGTGTTCTGTGTGACCTGTGCTGGATTCTCTGCTCCTGCTCTGGCAGGGGCTTGGACTGGATGACCTTCTGAGGTCCTTTCCAACCCCTAACCTCCTCTGCTCTGTGATCCTGTGCTCTCTGAGCTAGTGATACTCTCTGGGTCTGTGCAGAAGATGAGCTCAGAATGTGGTTTTGTACCTGCTCATTCTCAGAACAGTTAGGAGGCCTTTTGCTTTCTCTTTTGGTTGGTTTGTTTGGGTTGGGTTGGTTGTTTAAGCACAGATTAAACTCTTCTTGCTGTGTTTAACTTGAACATCTACTCTGTGGTGATGAGGCTGTGCTGCCATTCAGCCAGAGCAGGACAGGCTGGAGGGTTGGGTAGGGAGAAGTTGAAGGAAACCCAAGAGGGACAAGGGTAGAGGCTGGCATCTGGGCAAGACCAACCCCAGGGACCAGCAGAGGTTGGGGACTGACCTGTTGGAGAGCAGCACAGGGGAGAGGGACCTTGGGGTCCTGGTGGACAGAAGGATGCCCATGAGCCACCAATGTGCCCTTGTGGCCAAGAAGGACCTCAGAGAACTGCTTGAGAGAGTCCAGCAGAGAGCCACAAAGCTGCTGAAGTGTGAAGCTGTGCAGATGAACATGTCCAGAGAAGGGCCATGAGGATGAGCAGAGGGCTGGAGCTCAGCTCCTGTGAGCACAGACTGAGGGAGTTGGGGTTGTTCAGTCTGGAGAGGAGAAGGCTCCCAGGAGACCTAATTGTGGCCTTCCAGAATCTGCAGGGGGCTGCAAGAAAGCTGGGGAGGGACTTTTGAGGGTGTCAGGGAGTGATAGGACCAGGGGGGATGGAGCAAAACTAGAAATGGGGAGATTGAGATTGGATGTGAAGAAGAAGTTGTTGCCCATGAGGGTGGTGAGAGCCTGGCACAGGTTGCCCAGGGAGGTGGTGGAAGCCTCCTGCCTGGAGGTGTTTGCAGCCAGGCTGGAGGTGGCTGTGAGCAACCTGCTGTGGTGTGAGGTGTCCCTGGCCATGGCAGGGGGTTCTAACTGGTTGAGCCTTGAGGTGCCTTCCAGCCCTGGCAATTCTCTGATTCTTTGATTCTCCAGGCTAAACAGCCCCAGGGCTCTCAGTCTCTCTCCTAGCAGAGATGTTCTAGGCCCTTCATTATCCTTATGCAAGAGAAGAAGATGCTGAAAGCAGATCTTTCTTCAAATCCCATGAAAGATTGCATCAGGATGAGTAATTGGAGTCATCCTGCAAGTGAGTAAAGTAAAGGCAACAGAAAAGCCAGGGCAAGAGTTCAGGGACAATCAGCAGGATGAGAGATGGAAGGCAGGACGTGTCTGGGACTGGAACATTGCTCCTGAGGTGAGCAGAAAGTTTGCAGGGACCTGCAGCTGCTCTCCTCAGGGTGAGAAGAAGATTCTTGTTTGTGTAGGGCAGCAACTCAAAATGTCTTCTATGGCTGAGAAGGTCTCAGGAGTTCAGGTAGCTACAGGATGCTGTTCCTGCTGTGATCTCCACTGAGTTGTAGAGACAAGTGGTGTGCAGCATGAGTGGTGGCTCTAGAGGGGGAGGGGAAGTGAGGCATGCAAGCTGAAACCAGCACAGCAGACACTGCTTGGCTGCTCCACAACCACACTGCCTGCTCAGTGCTGGCAGCTGGGCAGGAGCAGGCACGGGCTGGGTAGCAGAGTCCTGCTTGTTCCCCTGGTAGGCTGTGTGAGGGTGTGTGATAGCTGTGCCTGCTGGCACGTCCTTAGGCCAGGGGGCAGGCAGGAGAAACACATCAGCAGTGTCTATGGCACTGGAGATCTTGTTAGAGACACATCTGCTAACTAGAGCCATGGAATAGAGTCATGGAATGGTCTGGGTTGGAAGAGACCTCCAAAGCTCATCCAGTCCAACCCCCTGCACTCAGCAGGGACATCCTCCACTAGACCAGGTTGCTCACAGCCCTGTCCAGCCTCACCTTGAATATCTCCAGGGATGGAGCCTCAAGCACCTCCCTGGGCAACCTGCTGCAGTGTTCCAGCAGCCTCCTGCTGCAGAACTTGTTCCTCACATCCAATCTCAATCTGTTCTGCTCTCATTTCAAACCATTGTCCCTTCTCCTGTCCCTGCAGGCCTTTGGGAATAGTCCCTCTGCAGCCTTCCTGTAGGATCCCTTCAGGTACTGGAAGGCAGCTCTGAGGTGTCCCTGGAATCTTCTCTTCTGCAGGCTGAACACCCCCAGCTCCCTCAGCCTGTCCTTGTAGCAGAGCTGCTCCAACCCCCTGAGCATTTTCCTGGCCCTCCTCTGGACCCTCTCCATCAGGTCCAGGTCCTTCCTGTGCTGAGGGCTCCAGAGCTGGATGCAGCCCTGCAGTTGAGGACTCCCCAGAGCAGAGGGGCAGGATCCTCTCTCTCCACCTCTGGCTGCACTGCTTTGGATGCAGCCCAGGCTGCCCTTGGCCTTCTGTGCTGCAGTCTCACACTGCCTGCTCCTGGCCAGCTGCTCCCCCACCAGCACCCCCAAATCCTGTTCTGCAGAGCTGCTTTGCATTTCTGTTGTCCCCTCTCCAGTCCCCTTCTCATCCATCCCAGCCTGTCCCCCAAACCATTCTCTCACTGCCAGAGTTGGGATGTGTGCTGCAGCAGTTTGGGCTCTCTCCCTCTCTCATCATCCCCCAGCCTGGGTTGGTATCCAAGGCACTCAGGATCCCAGTCCCTGCAGAAGCAGCTGAAGTTTGTTCCTGGTGGTGTTGTTCTGCAGAGAAATATTTCTGCTCCTTGTGCTTAGGTAATCTGGGAGTGATTTGGTCAAAGAGAGTGCAGAAACTTTGAGCATTGCTTGGCAACAGAGGCTGTGTTAATGATCAATTAATGACACTGTGGGAACAGAGGAGTCATTACTGCTGTGGAGAATGCATGACTCTGTGGGAACAGAAGAGCAGTTGCTGCTCTGGAGAATTCTAAGTGCTGTTTAACTAGCTATTAAAGTTAATTGTGATTGTACCAAAACCAAAATAGATTTCTTTGGCTTTTTCTCTCTTTTTTTTTTTTTACCCTGGTGCCCATGGAAGGGGAAAAAAGAAAAGGCAAAACTCCAATGCAAAGGAAACTTGAAGGAATCTTCATCTCTACTGAAAGCTCTCTTGAGCTGACTGCACCTCAGGCTTTTCAATCTCTTTCCAAACTCAACTCATACGTAATCAAAAGGAAATGAGGAATCAGTCAGAGAATTGCTCAGGGTTGGAAGGGTCCTCAAGGATCATCCAGCTCAGTTTGGGTGGCTCCCAGCTGTTCTGAGGTGATGCTGTGGTGCTGTCCCTTGCATGGGCCAGAGGCACTGCCTCAGGGATGTTTCAGTGCAGTCACCAAGGCCTGGATTGTGGAACTCCACAGCTGATATGTGTCTGTTCCACCAAGCTCTTGGAGACCTTCAGCACATCAGTTTGCCCAGAGAGCAGACCAGATGCTGCTGTAATAGAGACACAGAGCTGTCAGGGCTGGAAGGGACCTCGAGGCTCAGCCAGCTCCAACCCCCTGCCATGGGCAGGGACACCTCACACCACAGCAGGTTGCTCACAGCCACATCCAGCCTGGCTGCAAACACCTCCAGGCAGGAGGCTTCCACCACCTCCCTGGGCAACCTGGGCCAGGCTCTCACCACCCTCATGGGGAACAACTTCTTCTTCACATCCAATCTCAATCTCCCCATTTCTAGTTTTGCTCCATCCCCCCTGGTCCTATCACTCCCTGACACCCTCAAAAGTCCCTCCCCAGCTTTCTTGCAGCCCCCTGCAGATCCTGGAAGGCCACAATTAGGTCTCCTGGGAGCCTTCTCCTCTCCAGACTGAACAGCCCCAACTCCCTCAGTCTGTGCTCACAGGAGCTGAGCTCCAGCCCTCTGCTCATCCTCCTGGCCCTTCCCTGGACATGTTCATCTGCACAGCTTCACACTTCAGCAGCTTTGTGGCTCTCTGCTGGACTCTCTCAAGCAGTTCTCTGAGGTCCTTCTTGGCCACAAGGGCACATTGGTGGCTCATGGGCATCCTTCTGTCCACCAGGACCCCAAGGTCCCTCTCCCCTGTGCTGCTCTCCAACAGGTCAGTCCCCAACCTCTGCTGGTCCCTGGGGTTGGTCTTGCCCAGATGCCAGCCTCTACCCTTGTCCCTCTTGGGTTTCCTTCAACTTCTCCCTACCCAACCCTCCAGCCTGTCCTGCTCTGGCTGAATGGCAGCACAGCCTCATCACCACAGAGTAGATGTTCAAGTTAAACACAGCAAGAAGAGTTTAGTCTGTGCTTAAACAACCAACCCAACCCAAACAAACCAACCAAAAGAGAAAGCAAAAGGCCTCCTAACTGTTCTGAGAATGAGCAGGTACAAAACCACATTCTGAGCTCATCTTCTGCACAGACCCAGAGAGTATCACTAGCTCAGAGAGCACAGGATCACAGAGCAGAGGAGGTTAGGGGTTGGAAAGGACCTCAGAAGGTCATCCAGTCCAAGCCCCTGCCAGAGCAGGAGCAGAGAACCCAGCACAGGGCACACAGAACACATCCAGATGGGGCTGGAAAGGCTCCAGAGAAGGAGACTCCACAACCTCTCTGGGCAGCCTGCTCCAGGGCTCTGCACCCTCCCAGGGCAGAAGTTCCTCCTCATGTGGAGGTGGAACCTCCTGTGCTGGAGTTTCCATCCACTGCCCCTTGTCCTATCCCAGGGTGCAGCTGAGCAGAGCCTGTCCCTGTCCCCCTCTCCTGACCCCCAGCCCTCAGCTATTGATAGCCATTGATCAGATCCCTCTCAGCCTTCTCCTCTCCAGCCTGAACAGCCCCAGGGCTCTCAGCCTCTCCTCCCCAGGCAGTGCTGCAGTCCCTTCAGCAGCCTTGAGCCCTCCCTTGGCCTCTCTCCAGCAGATCCCTGTCCCTCCTGAGCTGGGCAGCCCAGAGCTGGATGCAATATTGCAGGGGAGGTCTCAGCAGGGCAGAGGAGAGGGGCAGGAGAACCTCCCTGGCTCTGCTGCACACACCGTGAGATCCCTTCCTACTCTAACAATTCTGTGATTGTATAACTCTAAGGCTTGGCAGCCCCAGGATCAGTCATGCAGCTGGGGAGAAGCTGCTTTTGTGGCATGAGTGAGTGCCAGGTGTGCTGCTGGCATCAGTGCTCAGAGAGTGCTCAGAGAGTGCTCAGCCACCTCAGGAGCTTCTGATTGTGTTCTGGGGCTCACAGGATCAGAGGATGTTAGGGGTTGGAAGGGACCTCCGGAGATCTTTGAGTCCAACCCCCTGCCAGAGCAGGAGCAGAGAACCCAGCACAGGTCCCACAGAACACATCCAGGTGGGGCTGGAAAGGCTCCAGAGAAGGAGACTCCACAACCTCTCTGGGCAGCCTGCTCCAGGGCTCTGGGACCCTCCCAGGGCAGAAGTTCCTCTTCATGCTGAGCTGAAACCTCCTGGCTCTTGTTTGCCTTGCCCACCAGCAGCTCCCCCAGCACGGCTGTGTTGCCAGGCACCGCACTCAGCTGCTGCCTGTGGCTCAAGAGCTGCTCTTGGCTCCAGAGTCATCATTTGAAGCTTGGGGAAGGATACCCTGAATACTCCACAAATGTTTTGCAGGCTTTGGAGAGGGAAAAAAAAAAACCAACCCCAAAGTATTGGCTCAGAAAGTTCTCCACTAAATTTGATGAGGCAAATGGGTTTTGAACCCTCTGTGGAACAATGTGTGTGTGTGTGGGGGTGCTGGTGGTAACATTTGATCTTCTTCTGTGTACTTGAGCTGACTTTCCAAGGCTAATGGAATGCTTTCCACCCACCTTTCCCTTGGTTTCTCTCAAAGTACATTTTAATTCCTCCTAATCATCCCAAGCTCTCCCCCCCCCCCCCTTGACAAGAGCTTTGATCTCCTTGTTTTCCTTTCACAGAATTCCCCTCCCCAGAGCTCTTGCTGCAAGATGTGCCTTCCAAAGGCTGCCTCAGAGAGGGCAGAGCCTTTCCCTCGAGGCTTCTCCCCCCTGATGTTCCCTACCCCCTCGCACATGAGAGCCTGGCTGGCCTTTTTTGGATGCCTGCTGGGCTCACTCGTGACTGGCAGAGATCTGCATTTCTAAGGGGGGTTTGGAGGAAGAGCAGCGAGTTCCCTCCCTCCTCCTGCAGGGAGGGGGAAAGGGGAAGCAGACTTGAAGAGACATCGTTTGGAAGGGTTCTTCCAGCATCATCTGTGTTTGACTTCACTGCTAGAGGATTGGGCAGAGAGGAACCTGCTGAGGTTCACCAAGGCTGAGAGCAGAGTCCTGCCCCTGGGAAGCAATAATAACCTGCAGCAGGACAGGCTGGGAGGGGAGCTGCTGGAGAGCAGCCCTGGGGAGAAGCACCTGGGAGTGCTGCTGGAGAACAAGTTCTGCATGGGACAGCAATGTGCCCTGGGGGCCAAGAAGGCCAAGGGGGCCCTGGGGGGCATTCAGAGGAGTGTGGCCAGCAGAGCCAGGGAGGTTCTCCTCCCCCTCTGCTCTGCCCTGCTGAGACCTCCCCTGGAATATTGCATCCAGGTCTGGGCTCCCCAGCTCAGGAGGGACAGGGATCTGCTGGAGAGAGTCCAAGGGAGGGCTCCAAGGCTGCTGAAGGGACTGCAGCACTGCCTGGGGAGGAGAGGCTGAGAGCCCTGGGAGAGGGAGTCTGGAGAGGAGAAGACTGAGAGGGGATCTGATCAATGTCTATCAATAGCTGAGGGCTGGGGAGGGAGGAAATCAAGGATAAATTTCATGTTTGCTAGCTCAGAAAAGAGAGATGGAGAGATTCAGATTGGATGTTAGGAAGAAGTTGTTCCCCAGGAGGGTGGTGAGAGCCTGGCACAGGCTGCCCAGGGAGGTGGTGGAAGCCTCCTGCCTGGAGGTGTTTGCAGCCAGGCTGGATGTGGCTGTGAGCAACCTGCTGTGGTGTGAGGTGTCCCTGCCCATGGCAGGGGGGTTGGAGCTGGCTGAGCCTTGAGGTTCCTTCCAGCCCTGACAATTCTCTGATCCTATGTTCAACAGCAAGTTCAGCTGGTTCTGAGGCACAGTGGCTTTGGAAAGCTGCTCATGCAATTGATCAGAGGAAGAAGGTGCACTTGCCCCTAGCCCTGATCTGTGCCATCAGCTGAGTTTCCACCTGCCTTTAGAGCAGTAAAGTCTATTTCCAACTCAACAAATCCTCAGGAATTGAAGTTGAGTCTGCTTGCAGCTCCTCAGTGGTGGTGTTGTGCATGAGGAGCAGGAGAGGCAATCTGATTCCTGAGAACCTGACTGTGACTAAGTGTGGTCAGTTCAATGGAGAGAGTTAAATTCCTCCCTCTGTTACAGGCTACCAAATCCCAGTGTAGTAAGGGGACCACTTACTGTGTGTGGCCTAACATTTAAGGTAAAGGGGAACAGAGTCCTTCCTGTTTGCAAAGGGAAGTTCCAGGAGCTGGCCATGCAGTAGTCATGAAGTATTTCATTCAGTTTGGGTGGCTCCCAGATGTTCTGAGGTGATGCTGTGGTGTTGCCCCTTGCATGTGCCAGAGGCACTGCCTCAGGGATGCTTCAGTGCAGTCACCAAGGCCTGGATTGTGGAACTCCACAGCTGACATGTGTCTGTTCCACTAAGCTCTTGGAGACCTTCAGCACATCAGTTTGCCCAGAGTGCAGACCAGATGCTGCTGTAATAGAGACACAGAGCTGTCAGGGCTGGAAGGGACCTCAAGGCTCAGCCAGTTCCAACCCCCTGCCATGGGCAGGGACACCTCACACCACAGCAGGCTGCTCACAGCCACATCCAGCCTGGCTGCAAACACCTCCAGGCAGGAGGCTTCCACCACCTCCCTGGGCAGCCTGTGCCAGGCTCTCACCACCCTCATGGGGAACAACTTCTTCCTCACAGCCAATCTCAATCTCCCCACTTCTAGTTCTGCTCCATCCCCCCCCACTCCTATCCCTCCCTGACACCCTCACAAGTCCCTCCCCAGCTTTCTTGGAGCCCCCTGCAGATCCTGGAAGGCCACAATTAGGTCTCCTCAGAGACTTCTCTCCAGACTGAGCAGCCCCAGCTCTCTTTGCAGTCTGTGGAGCACAGCATTGTAGCATCCCAGGGCTCTCAGCTTTGCACTTCAGCTTCCTGCTCCTTGCTTGAGGCTTTCTTGCACTGCATTGGTTTTGATGCTGCTTTTTGGTAACCACTGGAAGACTTAAGGGAGTTTACCATAATCTGTTCATGTTCTTAGTGCATTAGTCACTCCACATGTGATGGCAGCTCTCTGTGATTCACTTCTGATTCATTTCAAACGGAACACTAGGTAACAGTGTTGGAGCCAGCACCTGAAATAAAGACAATCCTTACTCTGCCTGGAGGCCACAGCTGGAATATTGTGTCCTGTTCTGGGCCCCTCAGCTCAAGAAGGACCTCAGGGAACTGCTTGAGAGAGTCCAGCACAGAGCCCCAGAGCTGCTGCAGGCAGTGGAACATCTCCCTGTGAGCACAGGCTGAGGGAGCTGGGTCTGGGAGCAGAGGAGCCTGAGGGCTGCCCTCAGTGCTGGGGATAAAGATCACAGCCTCACAGTATCACTAAGGTCGGAAGAGACCTCAAGGATCATCGAGTCCAAGCTGTCACCACAGACCTCATGACTAAACCATGGCACCAAGTGCCACATCCAAACCCCTCTTCAACACCTCCAGGGATGGGGACTCCACCACCTCCCTGGGCAGCACATCCCAATGGCTAACAACTCTCTCTGGGAAGAACTTTCTCCTCACCTCGAGTCTAAACCTCCCCTGGCACAGCTTGAGACTGTGTCCTCTTGTTCTGCTGCTGGCTGCCTGGGAGAAGAGACCAACCCCCACCTGGCTACAACCTCCCTTCAGGGAGTTGGAGAGAGCAAGAAGGTCTCCCCTGAGCCTCCTCTTCTCCAGGCTAAGCAACCCCAGCTCCCTCAGCCTCTCCTCACAGGGCTTGGAGATGTGCAGGGCTGGAGCCAGGCTCTGCTCAGGGATGGCCAAGCACAGCACAAGGGGCACTGGGGGCAAGCTGGAGCAGAGGAGCTGCCAGGGGAAAAGGAGGGAAAACTTTGTCCCTGTGAGGGTTGCAGAGCCTGGAGCAGGCTGCCCAGAGAGGCTGTGGAGTCTCCTGCTCTGGAGCCTTCCCAACCCTGCCTGGATGTGTTCTGTGTGCCCTGCCCTGGCAGGGGGGTTGGACTGGAGGATGTTTGAGGTCCCTTCCAAGCCCTACTGCTCTCTGTGCAAGCAGACCTAGAGAAGCTACCTTTTCATTCTTGCAGAACTCACTTAAGACAGCCTGGCATCCTTCCCGTTGCTATTGCCCCCCTGAGGGGGAGGCTTCTTGTCTGCAGCCAAGACTCTGTAGAATGTACTCTCTCAAGTCTGTGGCCACAGATTTGGTGGCCAGCAGGACCCAGTGCAGAGCCAAGGCTCATGCAGCACTGCAGCTTTCTGGCTGCAGGTGAACTGAGTGGCTGACACACAGCCAGCCCACTTGCTCTGGCACTCACTGGGTGCCTTTTGCTCAGCAGGGCCTGTGGTCAGAGCCAGCTCTGCAAACGGAAATGAAAGGAGCTTGACAGCACTGCTGGGGCTGCAGGAGCACTGCACAGGCACTGAGAGGCAGCACAGCCAGCACAGCTCTCTGCTTATTGCCTCCACTCTTGCACAAAGACACTTTGATGACACCACATAGGAGGCTTGGCTGAGACACCTGAGGGCTGTGAGGCCACTCAGAGACTTGGACAGAGTGAGAGCTGGGCAGAGAGGAACCTGCTGAGGTTCACCAAGGCTGAGAGCAGAGTCCTGCCCCTGGGAAGCAATAATAACCTGCAGCAGGACAGGCTGGGAGGGGAGCTGCTGGAGAGCAGCCCTGGGGAGAAGCACCTGGGAGTGCTGCTGGAGAACAAGTTCTGCATGGGACAGCAATGTGCCCTGGGGGCCAAGAAGGCCAAGGGGGTCCTGGGGGGCATCCAGAGGAGTGTGGCCAGCAGGGCCAGGGAGGTTCTCCTCCCCCTCTACTCTGCCCTGCTGAGACCTCCCCTGGAATACGGCATCCAGCTCTGGGCTGCCCAGCTCAGGAGGGACAGGGATCTGCTGGAGAGAGTCCAAGGGAGGGCTGCAAGGCTGCTGAAGGGACTGCAGCACTGCCTGGGGAGGAGAGGCTGAGAGCCCTGGGGCTGTTCAGGCTGGAGAGGAGAAGGCTGAGAGGGATCTGATCAATGTCTATCAATAGCTGAGGGCTGGGGGTCAGGAGGCAGGGGACAGGGACAGGCTCTGCTCAGCTGCACCCTGGGATAGGACAAGGAGCAATGGATGGAAACTGCAGCACAGGAGGTTCCAGCTCAGCATGAGGAGGAACTTCTGCCCTGGGAGGGTCCCAGAGCCCTGGAGCAGGCTGCCCAGAGAGGTTGTGGAGTCTCCTTCTCTGGAGCCTTTCCAGCCCCATCTGGATGTGTTCCTGTGTGACCTGTGCTGGATTCTCCAGAAGTCTCTTCCTAGAGAGCAGCACTCACCAGCCTCCTGCTGAAGAACTTCTTCCTCAGCTCCACTCTGCCCCTGCTCTGCCTCAGCTTCAAACCATTCCCCCTTGGCCTGTCTCTAGACCCCCTGATGGAAAGTCCCTCTGCAGCCTTCCTGCAGGATCCCTTCAGCTCCTGGCAGCAGCTCTGAGGTGCCCCTGGAGCCTTCTCCTCTCCAGGCTGCACAGCCCCAGCTCCCTCAGCCTGTGCTCCCAGCAGAGCTGCTCCAGCCCTGGCAGCATCTTTGTGGCCTCCTCTGCGCTCTCTCCAGCAGCTCTGTGTCCTTCTCCTGCTGGGGACACCAGAGCTGGAGGCAGGATTGGAGGTGAGGTCTGAGCAGAGCAGAGCCCAGGGGCAGAATGCCCTCTGCTGCCCTGCTGCCCACACTGCTCAGGCTGCAGCCCAGCACACAGCTGCCTCTGGGCTGCAGGAGGCACTGCTGGCTCCTGGGGAGATGCTCAGCACCCAAAACCCCCAAGGCTCTTCCTCCAGAGCTGCTCTCATCCCACTCTGCACCCAGCCTGGCTGTGTGCCTGGGACTGGCCTGACCCAGCACTTCCTAAGTTAGTCAATTACTGCTGCCTTTGAACCAGGCTTGGTCAGAAGGAGGAAGCCTCTTGCATGGTTTTTATTCCCCCCAGGTGTACCAGGAGTTCACTGTGAATGCTCCTTCTTTTGTTTTGAATGCTCCTTCTTGATGAGATGGTGCTGGGTGATAGGTTGGACTTGATGATCTTGAAGGTCTTTCCCAACCTGATTTGTTCCGTTCCATTCCATTCCATTCCATTCCATTCCATTCCATTCCATTCCATTCCATTCCATTCCATTCCATTCCATTCCATTCCATTCCATCCTATCCTATCCTTTTGGTTTTGTCTTTCAGATTTAGAAGGAAATGCTTATCAAAACAACCAGCTGCTGAAGATCATTCTGGCCATGCATCAGTTCTTCATCTCCTCTGCAGACATGCTTCAGAAGCTCATGGATCTATATCCTTTGGAGCTATCACCTCCTGCTAAGGTAGTGTTAGGTCACTTGGCAGCTTTGAGATAGGTAAGCAGAGGATGTTTCATCTGTGGGTGCCTCACTGTTCCTCTCATTACACAACATCCTTGTCCCTTACCAATGTGGTTGTGGGTTTTGTCTGGGTTAGGGTTGAAGCTTTTTGTTTATTGATTTGGATTAGAGTGTGTCCAGCAGAGCCAGGGAGGTTCTCCTCCTCCCCCTCTGCTCTGCCCTGCTGAGACCTCACCTGGAACATTGCATCCAGCTCTGGGCTCCCCAGCTCAGGAGGGGCAGGGATCTGCTGGATCTCCTTCTGATCCTTGGAATGCTTTGCACCCCCTTGTGCAGAGCTCTGACCTGCTGTTGTGTGGTGTCAGCAGAGTGGGTTCCTGTTTGCTGCCAGGTCCCAGGCAGCTGCATTTCTGAGTGGCTGTGGCTTTTCCTTAACCCTTTCCTACCTATCTTAATGCTTTGGAGAAGAAATCTTCCATGCTGTGTGTGAAGATCTGCTACTTTGTGAGGTAAGAATACCCTTCCTTGGTTGCTCTCAGGCTGTGCCATGCAGAATGCTTCTGCCTCCCTTCAGCTGCCACTACAACAGAGGAGCAGCTCCACTGCTTCAGCTTTTCAAGGCTGACTTCAGCACACACAGAGACCAAGAGAAAAGATAAATCAGGCTGGATTGACTCAGAAGTTGTCTAATCCTATTCTCTAGGCCTGCTAAAAAAGACATGAAGTGGGATGTTGCAACTATTTCTGTGTCAAGCACAACTTTATTGTGCTCAAGAGGTAATTCTTAGTGATTCTAATAAAGGTCCTGCTTCACTTTTTTTTTGCTGTTAGGTATGGTTTGGTGTTGTAGAGAAAATGGAAAAGGGGAGGGAAATAAAGAGCAACTGTGACAATAGAGTTAAGATATAAATGGGATATAAGGAGGAACAGGAAGGTGTTCAAGGAGAGCCTGGATGAGGCACTCAGTGCCATAGTTGAGTTGATCAGATGGTGTTGGGTGCTAGGTTGGACTGGATGATCTCTGAGGTCTTTTCCAGCCTGGTTAATGCTGTGTTCTACTCTGTAAAATGTCTTTGAAATGGTGCTGGTTGTATTAGCTCAAAGCAGAGCATTGCTTAGGTCAGGATAGAACCACAGAATCAGTCAGGGCTGGAAGGGACCACAAGGCTCAGCCAGCTCCAACCCCCCTGCCATAGGCAGGGACACCTCACAATGGTGAGGATGCTTTGGTGTTTGATGTGGTGTGGGAAGGTTGTTTTTATAGCTCAGAGTGCTTTGGCATTGGCTTTGGGAGCACCTTTGCTTCTAGCCACAGAATTGTCAGGGCTGGAAGGGACCTCAAGGATCATCATGTTATTGCATAATGTGGTTCCAGTCTTTCCTGGATATGCAAACTCTCAAGAAAGCTAAATGTATACATGCAAAAAAATAGAGAGAGTCACAGAGCTGTCAGGGCTGGAAGGGAGCTCAAGGCTCAGCCAGTCCCAGCCCCCTGCCATGGGCAGGGACACCTCACACCACAGCAGGTTGCTCACAGCCACATCCAGCCTGGCTGCAAACACCTCCAGGCAGGAGGCTTCCACCACCTCCCTGGGCAACCTGTGCCAGTCTCTCACCACCCTTATGGGGAACAACTTCTTCCTCACATCCAATCTCCATCTCCCCACTTCTATTTTGCTCCATTCCCCCCAGTCCTATCACTCCCTGACACCCTCAAAAGTCCCTCCCCAGCTTTCTTGGAGCCCCCTGCAGATCCTGGAAGGCCACAATTAGGTCTCCTGGGAGCCTTCTCCTCTCCAGACTGAACAGCCCCAACTCTCTTTGAAGTCCTGAAGCACTCTGTGTAGCACATCACTTCAAAACCTCCAGGGATGAGGCTTCCACTACCTCCCTGGGCAGCCTCTCACCTCCCTCATGGTGAAGAACCACTGGAAGACCACTGGAGTCCCCATCCCTGGAGGTGTTCAAGAGGGGATTGGACTTGGCACTTGGTGCCATGGTCTAGTCATGAGGTCTGTGGTGACAGGTTGGATTCTATGATCTTTGAGGTCTCTTCCAACCTTAGTGGTACTGTGACTCTTCAGGGAGTTTCCAAGAGGTTATTCATGCTGTTAGTGCACCCCTGAGCATGTGCAGTTCCCTTTTTCCATTCAGGGATGTCCTGCACCTGGCTGGGATGGAGTTAACTTGCTCCAGAGCAGCCCCTGTGCTGCTGTGCTTTGCCTGTGAGCAGAGCACAGCAAGGTTTCAGCTGCTGCTGAGCAGTGACTGCACAGCCTGGAGGCTTTCTCACTCTGCACCCCCACGGTGGGGGCTGAGGGTGAGCTTGAGACTGGGAGGAGATAGAGTTGGTCTTGATAAACCTCACTCCACTGAGCTCAGCCCATGGATTTAACCTGTCCAGATCTCCCTGCAGGGCCTTCCTGACTGTGTGCAGCATTAAACCAGGCAACCTTTAAGCAATAATCTTGGAATTGGCTGAGTTCTGATAAACATCAAGGTGGCCTAGAACAGGCTCTGACTCCCAGATCCAACCCAGAATAGACTAGACTAGACTAGACTAGACTAGAAAGAATAGAATAGAATAGAAAGAATAGAATAGAATTAACCAGGTTGGAAGAGACCTTTGAGATCACCCAGTCCAACCTATCAACCAGCACCATGTGATCAACTAAACCATGGCACCAAGTGCCTCATCCAGTTTCTTCCTAGAACATCTCCAGGCATGGTAACTCCACCACCTCCCTGGGCAGCACATCCCAATGGCCAATCTCTCTTGCTGGGAAGAATTTCTTCCTCACCTCCAGCCTAAACCTCCCCTGGCACAGCTTGAGACTGTGTCCTCTTGTTCTGGTGCTGGTTGCCTGGAAGAAGAGACCAACCCCCACCTGGCTACAACCTCCCTTCAGGGAGTTGGAGAGAGCAAGAAGGTCTCCCCTGAGCCTCCTCCTCTCCAGGCTAAGCAACCCCAGCTCCCTCAGCCTCTGCTCACAGGGCTTGAGGAGAGGAAGCTGGTGAAGAAGAAACACAACACAAACAAGGAGCAGCTGTCTAAATGGCAGCCCCAGGGATGGCAGGGCATGATGCTGACGCTGCTGTTCCTGTGTTTGCCATGCTGCACCAGGTACTGGATTACAGAGTTCTGGGTTATGTTCAAAATGGACTCCAAGCTCTCCACTACCATGGAGGAATTTCAGCAGCTGGTGAAAGCCAACGGTGAGGAGCTGCACTGTCGCCTGATTGACACGACTCAAATGTGAGTGCCAAGGGCTCAAGAGGCTTGGAGGGGGAAACCAACAAGCAAACCCCAAACCTCTTGTTCTGAATTACTTATATTCAAATCTCTCTCCAGTATTGCAGGACAAAGGTTCTTTAGGATGTTAATAAGCCATAGAATTGTCAGGGCTGGAAGGGACCTCAAGGCTCAGCCAGTCCCAACCCCCCTGCCATGGGCAGGGACACCTCACACCACAGCAGGTTGCTCACAGCCACATCCAGCCTGGCTGCAAACACCTCCAGGCAGGAGGCTTCCACCACCTCCCTGGGCAGCCTGTGCCAGGCTCTCACCACCCTCTTGGGCAACAACTTCTTCCTAACATCCAATCTGAATCTCCCCACTTCTAGTTTTGCTCCAAGTCAATCTTATCTGTCCTTAGACAAGGTGAGACACTCAGCTCCCTCAGCCTCTCCTCACAGGGCTGTGCTCCAGACCTCTCCCCAGCCTCATTGCCCTTCCCTGGACACATCCAAGCATCTCAGTGTCCTTATATTGAGGAGCCCAGAACTGGACACAGCACTCAAAGTGTGGACATCTTGTTACTCCCTGGGCAAGTAGCACTGGAGGACAGTTGATACTCAGAGGCTGGTGAAGGAAATTGCAAGAAGGGTTAAATGCTGGAGCTCTGGGAGGTGAGGACAAAGCTGCAGGTGAAATGCTGGAGCCCTGGGAGGTGTGGAGTGAGGACAAAGCTCCAGGTTAAGTGCTGGAGTCCTGGGAGGTGTGGAGTGAGGAGAAAGCTCCAGGTTAAGTGCTGGAGCTCTGGGAGGTGAGGACAAAGCTGCAGGTGAAATGCTGGAGCCCTGGGAGGTGTGGAGTGAGGACAAAGCTCCAGAGAGCAGGTCTGGGAATGCAGTCTGTGGTCTCATGCTGTTCAGTAACACAGCTGTGAAGTGCTTGCATGCTGCACCAATGCAACAGAGAGCAGCCGTGAGGCTCTGAGGTACAATCTCCAATGCATGAAAGCAGCTTGGAAGTCAGAGACTGAGAAAGTTAGGGGTTGGAAGGGGCCTCATCCAGTCCAACCCCCTCCTGCCTGCCAGAGCAGGGTCACCCAGAGCAGACCACACAGGAACACAGCAAGAATAATTAACCAACTTCTTACTGCAGTTAAGGTATGAAAAACTGAACAAATACAAACGTTAGGGAGAGAGGAGGAAAATCGCTCTTGAGAAAGCCACCGAGAGTAACCCTGTGTCCCATCCCCTCCCCAAGCAATGCCCGGGACTGGTCGAGGAAGCTGACGCAGCGCGGCAAGGCCAACAGCAGCAAGAAGAGGAAAGTGTCGCTGCTCTTCGACCACCTGGAGCCCGAGGAGCTGTCCGACCACCTCACCTACCTGGAGTTCAAGTCCTTCCGCAGGATAGCGGTGAGGCGCCGCGGCGGCACAGCACGGGGGCGCGGCGGGGCGGGCGGTGGAGCGGGGCCGGGCTGCGAGACCCCGCCCGGGGCTGGGCTGCGAGGCACCGCCCGGGGCTGGGCTGCGAGACCCCTCCCGGGGCCGGGCTGCGAGGCACCTCCCGGGGCTGGGCTGCGAGACCCCTCCCGGGGCTGGGCTGCGAGACCCCTCCCGGGGCCGGGCTGCGAGACCCCACCCGGGGCTGGGCTGCGAGACCCCTCCCGGGGCCGGGCTGCGAGGCACCGCCCGGGGCTGCGGCCGGCTGCGGGGCACTGCGGGGCTGCGCTTGCTGCTCTGTCGGGGGTGGGGTGGTGGCTTTGGGGGGTTGTGGGGGTTTTGTGGGTTTTTTTGGTGGGTTTTGTGTTTTTGGATGGATTTTGTGTGTTTTTTGGTGGGTTTTCTGCTTTTTGGTGGCTTTGTGGTATTTTTGTGGGTTTTGTGGGTTTTTTTTGGGTGGGTTTTGTGGTCTTTGCGGTTTTTGTGGGGTTTGGTGGTTTTTTTTCTGGGTTTTGTGTTTTTGTGGGTTTTCTGAGTTTGTTGTGGGTTTTGTGGGTTTTTTTGGGTGGGTTTTGTATGGTGATCTCAAGGATCAGCCAGTCCCAACCTCCAGCCATGGGCAGGGACACCTCACACCACAGCAGGTTGCTCACAGCCACATCCAGCCTGGCTGCAAACACCTCCAGGCAGGAGGCTTCCACCACCTCCCTGGCCAACCTGGGCCAGGCTCTCACCACCCTCATGGTGGTGAGAAAGTGAGAGAGAAGTACTTCATGTCATGAACATAAAGAGCACATCAGCTGACTTGCAGCAAAACAGATTGCAGGACATGGTGTTCAGAAGGTAAAGGCTGCAGGTATCTGGAGTTTGAAAGCATTTGGATTGCTCATCCTACAATGTAGGCAGGGTACAGTCTTCTGTCAGAGCCTGGCTCCTTTTTCCTTCTTCAGGCTCCTAAATTAGTCATTGTAACACCAAACTCTGTGTTAATTGAGTACCTGCTTGTCTGTACTCTATCTGCCACCAGAGCAGGGACATCCCCCACTGGAGCAGGTTGCCCAGAGCCCTGTCCAGCCTCACCTGGAATAACTCCAGGGATGGAGCCTCAAGCACCTCCCTGGGCAACCTGCTGCACTGTTCCAGCAGCCTCCTGCTGCAGAACTTGTTCCTCACATCCAATCTCAATCTGCTCTGCTCTCATTTCAAACCATTGTCCCTGCTCCTTTCCCTGCAGGCCTTTGGGAACAGTCCCTCTGCAGCCTTCTTGGAGCCCCTTCAGGTCCTGGCAGGCTGCTGTTAGGTCTGCCTGGAGCCTTCTCTTCTCCAGGCTGAACACCCCCAGCTCCCTCAGCCTGTGCTCACAGCAGAGCTGCTCCAACTCCCTAATGGTTTTCATGGCCTCTTCTGGACCCTGTCCATCAGGTCCAGGTCCTTCCTGTGCTGAGGTGCTCCAGAGCTGGACACAGCCCTGCAGGTGAGGTCTCCCCAGAGCAGAGCAGAGGGGCAGGATCCTCTCTCTCCATCTCTGGCCATGCTGCTTTGGATGCAGCCCAGGCTGCCCTTGGCCTTCTGTGCTGTAAGCTCACACTGCCTGCTCCTGGCCAGCTTCTCCCCCCCAGCATCCCCAAATCCTGTTCTGCAGGGCTGCTTTCTATTTTACTGCTGCTCTCAGTTCCATCATCCCCCAGCCTGGACTGGTGTCTTGGTTTGCCCCAAGCTAGGTGCAGGATGAGAAAGCTGTGATGTAAACAATGAACAGAAAGAAGCTTTCAGCTGATTCAATGAAACTTTCTGCTTTGAACTGAACAAAAGAGAGATCTTTGTCCTTGTGGTTACTGAGGGTTATTGAGGTGAGGGAATTTTCAGGCTGCCAGGTAGTAATAGGACTGGGGGGGATGGAGCAAAACTAGGGATGGGGAGATTGAGATTGGATGTCAGGAAGAAGTTCCCCATGAGGGTGGTGAGAGCCTGGCCCAGGTTGCCCAGGGAGGTGGTGGAAGCCTCCTGCCTGGAGGTGTTTGCAGCCAGGCTGGATGTGGCTGTGAGCAACCTGCTGTAGTGTGAGGTGTCCCTGCCCATGGCAGGAGGGGTGGAACTGGCTGAGCCTTGAGGTCCCTTCCAGCCCTGCCAGTTCAATGATTGAAGGTGCAGAATCTCTTCTGGGTGTTCCATGTGCAAAGCAGAGCTGCATCTGCACAGCTGGGGAGGAACAGGAAACTTCAGAGGGGTTTTCATTGGCTCTCTTCTGTTTTGTTCTTCTGAAGTTCTCAGATTATCAGAACTACATTGTGAACAGCTCTGTGAAGGAGAACCCAACGATGGAGAGATCAATTGCTCTCTGCAATGGCATCTCCCAGTGGGTGCAGCTGATGGTTCTCAGCAGGCCAACCCCACAGCTTCGGGCTGAGGTCTTCATCAAGTTCATTCATGTGGCACAGGTCAGTGCAGGCTGGGCAGGAGTGATGCTGGCTTGGTGCTTCCCTGAAACAGCCTTTTAGACTGAGGGGGATCTGATCAATGCCTATCAGTAGCTGAGGGCTGGGGGTCAAGAGGGAGGGGACAGGCTCTGGGATAGGACAAGGTATTGAACACAACTGGGCCCAGTACTGATCCCTGGGGAGCACCACTGGACTCTGTGCCACTGATCACAAGGGGCAATGGATATCAACTCCAGCACAGGAGGTTCCACCTCGACACAAGGAGGAACTTCTGCCCTGGGAGGGTCCCAGAGCCCTGGAGCAGGCTGCCCAGAGAGGTTGTGGAGTCTCCTTCTCTGGAGCCTTTCCAGCCCCATCTGGATATGTTCTGTGTGACCTGTGCTGGATTGTATGCTCCTGCTCTGCCAGGGGGCTTGGATTCAATGCTCTCTTTGGGTCCCTTCCAACCCCTAACATCCTCTGATCCTGATCTGCTGCTGCTGCTGCAGGGCACTGCTCTCCTGGCTCACACACCCCACATGTCATAGCAGCTGTTCAGTGGCACCATGACTTCCTCACACCCATTCTGACCAAACCCAGCCTTGCTTTTGGACTGACTGGGTGAGATTCCAAGCTGGGGTGGCACTTCCCAAAGCATGAACCACTCTCCTGCCTATGGTACAGTTAGAAGCACATCTCCCAGCTCCCTCTTGCTTGACAGCAGCAGAGCTGTGGTGCTGCTGGTGGTTTTTTTTGCAGGGGTTCCTCTTTGTGGTAGGCTGTAGGAAAAGGAAGTGCTCTGAACACTTAGCTGTGCCTGCAGGGTGAATATCTGCTTTAGTAACAGTAGAGTAAGTACAGGGCACACAGAATCACAGAGTGTTAGGCACTGGAAGAGATCTTGAAAGCTCATCCAGCCCAAGTCCCCTGCCAGAGCAGCATCACCTAGAGCAGGTCACACAGGAACACATCCAGAGGGGTTTGGAATATCTACAGAGAGGGAGACTCCACATCCCCCCTGGGCAGCCTGCTCCAGGGCTCTGGCACCCTCACAGGGGAAAAATTCTTCCTCCTGTGTCCATGGAACTTCCTCTGCCTCAGCTTCCACCACTGCCCCTGGGGCTGGCATTGGGCATCCCCCAGCAGAGCCTGGCTCCAGCCTCTGGGCACTCCCCTGCACAGCTTTATCAACAGCAGTGAGGTCACCTCTCAGGCTGCTCCTCTCCAAGCTACAGAGCCCTCAGCTCCCTCAGGCTCTCCTCATGAGGAAGATCTTCCACTGCCTGCAGCATCTTTGTGGCTCTGTGCTGGACTCTCTCAAGCAGCTCCCTGAGGTCCTTCTTGACCTGAGGGGCCCAGATCTGGGCACAATATTCCAGATGTGGCCTCAGCAGGGCAGAGAGAGGGGGAGGAGAACCTCTCTGACCTACTACTCACCACACACCTAATCCACCCCTGGATGCCATTGGCCTTGGCCACCAGAGCACATTGCTGGCTCATGCTCAACCTCCCACCCACCAGGTCCCCCAGGTCCTTTTCCCCTTCACTGCTCTCCAGCAGCTCAGTCCCCAGGCTGTCCTGACACATGGGGTAAAGTCCCAACTCACCAGCAGTGTGTGGTGGCACAGAACTTTTAAGACTAGAGGAAGGCAATAGAGGAGATACAGGATTTGGATGTGGATGTTGGAAACCCTGAGCCCTTACTAAATCCTGCTTGTGGTGGTGGTGGTGTTCTGTGTGTGTGTCAATACAGAAGCTCCACCAGCTGCAGAACTTCAATACACTGATGGCAGTGATAGGAGGCCTCTGTCACAGTTCCATTTCCAGACTGAAGGAAACCAGCTCCTGTGTTCCTCATGATGTCATCAAGGTTGGTGTTGCTCCTCTGTGTTTCACTGATAAGATAACCTTTCACTGCTTTGGTCATAACCTTGCCTCCCTGGGGAAGGTGGAGAGCAAGGCAATAACAAAGGAGGAAAAGACTTCCTAGGGTTTTGGAAGGTTCTTCTTAGTGACTTCACCACCCTCCTGCTGAAGAACTTCTTCCTCAGCTCCACTCTAAGCCTGCTCTGCCTCAGCTTCAGACCATTCCCCCTTGGCCTGTCTCTAGAGCCCCTTTCAGCCTTCTTTTCTCCACACTGCACAGCCCCAGGGCTCTCAGTATCTCTTCACAGAGGAGATGCTCAAGTCTCCTAATCATCCTCCTGGCTCTCCCTTGGCCTCTCTCCAGCAGGTCTCTGTCTCTCTTGAGCTGGGGAGCCCAGCACTGGACACAGGATTGCAGCTGTGGTCTCAGCAGGGCAGAGCAGAGGGGGAGCAGAACCTCCCCAGCCCTGCTGGCCACACTTTTCTTGCTGCCCCCCAGGCTCCCATTGGCTCTCTTGGCCCCCAGGGCACATTGCTGTCCCAGGTAGAACTTGCTGCCCACCAGCACTCCAAGGTCTTTCTCCATGGAGCTGCTTCCCAGCAGGGCAGCCTCTGACCTGTCCTGGTGCCTGCTGTGATTGCTGCCCAGATGCAGGACTCTGCTCTTGTCCTTATTGACCTTCCTGAGGTTTGCCTGCAGGCAGCTCTCAGCCTGCCCAGCTCTGGTTGGATGGCAGCACAGCCTGAGGGGTGTCAGCCCCCCCAGGTTTGTATCATCAGGAACTTGCTGAGGGTACTCTCAATGGCCTCAGCCAGGTTGTTGATAAAGATATTGACCAAAACTGGACCCAGTCCTGGTCCCTGGGAACACCACTGGCCACAGGCCTCCAAGTGGACTCTGTGCCACTGCTGACAAGCCTCTGCTTGCAGGACCAGAATGAAGGCTGATGGTTTGTGTCTCTGTTTCCTCCTAGGTGTTTAATGAAATGACAGAACTGCTCTCATCTTACAGGAACTACGACAGCTACCGCCGCGCCTACAGCGAGTGCACCAACTTCAAGATCCCCATCCTGGGGGTCCACCTCAAGGACTTGATCTCACTTTATGAGGGCATGCCAGACTACTTGGAGGACAAAAAAATTAACATATACAAGCTCTACTCTCTCTACCACCACATCAACGAGCTGGTACAGCTCCAGGAAATGCCTCTCCCTCTGGAGGCTAACATGGACCTCGTTCACTTGCTTACAGTGAGTCTGCCTCAGGAGGGCAAGGCTCCTGTGAGGAGGGAAATGCTCCCAAGAGAAGGGAAGTGCTCCCATGAGGAGGGCAATGTTCCCATGAGGAGGGCAATGCTCCCATGAGGAGGGAAATGCTCCCATGAGGAGGGAAATGCTCCCATGAGGAGGGAAATGCTCCCATGAGGAGGGCAATGCTCCCATGAGAAGGGAAATGCTCCCATGAGGAGGGAAATGCTCCCATGAGGAGGGCAATGCTCCCATGAGGAGGGAAATGCTCCCATGAGGAGGGAAATGCTCCCATGAGGAGGGCAATGCTCCCATGAGGAGGGAAATGCTCCCATGAGGAGGGCAATGCTCCCATGAGGAGGGCAATGCTCCCATGAGAAGGGAAATGCTCCCATGAGGAGGGCAATGCTCCCATGAGGAGGGAAATGCTCCCATGAGGAGGGAAATGCTCCCATGAGAAGGGAAATGCTCCCATGAGAAGGGCAATGCTCCCATGAGAAGGGCAATGCTCCCATGAGGAGGGAAATGCTCCCATGAGAAGGGCAATGCTCCCATGAGGAGGAAATGCTCCCATGAGGAAATGCTCCCATGAGAAGGGCAATGCTCCCATGAGGAGGGAAATGCTCCCATGAGAAGGGAAATGCTCCCATGAGAAGGGCAATGCTCCCATGAGGAGGGAAATGCTCCCATGAGAAGGGAAATGCTCCCATGAGAAGGGCAATGCTCCCATGAGGAGGGAAATGCTCCCATGAGAAGGGAAATGCTCCCATGAGAAGGGAAATGCTCCTATGAGGAGGGAAATGCTCTCATTTGAAAGTGATTTCATGCACCTCTCCAGCAACCCCAACTCTTGAGCTGGGGAGCCCAGCACTGGACACAGGATTGCAGCTGTGGTCTCAGCAGGGCAGAGCAGAGGGGCAGCAGAACCTCCCCAGCCCTGCTGGCCACACTTTTCTTGCTGCCCCCCAGGACACCCTCTTGGCCCCCAGGGCACATTGCTGTCCCATGCAGGACTTGCTGCCCACCAGCACTCCAAGGTCTTTCTCCATGGAGCTGCTTCCCATCAGGGCAGCCTCTGACCTGTCCTGGTGCCTGCTGTGATTGCTGCCCAGATGCAGGACTCTGCCCTTGTCCTTGTTGACCTTCCTGAGGTTTGCCTGCAGGCAGCTCTCAGCCTGCCCAGCTCTGGTTGGATGGCAGCACAGCCTGAGGGGTGTCAGCCACCCCCTCCAGCTAGGTATCATCAGCAAACCTGCTGGGGGTCCACTCAATCCTCTCATCCAGGTCATTGATGAAGGTATTGAACACAGCTGGGCCCAGTACTGATCCCTGGGGAGCACCACTGGACTCCGTGCCACTGATCACAAGGGGCAATGGGTATAAACTCCAGCACAGGAGGTTCCAGCTCAATATGAGGAGGAACTTCTTCCCTGTGAGGGTCCCAGAGCCCTGGAGCAGGCTGCCCAGAGAGGTTGTGGAGTCTCCTTCTCTGGAGCCTTTCCAGCCCCATCTGGATGTGTTCTGTGTGACCTGTGCTGGATTCCATGGTCCTGCTCTGGCAGGGGGTTGGACTTGATGATCTTTGGAGGTCCCTTCCAACCCCTGACATCCTCTGCATGGTCTGAACTCTGTTGTTGAGCCACTTAGCAATAAATGACCTGACTGCTAATTGTGCCTGGAGTCAGTTGCTGTGCTGCTGGCTGGGAGCTGTGTGGTGTCTCAGGTGCTCAGATGATGCCAAGAGCAGCCTGGACTTTACAGTTCAGCCTGGAGCCCAGATCAAATCACCTCTGCAGCTCAGCTGCATCAGTTGTATTCCCTTTGTACCACCTAGCAGTGGCTGGTTTGGGGCTCTGCTAATGTCTGTGTTTGCATTTCAGCTGTCCCTTGACCTGTACTACACAGAGGATGAAATCTATGAGCTGTCCTACGCACGGGAGCCACGGAGCCACCGAGCTGCTGTAAGGCCCTTCTGCATGTGCCCCACACAGAGAGGGGTTGGGTTTGTCTTCTGCTGAGCAATCTGACTTCTGTCCCTCTGCATGCTTTTTCCCCCTTCCTTTATTTTGGTTCATGCTGAACTGCAGACATTTGAGCTGGACTGAGCTTGTGCAGGGCTGCTTCATGGGCAGCTTCCTCTTTTTCCTCCTTCAAGCAAACCTTGTCCTGCCTGGAGCACTGCAGAAGGAGTAGAAGAAAAGACAGGGAAACACAGAATCACAGCATAATTGTCAGGGCTGGAAGGGACCTCAAGGCTCAGCCAGCTCCAAGCCCCCTGCCATGGGCAGGGACACCTCACACCACAGCAGGTTGCTCACAGCCACATCCAGCCTGGCTGCAAACACCTCCAGGCAGGAGGCTTCCACCACCTCCCTGGGCAGCCTGTGCCAGGCTCTCACCACCCTCCTGGGGAAGAACTTCTTCCTCACATCCAAACTGAATCTCCCCACTTCTAGTTTTGCTCCAACCCCCCCAAGTCCTATCACTATCCAACATCCTAAAGAGTCCCTCCTCAGTGAGTGTCCCACAAGGCAGTGTGAAACAGTGAGAGATCAAAACTCAGCTGCAGAGATCTGTTAACTACTCAGTTATAACTTGAAAGGAGGCAGAGCCAGCAGTGCTGTCTGGGCTGCAGCACAAGGCTGAGAAGCATAAATCCATAGAAGCACAGACTGGCTCAGGCTGGAAGGGAGCTCAGAGCACCCCAGCCTCCCCTCCATGCCCAGGGACACCTCTCAGCTACACTCAGCTGCTCAAGGCCTCATCCAGCCTGGCCTCCAACACCCCCAGGCAGGAGGCAGCCACAGCCTCCCTGGGCAGCCTGGGCCAGAGTCTCAGCAGCCTCCTGCTGAACAACTTCTTCCTCAGCTCCACTCTGCCCCTGCTCTGCCTCAGCTTCAAACCATTCCCCCTTGGCCTGTCTCTGGACACTCTGATGGAAAGTCCCTCTGCAGCCTTCCTGCAGGATCCCTTCAGCTCCTGGCAGCAGCTCTGAGGTGCCCCTGGAGCCTTCTCTTCTGCAGGCTGCACAGCCCCAGCTCCCTCAGCCTGTGCTCACAGCAGAGCTGCTCCAGCCCTGGGAGCATCTTTGTGACCTAACTCTGCTCTGCCTGAGCTTCAAACCCTTCCCTCTATGAAACAGTTGATTCCAGATCAAAGTGTTGTAATATGAACACACAGACAAATGAAGTTGAGTGGAGACACCACAGGAGACCCAATCTTGCCAATGGATATTGATTCCTTCAAAGGAAATCATTCTTCTGTGATCCAAATGATTAAATCCACACTTTGCATCCTTCTCTGGAGCCTTTCCAACCCCACCTGGATGCCTTCCTGTGCAGCCTGCCCTGGGTGATGCTGCTCTGGCAGGGGGGTTGGACTGGATGATCTCTGGAGGTCCCTTCCAGCCTCCAATGTACTGTGATATTATGATATAAATAGAGGATACAGAATTAACCAGGTTGGAAAAGACCTCAGAGCTCATCCAGTCCAACCTATCACCCAGCACCATCTAACCAACTAAACCATGGCACCAAGTGCCTCATCCAGGCTCTTCCTAAACACCTCCAGGGATGGGGACTCCACCACCTCCCTGGGCAGCACATCCCAATGGCCAATCTCTCCTGCTGGGAAGAACTTTCTCCTCATCTCCAGCCTAAACCTCCCCTGGAACTGAGGATGAGTTTCTGGGGCTGACAGTGACCTGTGCCACTGTTTGGGAAGCCCAGGGAAGAGCTTCCCCTGAATTCCCAAGGGACTGCCCAGGGCATGCTGTGGGCTCAGCAGGCTGTCACACACATAGCCTCCATGGCCAGAGCTGAAGGCAAGACTGAAAAAACCTTTCCATCTGGCACTAATGGAGGTTCCATTCCATTTCTTCCAGCCTTTGACACCTTCCAGACCCCCAGTAGTTGCAGACTGGGCCTCAGGAGTAGCCCCCAAGCCTGATCCAAAGACCATCAGCAAACATGTTCAGAGGATGGTAGATGTAAGTATGCCTGGCCCTCCTGACCTCCATACCAGCTGTAGACTCAATCTTTAGCTAGGAGAAGATGCAGAAAGAGAGGCAGAGCTGTTGGGAAGCACTTCTGCCCTCACCAGTAGGTGTTTCTGCCTCGCTGTAGGCAGCAGTAGTGGCCCATGAGGCATGGGAGGAGATTCCATGGCCAAGGAGCCAGCAGGGGCTGTGAATGCTCATCTGTGTGCTTAGAACTATGGAATGGTTTGGGCTGGAAGGGAACTCCAAAGGTCATCTGCTCCAACCCCCCTGCACCCAGCAGGAGCATCCTCCACCAGATCAGGTTGCTCATAGCCCTGTCCAGCCTCACCTGGAATACCTCCAGGGATGGAGCCTCAGCCACCTCCC
Organism: Melanerpes aurifrons; assembly: GCA_011125475.1. NCBI lineage: Eukaryota > Metazoa > Chordata > Aves > Piciformes > Picidae > Melanerpes > Melanerpes aurifrons. The sequence goes on from WWNC01000001.1 coordinate 1,681,077, forward strand.
TGGGCAGCCTGCTGCAGGGTTCCAGCAGCCTCCTGCTGCAGAACTTGTTCCTCACATCCAATCTCAATCTGCTCTGCTCTCATTTCAAACCATTGTCCCTGCTCCTGTCCCTGCAGGCCTTTGGGAACAGTCCCTCTGCAGCCTTCCTGTAGCCCCTTCAGGTCCTGGCAGGCTGCTGTCAGGTCTGCCTGGAGCCTTCTCTTCTCCAGGCTGAATACAGCTCCCTCAGCCTGTGCTCACAGCAGAGCTGCTCCAACCCCCTGATCACTTCTGTGCCCTGCTTCCAGAGTCATTGTTCCAAGGAGCCAGGGAGTCCTTTTCTGCCAGGGACTCCACTCCAGTTTTATTGGTGGAGTCTGCAGTGAGCCTCTCCTGTGCTTCACCAGCAGCCACTGCTTTTTCTGGCTCTTTTGGGTCACCTGCTTCACTGGAAACCCTCAGGTGAGCTCAGGTGGTGGATTCCAAAACTGATGGAGAGAGAGAGTGAGAGGTAAAGAGTTTGTCTTTGCATCCCTGCTTCACCTCTTTTCCTTCTGACCCCTTGCCACATTCCTGGGTGCCCTTTGATAGTTGCTGTTTGGGAATGGAGCTCTAGATCTGGCCTAGGTGTGCTCCTTGCCTTAGGGACAGAGTCTGAGGTGGTTCCACAAGTGAAGACAGACATCTAGGTGAGAATCCTGGCACAGAACTGCTTTTAACCTGGCACTGAGCTGATGGAGTAGGGCAGACAGCTTGCAGTGATCTGGCTGCAGGGATCATCACTCACTGAGGGCACTGATGGAGTGGTAATGGCAGCTGGAGATATGGAGGCCTTGACAGAGGATCATAGAATGGGTTGGGTTGGAAGGGACCTCCAAAGTTCATCCAGTCAGCAGGGACATCCTCCTCTGGATCAGGTTGCTCAGAGCCCTGTTGAGGCTCAGCCTGAATATCTCCAGGGATGGAGCCTCAACCACCTCCCTGGGCAACCTGTGGCAGTGTTCCAGCAGCCTCCTGCTGCAGAACTTCATGATCTTGAAGCAGATAAAGGTCTGGAAGCAACACAGAAGAGAGCTGTCCCTGTGCAGGGAAGCAGCTAGCTCAGCCTGTGTTGACCTCTCCCCATTTTGCTGCAAATGAAGACTTGAAGGCTTCTTTAGCCTGAAGTCAAACAAAACCCCAACAACCCAGAGAGAGCACTGGGAGAAAGAGGTGGAGGAAATCCCTGCCTGCTGGGGAGGCTTTGCCATGCAGCCCATGCTTGCTGTCACCCATTCCACTCCTGTCTTGCACAGTCTGTCTTCAAAAACTATGACCATGATCAGGATGGATACATCTCCCAGGAGGAGTTTGAGAAGATAGCTGCCAGCTTCCCCTTTTCATTCTGTGTCATGGCTAAGGACTGGTGAGTACCTAGCTCTGGCTCTGCCTAGCTGCCTGGGAGCCTCTGCTTCTTGGGAGGGGGCTGGGGTGGGGGTTTGGGGGTGTTTCTGTGGGGTCTTTAATGGTTTGGTTTGGTTGGTTTGGTTTGGTTCATTGTGGTTTGGTTTGGTTTAGTTTGGTTTGGTTTATTTTGGTTTGGTTTAGTTTGTTTGGTTTATTTTGGTTTGGTTTGGTTTAGTTTGGTTTGGTTTATTTTTGTTTGGTTGGTTTGGTTTAGTTTGGTTTAGTTTGGTTTGGTTTAGTTTGGTTTGGTTTATTTTTGTTTGTTTGGTTTGGTTTAGTTTGGTTTGGTATGGTTTATTTTGGTTTGGTTTGGTTTAGTTTGGTTTGGTTTGTTTGGTTATTTTTGTTTGGTTGTTTTGGTTTGGTTTATTTTGGTTTGGTTGGTTTGGTTTATTTTGGTTTGGTTTGGTTTATTTTGGCTTGGTTTGGTTTGGTTTATTTTGGTTTGGTTTGGTTTGGTTTATTTTGGCTTGGTTTGGTTTGGTTTATTTTGGTTTGCTTTGCTTTGCTTTGTTTGTTGGTTTGGTTTGGGTTGGGAGTTGTTGTTGGTGTTGTTCTGGGTTTCTGTGGGGTTGTTTTGGTCGGTTGGGCTTTTTTTTCTGTTTCAATTTGATTGCCTCAGGGTGGCAATGTCACAGAGCCACAGAAACAGTCAGGCTGGAAAAGAGCCTCAGGAGCACCAAGCCCAACCCAGAGCCCTGCTCTGCAAGGCTCAGCCCTAAACCACAGCCCCAAGCACCACAGCCAAACCACCCTGAAACACAGCCAGGCTTGGGGACTCAGCCACCTCCCTGGGCAGCACATTCCAGTCCCTCACCACTCCTGATGGGAAGAAATGTTTCCTACTGTCCAGTCTAACCCTGCTGCAGCTTGAGACCATTCCCTCTTGTCACTAATTCCCTGTGGGAAGAGACCAGCAGCAGCCTCTCCACAACCTCCTTTCAGGTAGTTGTAGACAGCAGGGAGGTCTCCCTCAGCCTCCTCTTCTCCACACTAACCATCCCCAGCTCCTTCAGTTGCTCTCCAGCAGATTTCTTCCCCAGGCCCTTCCCAGCTTCCTTGCCCTGCTCTGCCCTGGCTCCAGCACCTCCACATCTCTCTTGCACTGAGGTGCCCAAACTGGACACAATGCTCCAGGTGTGGAGAGCAATGAGGTCTCCTCTCAGCCTCCTCTGTCATCAGGACTACACATTCCATTTAATTTTCTTTCTGCTTGTGCAGGGCTGTTCTGTGAGCAACTTTCTTTTTCCTCCTTCAAACAAACCTTGTCCTGCCTGAAGCACTGCAAAAGGAGTAGAAGAAAAGGCAGGAAAACATAGAATCAGAGAATAATTGTCAGGGCTGGAAGGGGGAAGGCTCAGCCAGCTCCAACCCCCTGCCATGGGCAAGGACACCTCACACCACTGCAGGTTGCTCACAGCCACATCCAGCCTGGCTGCAAACACCTCCAGGCAGGAGGCTTCCACCACCTCCCTGGGCAACCTGTATGTAAGAAGTGAGCGTGGGCTGCTGTGTGAAGACCTAATGAGACCAAACACACAGCTCAGTTCTGGGCCCATCAGGTTAGGAAAGATGTTGAGTTGCTGGAAGGTGTCCAGAGAAGGCAACAAAGCTGGGGAGGGGTCTGGAGCACAGCCCTGGGAGGAGAGGCTGAGGGAGCTGGGGTTGCTTAGCCTGGAGAAGAGGAGGCTCAGGGGAGACCTTCTTGCTCTCTACAACTCCCTGCAGGGAGGCTGTAGCCAGGTGGGGGTTGGTCTCTTCCCCAGGCACCCAGCACCAGAACAAGAGGACACAGTCTCAAGCTGTGCCAGGGGAGGTTTGGGCTGGAGGTGAGGAAATAGTTCTTCCCAGTGAGAGATTGGCCATTGGGATGTGCTGCCCAGGGAGGTGGTGGAGTCACCATCCCTGGAGGTGCTTAGGAAGAGCCTGGCTGAGGCACTTGGTGCCATGGTTTGGTTGATCAGATGGTGCTGGGTGCTAGGTTGGACTGGGTGCTCTCTGAGGTCCTCTCCAACCTGCCTGATTCTGTGTTCTGTGAGGCAGCAGAGCTGTGAGGGAAGGTTGTGGTCAGGCTCCTCCTGGATGTGTGGCCAATGCCTCCTCTTGTCTGTCTGCAGGGAAGGGCTGATCAGCAGGGATGAAATCACAGCTTACTTCATGAGGGCCAGCTCCATCTACTCCAAGCTGGGACTTGGCTTTGCTCACAACTTTCAAGAGACCACTTACCTGAGGCCTACTTTCTGTGACAACTGTGCTGGATTTGTAAGCTCCAGTTTGGGGGTTTTGAGTCAGTGCTGCTGTGGTTGGTTTAGAATAATGCTCTCTCTCCCTCTCTCTCTCCCTCTCTCTCTCCCTCTCTCTATTTTTTTAATCTCATAAAAATGAGGTGTGTCACACACAGAAATCATCAAATCAGAGAATGCTTTGGGCTGGAAGGGACCTCCCAAGGTCATCCAGTCTGTACTCAGCATGGACATCCTCCACCAGATCAGGTTGCTCACAGCCCTGTCCAGCCTCACCTGGATGGAGCCTCAGCCACCTCCCTGGGCAGCCTGCTGCAGTGTTCCAGCAGCCTCCTGCTGCAGAACTCGTTCCTCACATCCAATCTCAATCTGCTCTGCTCTCATTTCAAACCATTGTCCCTGCTCCTGTCCCTGCAGGCCTTTGGGAACAGTCCCTCTGCAGCCTTCCTGTAGCCCCTTCAGGTCCTGGCAGGCTGCTGTCAGGTCTGCCTGGAGCCTTCTCCTCTGCAGGCTGCACACCCCCAGCTCCCTCAGCCTGTGCTCACAGCAGAGCTGCTCCAACCCCCTGATCACTTCTGTGCCCTGCTTCCAGAGTCATTGTTCCAAGGAGCCAGGGAGTCCTTTTCTGCCAGGGACTCCTCCAGTTTTATTGGTGGAGTCTGCAGTGAGCCTCTCCTGTGCTTCACCAGCAGCCACTGCTTTTTCTGGCTCTTTTGGGTCACCTGCTTCACTGGAAACCCTCAGGTGAGCTCAGGTGGTGGATTCCAAAACTGATGGAGAGAGAGAGTGAGAGATAAAGAGTTTGTCTTTGCATCCCTGCTTCACCTCTTTTCCTTCTGATCCCTGGCAATGTTCCATCACCCTCGTGGTGCAGAACTTGCTCCTGAGGGGTCTGTAGAAGACAGCAGTGAAGCAATGTAGAGCAGCAGGCTTCTGGCTGTGAAGCTCTTGCAGCCCTTTACCCCCCTCTTGGCACTGCCATTACCTGTTTGAAGGTGTCTCCTGCCTGGTGGTGGTGGTGGGGAGTGATGTGACCACACACTGCCTCAGGCAGAGTTTCCAGTTCCAGAGCCTTCCATGTCCTGGCACAGACATTTCCTGCCCCTTGCCTGTGTCCCAGAAAGATTGAGTAGAACTGAGTGTCCTACCAAGCCTCAGTTCAGCTGGCATCAAACAAGGATGCTGGGAGAGGATTCTTCCTCTGCTCCAGCCCCACAGCCTCCCTGGGAGCTGCTGATATGCTCAGCAGAGACTGCCTCAAGGCACAGAGGTGCTGGGAGAGGATTCTTCCTCTGCTCCAGCCCCACAGCCTCCCTGGAAGCTGCTGATGTGCTCAGCAGAGACTGCCTCAAGGTACAGAGGTGCTGGGAGAGAATTCTTCCTCTGCTCCAGCTCCACAGCCTCCCTGGGAGCTGCTGATGTGCTCAGCAGAGACTGCCCCAAGGTGTTTTGGTTTTGATCCAGGACCACACATGAAATATTCCCTTGACCTTATGTTTAAGAGGGAAAAAGTTCAGCTTTTAACCTTGCCTGAAAGGGTCTCCTGCAGGTGCTGAGACCTTGCAAGTGAGTGGGGCTCCCAGTGGGTTTTCTTGTCTTACCTGGAGGTATCTGATGCCCAGGGCACCCTGTTAATCCCTGGTCTTTCTGTTTGAATTTCAGCTGTGGGGAGTCATTAAGCAAGGATACAGATGCAAAGGTAAGAAAGCACCTCTGCTTAATTCCAGTCTAAACTTGCTGGTGGGTGGAAAACCCCCATGGTCACCCTGGGATCCTGTGGACACTATTTCACCTGGCCTCTGAGGGAGGAGAAGACCAACTGCAGCACAGCATGGGAGCTGGGGCAGGAGGGGAATGAGCACAGTCACACAACTGTCAGCTCCTGGAAGAGGTGAAAGAGCAAATCTGGAGCCAGGGCAGAGCAGGGCAAGGAAGCTGGGAAGGGCCTGGAGAAGAAATCTGCTGGAGAGCAACTGAAGGAGCTGGGGATGGTTAGTGTGGAGAAGAGGAGGCTGAGGGAGACCTCCCTGCTGTCTACAACTACCTGAAAGGAGGTTGTGGAGAGGCTGCTGCTGGTCTCTTCTCCCAGGGAATTAGTGACAGAACAAGAGGGAATGGCCTCAAGCTGCCCCTGGGGAGGTTTAGATTGGACAGTAGGAAGAAGTTTTTGCCATCAAGAGTGGTGAGGGACTGGAATGTGCTGCCCAGGGAGGTGGCTGAGTCCCCAAGCCTGGCTGTGTTTCAGGGTGGTTTGGCTGTGGTGCTTGGGGCTGTGGTTTAGGGCTGAGCCTTGCAGAGCAGGGCTCTGGGTTGGGCTGGGTGCTTCTGAGGCTCTTTTGCAACCTGAATGTTTCTGTGGCTCTGTGCAATGTGTCTGGCTCTCAAGTAAGGCAGTGCCAGAGCAGGCTGAGTGAGTGTCACCTGTGCTCTGCTTCCAGACTGTGGGATGAACTGTCACAAGCAGTGCAAGGACCTGATCGTGATAGAGTGCAAGAGGAGAGCCAAGACTTCACTTGCAGACAGCAGCCCAACATCTGCTCTTGCTTCAAGCCTCTGCCCAGTGGGAGTCAAGGAACAGTTCCATGGTGAGAAAAGCTCTCAGTAACAAGATTCCAAGAGCTGAGATGAGCTTTGCTGTGCTCCTTTGCCAGCACCACTGGGGGGGTTAGGTGCAGTGTTTCAGCAGCATCTCCACTGGAGCCAGGAGCAGCTGAGGCTGTAGCAGGGGAGACCTCTGCAGTTCTGTCAGGCATGAAACACCTCTCACAGTGTGAGCTCCCCTGCAGGCTCCACAGCAGGAAGTGTGGACCTTGGATTTGCTGCCAGGTTGCTTCTCTTGCTTTCCTTTGGCTGGTACTGTTCCAACTCCCTCCACAGCCACTTCCTCTGATCTTGCTCTTTGCCTGTATGTTGTGCTCTTCAAACCCACTTCTTGCCACTCTGATACAAATCCTTTGTGTTGTGCTTCAGATTCATGCTGCTGGCTTCCATTCCTCTTAGCACCTGAGTGCAGCACAGTGCAGCCACTTCCCCATCCCTCTGATCAGAGCTGCACAGTGCCCCTGTGTCATGCTGGGACAGACTGACCTGTGGTGTGTTGCCCATCGTCACCCAGGCACCTCCTCGCAGTGCTGACACTTCAGGCTTAGGGTGGAAGCCTCCTCTGGTCATCCATGTCATAGAAACATGGAATGGTTTGGGTTGGAAGGGACCTCCAGAGGTCATCCAGCCCAACCCCCCTGCAGCCAGCAGGGACATCCTCCACTGCAGCAGGTTGCTCAGAGCCCTGTTGAGCCTCACCTTCAATATCTCCAGGGATGGAGCCTCAACTGCCTCCCTGGGCAACCTGAGGCAGTGTTCCACCACCCTCATGGGGAAGAGCTTCTTAGAACAGAATTGAATTGAACTGAATTGAATTGAATTGAATTGAATTGAATTGAATTGAATTGAATTGAATTGAATTGAATTGAACTGAATTGAATTGAACTGAATTGAATTGAATTGAATTGAATTGAATTGAATTGAATTGAATTGAATGAACTGAATTGAATTGAATTGAATTGAATTGAATTGAATTGAATTGAATTGAACTGAACTGAATTGAATTGAACTGAATTGAATTGACCAGGCTGGAAAAGACCTTTGAGATCATCCAGTCCAACCTCTCACCCAACACCATCTGATCAACCAAACCATGGCACCAAGTGCCTCATCCAGGCTCTTCCTGAACACCTCCAGGGATGGGGACTGCACCACCTCCCTGGGCAGCCCACTGCCAAGCTTATTCACTGTGCTGCCTGGTTCTCTTTCCCTGGGCTGAGCTCTTGACTCCACTTACCACATCTTCTCCCACAGGGCAAGAAGAAGGAGCATTCACCTTTCCTAATGGAGAAGTGGTGGAACACAGTGAGGACAGCAAGGACAGAACCATTATGCTCATGGGTTCCTCAGCTCAGAAGATCTCAGTGAGGCTGAAACCAGCTGTGGTGCATAAAAGCACCCAGACTGAGCTCATGCTGCTGGCTGCTGCTGCTGCCTCTCGCAGGCAGGCAGAGAAGAAAGACCACAGGGGGGCAGAGAATGCTCCTTACCTGCAGGCTGCTCCGGCCTCCCCCTGGCCAAGCCCCCTCCTGGGCCGCAGGAAGGCTTATGTCAAGTGGGAGAACAAGGACTGCAGCCACAGGGCAAAGGAGGAGCAGCCCAGCTGCAAGCCCTCCTACCAGGAGCTGGAGCAGGTACTCAGACGGTGCCATGCAGGCTGCTGCACACAGCAGTGCTGGGGAGGGGCTGGGGGGAAGGGGCTGGGGGAAGGTGTCCCCTTACCCACTGCAGGTGGTTGTCAGGGCAGTCACAGAGCCCTAGAATGGCTTACAGAGACCACCCAGATCACACAGGGTCACAGAGACCACAGAGATCAGAGGCAAAGGAACATCCAGGCTGGAAGAGAGCCTCAGGATCACCAAGTGCAACCCAGAGCCCTGCTCTGCAAGGCTCACCCTAAACCAGAGCCCCAAGCACCACATCCAAACCACCCTGAAACACAGCCAGGCTTGGGGACTCAGCCACCTCCCTGGGCAGCACATTCCAGTCCCTCACCACTCTTGATGGCAAAAACTTCTTCCTGCTGTCCACTCTAAACCCTGCCCAGGGGCAGCTTGAGGCCATTCCCTCTTGTTCAGTCACTAATTCCCTGTGGGAAGAGACCAGCAGCAGCCTCTCCACAACCTCCTTTCAGGTAGTTGTAGACAGCAGGGAGGTCTCCCTCAGCCTCCTCTTCTCCACACTAACCATCCCCAGCTCCTTCAGTTGCTCTCCAGCAGATTTCTTCCCCAGGCCCTTCCCAGCTTCCTTGCCCTGCTCTGCCCTGGCTCCAGCACCTCCACATCTCTCTTGCACTGAGCTGCCCCAAACTGGACACAACCCTCCAGGTGTGGCCTCCCCTGAGCTGAGTCCCAGGGGACAATCCCCTCCCTGCTCCTCTGGACACAGCATTGCTGATCCCAGCCAGGAGGCCTTTGGCTCTCTTGGCCCCCTGGGCACACTGCTGGCTCCTGTTCAGCTGCTTGTCCTTCAGCACCCCCAGGTCCCTTTGTGCCAGCAGCTTTCCAGCCACACTGTCCCCAGGCTGGAGCCTTGCTTGGGGTTGTTGTGCCCCAAGTGCAGGAGCTGGCACTTGGCCTTGTTGCAGCTCCTGCTGTTGACCTTGGCCATGGATCCAACCTATCCAGGTCCCTCTGCAGAGCCTCCTGCCCTGGTGCAGATCAACTTCACCTCACTTGGTGTCATCTGCAGACTCACTGCTGACACTCTCTGTGTGCTCATCAAGGTCACCAATGAAGATGTGAAGCAGAAGTGGTGCCAGCACTGAGCCCTGAGGAGCAGCACTTGTGCCTGGCTGCCAGCTGGGTTTAACTCCACTGGGCACCACTCTTGAGGCCCTTTTGCCCTGCCAGTGCTGCATCCAGCAGAGCACTGCTCAGCCAAGCCACCAGCAGCCACCTTGTCCATGAGAATTCTGTGGGGAGGAGCTTAGCAGAGCTGTGAAGTAGGAGCTGGGCTGCTGCTTGCCCTCTTTGGAGAGGAGCAGTGGAGGGTAGGGATGCAGGTGGTGGACATGGCTGCCAAGGAGCAGCTGCTGGAGATGTTTAAGAGGACAGAGGAGAGACTATGGAAATGCTCCAATGAGTTCCTGCTTCTGTGCCACTGATAGGAGCTACAGCTCCTTTTGTTTTGTTTCAGCCTTGCCTGAATGGCTTCTAAATAACAACTGAGAGATACTTGGGGCTGTTGCAAACAGCACTGAGTGCCCTTGCAAGGGGAGGAAGGGTCTGGAGAACAGGGCTGGGGAGAAGCAGCTGGGGTTGCTCAGTCTGGAGAAGGCTGAGGGGAGACCTCATTGCTCTCCACAGCTGCCTGGCAGGAGGTTGCAGTGAGGTGAGGGTTGGGCTCTGCTCCCTAGTCTGAGGTGATGGAAGGAGAGGGAATGGCCTCAAATTGTGCCAGGGGAGGCTGAGGTTGGAGAGAATCCAATAGAGAGTCACAAGGATGCTTAGGGGACTTGAGCATCTCCCCTGGGAAGAGAGACTGAGAGCCCTGGGGCTGTTTGGTCTGGAGAGGAGAAGGCTGAGAGGGAACTGATCAATGCCTATCAATAGCTGAGGAGTGGGGGGCAAGTGGAGGGGGCCAAGCTCTTCTCAGTGGTGCACAGGAATAAGCCAAGCAACAACAGGGACAAACTTGTACAGAGAAGACTTCAGCTCAACATGAGGAGAAACCTCTTGCCAGTGAGGGTGGCAGAGCCCTGGAGCAGGCTGCCCAGAGAGGTTGTGGAGTCTCCTGCTCTGGAGCCTTTCCAACCCCACCTGGATGCCTTCCTGTGCAGCCTGCCCTGGGTGCTGCTGCTCTGGCAGGGGGGTTGGGCTGGATGCTCTCTGGAGGCCCCTTCCAGCCTCTAGTGTGCTGTGAGACTGTGATCAGGACAAATGTCTTCACTGCCAGGGTGGTGAGGGGCTGGCAGAGGCTGCCCAGGGAGGTGGTGGAGTCCCCAGCCCTGGAGGTGCTCCAGAGGTGTGCAGCTGTGGCACCTAGGGCTTAGTGGCCATGGTGGTGGTGGGTTGATGGCTGGACTGGGTGATCCCACAGGTCTCTTCCCCCAGAAACAACTCTGTGCTCTTCATGCCACTCAAGCTGCACATCACCAGCAGGCAATCAGCCTAAGATGCTGGCATCTGTTGTTGTTGTTCTCCAGGAAAGGAACACTCTGAAGGTGGTCAACGAAGGCCTAAGGCTGCAGCTGGAGCAGGCACACAAAACCATCGAATCTCTCACCAGCCAGAGGAGAAACCACCTGGTGCACAACCTCCAGCCCAGAGACTGCTCCTAGCAGGCAGCTGGCAAGGACCTCTGCCCTGGAGAAATGCAAGAGTGAAGGCTGGGGCTGTGCCAGAGCTGCTTTCCCCAGGGAACTTGGGAGGCTGAGGGATGGCAGGCAGAGATCTTCTCTTCCTTCAGCACATCTCCATCTCACACAGCCAGCCCCCAGCCCCCAGCCCCTCTCCTCTGCCTTCCAAAGGCTGTTTAGTGTCACCTGTGCAGTGAGGAGACTCTTCTGGCTCTGCTTGGGGCAGAAAGGAGGTTGTGGCTGCTGAAGTTCCTGCTGGTGGTGAGGGCTGTGTGCATTGCCCAGCACCCTGGCTGCCAGCAGCACAGCTTCCTCTGCAGCTGTGGTGACCAAGCAGCTGCTCAGGAGGCTGCAGCACCTCACATTCAGCACAGCTTCACCAACAGATGATCAATGGAGCTGAGTATTTCAGTAGAGCATCCCCCCAGGAGAAGGAGGTCCTGCTCCTTGTGGCTGGAAGCACCTCAGCTCCTGCCCTGCCCTTCTCTGTGTGCACAGCCTGACCAGGAAGGAGTCAAGCTCATGAAACCTGAGTGTTCCAGTAACAGACCCTAGGGTGAACTGAAATGGTTTGCCACCCTCCTTCAGAGCTGTAGGAGTCCTGCTGCCCACAGGCTGACCTTGGTGAAGGGAAGAAGGGATGAGCCCAGGGTTTGCTCTGAGTGCTGCAGCCTGGGACACCCTGCCCTACTCACCTGGCTTAAGGAGGAACTTGTTCACACAGGGGACCTACCATAGAGTGCTCTGGGTTGGAAGGCTCCTCCAGAGCTCATCCAGTCCAACCCCCTGCACTCAGCAGGGACATCCCCCACTGGAGCAGGTTGTCCAGAGCCCTGTCCAGCCTCACCTGGAATAGCTCCAGGGATGGAGCCTTAACTCCCTCCCTGGGCAACCTGCTGCAGTGTCCCAGCAGCCTCCTGCTGCAGAACTTGTTCCTCACATCCAATCTCAATCTGCTCTGCTCTCATTTCAAACCATTGTCCCTGCTCCTGTCCCTGCAGGCCTTTGGGAACAGTCCCTCTGCAGCCTTCTTGGAGCCCCTTCAGGTCCTGGCAGGCTGCTGTTAGGTCTGCCTGGAGCCTTCTCCTCTGCAGGCTGAACACCCCCAGCTCCCTCAGCCTGTGCTCACAGCAGAGCTGCTCCAACCCCCTGAGCATTTTCCTGGCCCTCCTCTGGACCCTCTCCCTCAGGCCCAGGTCCTTCCTGTGCTGAGGGCTCCAGAGCTGGATGCAGCCCTGCAGGTGAGGTCTCCCCAGAGCAGAGAGCCAGGATCCTCTCTCTCCATCTCTGGCTGCACTGCTTTGGATGCAGCCCAGGCTGCCCTTGGCCTTCTGTGCTGCAGTCTCACACTGCCTGCTCCAGCCCAGCTTCTCCCCCCAGCACTCCCAAGCCCTTTTCTCACTCTCATCAATGCCCCAGCCTGGACTGGTGTCTGGCAATGCCCTGAGTGAGGTGCAGGACCTCCCACTTTGCCTTACTGAACCTGCTGAGGCTCTCCTCAGCCCAGCTCTGCAGCCTGCCCTGCTTATGTGGCTGAGGGGCTCTGGGGACCCAAGGCAGATCTGAGAGCAGCTGACTGATTTATTCTTCTCTCCTGCCCAGTCTGTGCCACTGCTGGACACAACCTCAAGGGCCCCCCCTGAGGGGCAGTGCCCAGGGCTGCCAGAGCAGCTGTACTGCACAGCTCCTCACACAGAACCATAGCACTGCCAGGCCTGGAAGGGACCCCAAGGCTCAGCCAGCTCCAACCCACTTCTAGTTTTATTTCCACTCCCCCCAGCCCTGTCACTCCCTGACAGCCTCCACAGCCCCTGCCCAGCTGCTGGGTCTCCCCAGGGCTGCTTGCTCCTCCATGGTCTTTCTCCTGGATTTGAGATGCACTTTAGGTAAGAGTCAAGGTGAGAGTGCTCTTGGCTGTGTAAATTCTGTACAGGACAAGGTGCTAGGGAGGCAGCTGAGGGTGCTGGCAGCTGCACAGTGTAAATCCTGCCAAGAGAGCCCAGGAGAGCCAAGTTCCTGCTGCACCTACCTGGCAGAAGGGCCAGCTTGCAGCCCAAGAGAGGATTCCTTCAGGGAGGATTTCTCTGCTGTGTAAGGCCTGCTTGCCCTGGAGCCCACACAGGGATTTGCCATCACCCCCTGAGGCAGCAGGAACTTTGGCTTCCCCATCCACAAAGGCCACTTCCTGCTCCTCAGCACTCAGTTCAGGAAGTCACAGGCCCAGCTGTGGTCAGCCTCTTGCAGCAGCAGGTCAGCTCTGTGTGCCAGGTGCTGCAGGGCTGTGCTGCAGCCACTCCTGCCAGCAGCTTCCAAGTGAATGAACCAGGACTGATTTAAGTGAGAAGAATAAAGAAGGCCTTTGGCACCTCTCTGCCAGCTGAGTGCTCTCCAGTTCTTGTCTTGACCTTGGGGTGTGCTAAGTGAAACTATGAAGAGTAACAAATGGAGGCAGACAGCTTTGTCTCTTCCCTCCCTGTAAAGAGGATCAGAGGAGGTCAGGGGTTGGAAGGATCATGGAGTCCAAGCCCCCTGCCAGAGCAGGAGCAGAGAATCCAGCACAGGTCACAGAACACATCCAGAGGGGGCTGGAAAGGCTCCAGAGAAGGAGACTCCACAACCTCTCTGGGCAGCCTGCTCCAGGGCTCTGGGACCCTCCCAGGGCAGAAGTTCCTCCTCATGCTGAGCTGGAACCTCCTGTGCTGCAGTTTCCATCCACTGCCCCTTGTCCTATCCCAGGGTGCAGCTGAGCAGAGCCTGTCCCTGTCCCCTGCCTCCTGACCCCCAGCCCTCAGCTATTGATAGCCATTGATCAGATCCCTCTCAGGCTTCTCCTCTCCAGACTGAACAGCCCCAGGGCTCTCAGCCTCTCCTCCCCAGGCAGTGCTGCAGTCCCTTCAGCAGCCTTGGAGCCCTCCCTTGGCCTCTCTCCAGCAGATCCCTGTCCCTCCTGAGCTGGGCAGCCCAGACCTGGATGCCGTATTCCAGGGGAGGTCTCAGCAGGGCAGAGCTGGAGTTTTCCTGCAGTTACCTGCAGCCTTCTCCTGCAGTGTGACCCAAACCTGCTGTTTGTCATGAGGAGGAGGAGGAAGTTCCAGCACTGCTGCCAAACAGCAGCAGGAATTGTTCCTGCCCAAGAGGGGAGGCACACAGCAGAGTGGATCCAAGCCACACTACACAAACAGCTTCACCTCCAGGGCTTTATTCCTCAGCCTGTTCCCAGCTGCTAACACATCTCTCACAGCCTGGAAATGCAAGTCTCCCCCAGCCTGCTGCTCAGCTCCCCAGCACAAGCACAGCAGCATCCAGGCAGATGCTGAGAGTGAAGCAACACAAAGGAGCAGGAAAAATCTTTTACTTACAGCAGGACTTCCCCAAAGACTTCTCTTAACCCCTCCTGCCCCCCTCCAAGGCAAGCACACTAAAGCTGAGGGCAGGCTTGAGCCCCCCAGTACTTTGCAGAGCCTGATTGCATCTCCTGTGGCTGCTGCAGCCAGACAGGGAAGGACACTGACACACTGTGGTGCTGCCTGCTTCAGTCCCCAGCTGCTGCAGCCACACTTTGCACTTGATGGAGGAAAACCCAAACCAAACCTGAAATGGCCAAAGGAAGCCCCAGCAAGCTCCCAGCTGTTTCCATGTGCCACAGCAAGGGGACTGAATGATGACCATTTGAGTGGTGGCCATGTGGGCACACAGCTGCTTCACTGCAGGGCTGGCTGCACCTCACAACTGCCCTGCCTGCTGCCAGCAGGAGCAAGTGCTGAGGGAGGGAGGGAGGGAAGGAGTGGAGAAGCCCCAGGCCACAGCCCCACTTGCACCCAAGGGTCCAACCCCTGCCCTAGGCCTGAAGGAATCTTGAGGCAGATTTGGATTTCCCCAGCAGCTGTCCCTGGGGAAGCCAAGTGCCTGACTGCTGCTCAGGAATCACTTGTGGCAAAGCATCACTGGGGATGAGCAGACACAGTCTTGTAGGAAGGCTTTGGGTGGTGAACTCTCTCTCTGCTCCTCTGCTGGCCAACACCTCACCTCCAAGGCCAGCAGACTCCTTTGGGATCCCAGCGTGGCTCAGGCTGGAAGGGAGCTCAGAGCTCATCTCCAACCTCCCCTCCATGCCCAGGGACACCTCTCAGCTACACTCAGCTGCTCAGGGCCTCATCCAGCCTGGCCTTCAGCACCCCCAGGCAGGAGGCAGCCACAGCCTCCCTGGGCAGCCTGGGCCAGAGTCTCAGCAGCCTCCTGCTGAACAACTTCTTCCTCAGCTCCAGTCTGCCCCTGCTCTGCCTCAGCTTCAAACCATTCCCCCTTGGCCTGGCTCTAGTCCCCCTGATGGAAAATCCCTCTGCAGCCTTCCTGCAGCATCCCTTCAGCTCCTGGCAGCAGCTCTGAGGTCCCCCTGGAGCCTTCTCCTCTGCAGGCTGCACAGCCCCAGCTCCCTCAGCCTGTGCTCCCAGCAGAGCTGCTCCAGCCCTTGGATCACCTCTGTGGTCTCCTCTGGACTCTCTCCAGCAGCTCTGTGTCCTTCTGCTGCTGGGGAGAGCATTAGGCAAAAGCCAAGCTGAAGAGCAAGAAAGCTCAGAGCTTTCCTGCCCCAGGACCCAGGAAGCTCTCTCCAGAGCAGCTGCAGAGGCTTACAGCAGCCTAGGCCAGGGATGAGTGGAGAAAACCTGCCCTGGCCAAGGAGCTGCAGTGCTAGGAGCTGCAGTGCTAGCAGCTGAGAGAAGCTAAGGCAGGGTCTGCTGTGGTCAGGCAAGGAAAACTCCTGCCCTCTGTCAGGCACCTGCTGGGAGCTTACAGGAAGGGCAAGGCTGGATCCATCACATCACACTGATCAGAGAGAAAGGTATCAGGGGAGAAACTGCTGGAGTTGAGCTGGATTCAAATTGCAGCTGCAAAGGCTGCTGATGGCTTTGTTAGGGAGTCTGACCCAGGCTGCTGGGAGAGAGGATTGGCTCTGCCCAGAGCTTCCCAGCAGGCACAGAGCCACCTGTGAAGCAGGACATGGTGCAGCTGTTCCTGCAGGCAGGAGAGCTTCACAGCAGACCAAGTGTGGACACCCACAGCAAACCTGTGCAGGAAGAGCTTGGAGCTGGGGAACAGAAGCCCCAGAGCAGAGCTGGCAAGTTCAGCCTGCAGTTCAACCTACAGCTGCACACTCAGCTGAAGTGCTTCCAGGCTGCCACCAACAGAGCCCCAGGGTGAGCAGAGGCCCTTCCCAAAGCTCTCTGGAGCCTGACCCTGAGCAGTACTCTCCTGAGTGCCTACCTGGCTGGCAGCTCCCTGCTCCACCTCTTGCTCAGGAGTGGCCTCCCAGCAAGGGAAGAGCTCTAAAGACACTGCACAACAGAAACTGTCTTTAACTGACAGCTCCATTTAGCTCTTCTCCCCTGCAGCCACAACTGCAGGAAAGCCAACTCCTCAGCAACAGTCTGTGGAGCCAAGGGGCCAAGAGAGGGAGAGGAGGGGGAGCCAAGGGGCCAAGAGAGGGAGGGAAGCAGCTGAGCTTACTTGCCCTTTGTGTCTCCAGGCTGATTCAGGGGGAGCACAGAGCTGAGCTGTCACCAGAGGAGGTGGCTGCAGGAGGCTCCTGCCCAGCCTGACTTGTACACTTGATGAAACACCACCCAGGTGGGCAATGGCTGGAAGGACAAGCTCTGAGCTCACCACTGCTCTGAGTTCACAGCACACAGTCTGACCTGAGTGGGTGAGCTCCTGGAGAGGCCTAGCTCAGCCCTGTCACTTCTTAGGTGAAGCTCTGCAGGAGCAACAAAACCTAACTGAATGACTTGGCCCAAAGCCTCAAAGGGTTGACCATCACAGCCTGCTCACACACCCCCCAGGGGAGCTGGGAGAGGGGGGCTGGGAGAGGGGAAGCCTGAGAGCAGCATTCCAGAGCATGGCACAGCATTGTTCTCCAGGCAGCTCTTGGTCCTGCTCTGTCCTGGTTCCTTGCCTGCTGGCCAGGGCATGCTGGAGCAGAGGGAAGGGCCTGCAGCAGGCAGGCCCTGGGAGGCCTGAGCAATGAGGAGCTGGGAGCTGGGGCTTGGTTGAGAAAGGGCTTTTTATTGGAGCACTTTTCTGAGGGGCCTCTTAAATAAAACTGCACATCAAACCCCCCAGACAGGAGCAGGAGGAAGAGAAACCACCCAAGGGCTGAACCCAGCACACCTGAGTAGAAAAGTTGGGCTGAGGGGGTCAGGGACAGCATTTGGTCTACTGCAAGGATCTAAAGCCAGGGGAGCAGGACCTAACCTCCTGACCCAGCCAACACCACCACTGATTCTGCCACTTGCTCTGCTGGTATCTACAGTGGGTTAGTATCTCCTGTAGCCTCCTCCTCCCCCTCCTCCCCTTCCCCCATATGGATCACCATAGCCTCCTCTGCCCCCATACCCTCCCCCCCTGCCACCATAATCCCCCCTGCCCCCTTGGAAGTTCCCCCCACCTCTTCCACCACCTCTGAACCCCCCACCTCCAAACCCACCCCCACCTCCAAACCCTCCTCCACCTCCAAACCCACCCCCACCTCCTCCTCCTCTCCCCCCTCCACCTCCCCAGTTGCCCCTTCCTCCACCCCCTCCTCCCCAGCCACCTCTTCCACCACCTTCTTGTCTCTTCTGCCAGGGAGGCATTTCAGGAGGGGGGGGTTCAATCTCTGTGGGCCTGCCCCCACGGTCAGGCACTCTGCCCATCAGCACCTGCATGGAGGAGGAGATGTTCAGCTTCACAGCAAGGGGAGGGGCAGGGGGCTCTCCTCCCATCCACAGACATGCTGCCTGCTCTGCACAGCAAGGGGGGTCCCCTGGGGTGGAACAGAAGCTCCTTCCTGTCCCTGTAAGCTGCCACAACACAGCAGACCTCAGAGGGATCTCACTGCAGCCCAGAAGGCAAATCACAGAGAGAGAAGCAGAGCCAGCAGGGCCAGGGAGGGGATTCTGCCCCTCTGCTCCACTCTGCTGAGACCACAGCTGGAGCTCTGGGGCCAGTGCTGGAGCCCCTAGGACAGGAAGGATCTGGAGGTGCTGGAAGGTGTCCAGAGAAGGGCCAGGAGGAGGAGCAGAGGGCTGGAGCTGCTCTGCTGCGAGGACAGACTGAGGGAGTTGGGGTTGTGCAGGATGGAGAGGAGAAGGCTCTGAGGAGACCTAATTGTGGCCTTCCAGGATCTGCAGGGGGCTCCAAGAAAGCTGGGGAGGGACTTCTGAGGGAGTCAGGGAGTGATAGGGCTGGGGGGGATGGAGCAAAACTAGAAGTGGGGAGATTCAGATTGGCTGTGAGGAAGAAGTTGTTGCCCATGAGGGTGGTGAGAGCCTGGCCCAGGTTGCCCAGGGAGGTGGTGGAAGCCTCCTGCCTGGAGGTGTTTGCAGCCAGGCTGGATGTGGCTGTGAGCAACCTGCTGTGGTGTGAGGTGTCCCTGCCCATGGCAGGGGTTGGAGCTGGCTGAGCCTTGAGGTCCCTTCCAGCCCTGCCAGCTCTGTGATTCTCCAGGCTAAACAGTCCCAGGGCTCTCAGCCTCTCTTCCTAGCAGAGTTGTTCTTCCCCATGAGGTCCAACAGAGAGCCATGAGGATGAAGAATTTCTTCCTAACATCCAATCTCCATCTCCCCACTTCTAGTTCTGCTCCATCCCCCCAGTCCTATCCCTCCCTGACACCCTCAGAAGTCCCTCCCCAGCTTTCTTGGAGCCCCCTGCAGACACTGGAAGGCCACAAGAGAAGGCTGAGAGGGGATCTGATCAGTGGCTATCAATGGTGGGGGTCAGGATGAAGGTGCCAGGCTCTGTTTGCTGGTGCCCAGTGACAGGCCAAGGAACAGCAGGGACAAGCTGGAAGCCAGGAGGCTGCACCCCAACAGGAGGAGACACTGCTGTGTGGTGAGGGTGGCAGAGCCCTGGAGCAGGCTGCCCAGAGAGGTTGTGGAGTCTCCTTCTCTGGAGCCTTTCCAACCCCACCTGGATGCCTTCCTGTGCAGCCTGCCCTGGGTGCTGCTGCTCTGGCAGGGGCTGGGCTGGGTGATCTCTGGAGCTCCCTTCAGCCCCTGCCAGGCCTCTGTTGTGACTGCAGGGGTGCACTCACCCCAGGAAGCAGCAGCATACCTTGTTGATGGCACAGGCTGTGTGCTCCCTTGTTGAGCCACTGCTGGTTCTGATGATCTTGGAGAGGTCCTCCCTGGCAGCCAGCAGGTGTGCCAGGGTGACAGAGGACCTTGGGGAGAGGGCATGGCGCCTGGGCTGGTAGATCCTGGCTATGTCATCTGTTCTGACCTGCAAGGGGAGACCCAGCACAGCTCACCTGCAGCAGCAGCCCCCAGCTCAGCTGCTGCTGCTGCCCCCACCCAGCACAGCTCAGCTGCTGCTGCTGCCCCCACCCAGCACAGCTCAGCTGCTGCTGCTGCCCCCACCCAGCACAGCTCAGCTGCTGCCCCAGGCAGGTGCTGCTGCTGCCCCCACCCAGCCAGCCCAGCCCCAGCTCAGCTGCTGCTGCCCTCACCCAGCACAGCTCAGCTGCTGCTGCTGCCCCCACCCAGCACAGCTCAGCTGCTGCTGCTGCCCCCACCCAGCACAGCTCAGCTGCCAGGCACCAGCCCCCAGCTCAGCTGCTGCTGCCCTCACCCAGCACAGCTCAGGTGCTGCTGCTGCCCTCACCCAGCACAGCTCAGGTGCTGCTGCTGCCCTCACCCAGCCTCCCTCTCAGCAAGGTCTCAAACATCTAAGGTGAGCTCACAGAGTGCCAGCTGTCCCCACTTCCCTGCCCATGGATGGAGCTGCTCCCCAAGGCACTCACAGCAGGGACCACCCAGTGCCAGCTCTCCTGCACAGGCAGGGACCCCTTCCCCCACACCAGACTGCCCCAGGCCTCAGCCACCCTGGCCTTGAGCACCCCCAGGGAGGGGGCAGCCACAGCTCCCCTGGGCAGCCTGAATTTCCTCCTCATCTGCAGTGCCAGCCTGCCCTCCCCAAGCCTCACTGCAGTCCCTCTCATCCTGTCACTACAAGCCCCTGGCACATGGCCCTGCCCAGCTTTCTTGTAGGCCCCTTTCAGGCACTGCAAGGCCACTCTAAGGCCTGCCTGGGGCCTTCTCTTCAGGCTGTACAGCCCAAGCTCTCACAGGCTGTCCTCCAGTGACTGGCCACTGGGATGTGCTGCCCAGGGAGGTGGTGGAGTCCCCATCCCTGGGGCTGCTTAGGAAGAGCCTGGCTGAGGCCCTTGGTGCCATGGCTGAGCTGATCAGATGGTGCTGGGTGCTGGGTCGGACTGGCCGAGCTCTGAGGTCTGCTCCAAGCTGCTCAGTTCAGTTCTGTGCCACTGTGGATGCCCCAGCCCAGCTGACCTTGGCTCTGTCAGACCAGCCAAAGGACTGCACGGTCACATCCAGCCTCTTGACCAGCATCCTCCGCCGGCACTCGTACTCGCTGCGCAGGGCCTCGTTGATCCTCTCCAGCCTTGCCTGCAGGGTCACACCACAGCAGGCAGTTAACACAGGCCAAGCATCCCCCTGCAGGGTCACTGAGGTCAGGCTGAAGTTAACCTCAGCCAGCAGTTAAGGGCTCTGCCCCCACGTGCAGGCTGGGGTGCACCTCGGCAGGGGCACAAACGCTGTGGGAGCCAGGGAGAGGCTGGGGAGCCCCAGGGCTGCTCTGGCACTGGCTCTGGGAGGCTCTGAGCAGCACTGCAAGTGTGCAGCACTCCCATTTGGTGTCACAGACTGCCTCAGGCTGGAAGGGAGCTCAGGGCTCAGCTGCCCCAGCCTCCCCACCATGCCCAGGGACACCTCTCAGCTACACTCAGCTGCTCAAGGCCTCATCCAGCCTGGCCTGCAACACCCCCAGGCAGGAGGCAGCCACAGCCTCCCTGGGCAGCCTGTGCTCCCTCCTGCTGAAGAACTTCTTCCTCAGCTCCACTCTGACCCTGCTCTGCCTCAGCTTCAAACCATTCCCCCTTGGCCTGTCTCTAGACCCCCTGATGGAAAGTCCCTCTGCAGCCTTCCTGCAGGATCCCTTCAGCTCCTGGCAGCAGCTCTGAGGTCCCCCTGGAGCCTCTCCTCTGCAGGCTGCACAGCCCCAGCTCCCCCACAGCAGCTGTGCAGTGACCATGGGCACAGGCAGCTGCATCACTGCTCTGCTCCCTCCAGTGAAATCCAAAGGGGAAAAAGAAGAGGCCTGGAGAGAGTTCTCACCACTTGCTCTGAGCTCAGAGGTGTTGTGAGCAGTGACTTCCCCAGGTGGTTACTCTGGACTTTGGAGAGGATGTCTTTGATCTGCAGAGAAACAACACAAATGAGAGTCAGATTTATTTCAGCTCAGTCTGCTGCTGCTCTGATCCACTGCAGCACATCACTCCACCTGCTGGCAGGCAGCTCTCCTCCTCTGCAGGCTGCACAGCCCCAGCTCCCTCAGCCTGTGCTCCCAGCAGAGCTGCTCCAGCCCTGGCAGCATCTTTGTGGCCTCCTCTGCACTCTCTCCAGCAGCTCTGTGTCCTTCTCCTGCTGGGGACACCAGAACTGGAGGCAGGATTGGAGGTGAGGTCTGAGCAGAGCAGAGCCCAGGGGCAGAATGCCCTCTGCTGCCCTGCTGCCCACCCTGCTCTGGCTGCAGCCCAGCACACAGCTGCCTCTGGGCTGCAGGAGGCACTGCTGGCCCTGGGGAGCTGCTCAGCACTTGTCCCATGGGGCTGCTACAGCTCAGAATGCCAGGCCCCAAACTTCAGAGTATCACAGGATCAGTCAGGGCTGGAAGGGACCACAAGGATCATCTAGTTCCAACCCCCCTGCCATGGGCAGGGACACCCCACACTGGATCAGCCTGGCCACAGCCTCACCCAGTCTGGGCTTAAACACCTCCAGGGCTGGGCCCAGCTGAGCTTCAGCTGAATGCTTTCAGAGCTCATGCCTACAGCTCACTGGCAGAACACATCCCAGCATCCCAGCTCTCACCTTTTGCTCCACATGGGTTAACAGGAGAGGAACATCAGAAGCTGAGAGGTTTGGCAGGCCCAGAGCACCACAGATGGCTTGAAGCTCCTGGGAAATCTCACTGTGCTTTTCCAAGTGGGAGCCCTTCAGTGCCTTGCTGTGCAGGATCTTCAGAGCCTGAAGCTCTGTGCTGAGGAACACTGGGGAGAGGAGTGCCCCAGAGGCACACTGAGACACAAGCACTTCCCAGCCCCAGCCCCAGGCACACACAACACTCCAATTACAGCCAGGCATTCCAGGAGGGAGGCTCTTTGCAGTTCCCTGACTGAGGCTGCCCAGCCCACCTCTGCCCCCAGCCCCTGGGCTAGTCTCATCTGTCCCTCTGGGTCCTGCTGCTGCTCCTTTGTCCAAGCCCAGCCTAAACCTCACACTTCCCTTCCTGCCTCCAGCACCTTCTCCTAGGCTGCCCAGAAACCTCTCAGGGACAGAGGGAATCCCAGACTCACAGAATGCTTTGGGCTGGAAGGGTCCTTGAAGATCAGCCAGGCCCAACCCCTGCCATGGCCAGGGACACCTCCCACCAGCCCAGCTTGCTCAAGGCCTCACCTGACCTGGCCTTGGACAGCTCCAGGCAGGAAGCAGCCACAGCCTCCCTGGGCAGCCTGTGGCAGTCTCAGCAACCTCACTGCCAAGGTTTCCTTCCTAAAACCCAGTGTAAGTCTCCCCTCCTCCAGCTTCAACTCATTCCCTCTGATCCTGTCACTAGCAGCCCTGGTACAGCAGCCCTCCCCAGCCCTCTGCTGGTCTCCTCTGCCCTCAGCCCCTGGCAGGCTGCACCTCTATGCCCACCCAGCTCACAGACAGCAGAGACTCTGCTGCCAGCAGACAGGTCTCAGTTTCAGCTGAGCTGGAGCTGGAGCACAGAAAGCATCAGAAGGCCTCAGCAGGTTGAGCCACGCTTGCAGCACACAGAATTAACCAGGCTGGAAAAGACCTCAGAGCTCATCCAGGCCAACCTAGCACCCAGCACCATCTGATCGACCACACCATGGCACCCAGGGCCTCAGCCAGGCTCTTCCTAAACACCTCCAGGGATGGGGACTCCACCACCCCCCTGGGCAGCACATCCCAAGGGCCAATCTCTCTTGCTGGGAAGAATTTCTTCCTCACCTCCAGCCTGAACCTCCCCTGGCACAGCTTGAGACTGTGTCCTCTTGTTCTGGTGCTGGTTGCCTGGGAGAAGAGCCCAACCCCCACCTGGCTACAGCCTCCCTTCAGGCAGCTGTAGATGGCAAGAAGCTCTTCCCTGAGCCTCCTCCTCTCCAGCTAACCCCCCCCAGCTCCCTCAGGCTGTGCTCCAGGCCCCTCCCTCAGGGCTGTTGCCCCTCACAAAGACATTTCAGCTTCTGCTCCAAGAGTTTCCTGCTTCCCACTTCTGCCCAAGGGAGCTGGTGGCTGCCCAGCCAGGCTGCACTGCTGCACACAGGATGGCCACAGGGAACAGCTTCAGGCACACAGTGATCCTGGCAGCCCTGCAGGCAGACCCCAACTTACAGAGGAGTTTAAGGCAATCTCCTTTCTCTCTCAATCTGTCCTTGATGTCTCCAGAGGTCAGGGATGAGTAGGGGCAGGCCATTTCCCTCAGGAAGCTGCTGACCTCCAGCTGGAAGCTCTCTATGTCCTTGCCACCTGTGGGAGCACAGAAATGCAGAGCCAGAGGCTGCTGGCAGGGAGACCAAGCTGCAGCCTCACTGTCTCAGCTTACAGACTTGAACTGCAGGCTCCACCAGCCCACACCAAGGAGCCCCCCCAGTGACCTTTATTCTGCTCACAACAGTCCCAGCTACAAGCAGACAAGAGGTTAATAACCACAGAGCACTGTGCCCATGCTGTGAAGGGGAAGCTGAGCTACAGCACTCCTGGAATGCAAAGGGACATCACCAGAAGCTTCACTGCTTAGCACAGACTGCCTCAGGCTGAAGGGAGCTCAGAGCTCAGCTGCTCCAGCCTCCCCTCCATGCCCAGGGACACCTCTCAGCTACACTCAGCTGCTCAAGGCCTCATCCAGCCTGGCCTCCAACACCCCCAGGCAGGAGGCAGCCACAGCCTCCCTGGGCAGCCTGGGCCAGAGTCTCAGCAGCCTCCTGCTGAACAACTTCTTCCTCAGCTCCAGTCTGCCCCTGCTCTGCCTCAGCTTCAAACCATTCCCCCTTGGCCTGTCTCTGGACACTCTGATGGAAAGTCCCTCTGCAGCCTTCCTGCAGGATCCCTTCAGGTCCTGGCAGCAGCTCTGAGGTCCCCCTGGAGCCTTCTCCTCTGCAGGCTGCACAGCCCCAGCTCCCTCAGCCTGTGCTCCCAGCAGAGCTGCTCCAGCCCTGGCAGCATCTTTGTGGCCTCCTCTGCACTCTCTCCAGCAGCTCTGTGTCCTTCTCCTGCTGGGGACACCAGAACTGGAGGCAGGATTGGAGGTGAGGTCTGAGCAGAGCAGAGCCCAGGGGCAGAATGCCCTCTGCTGCCCTGCTGCCCACACTGCTCTGGCTGCAGCCCAGCACACAGCTGCCTCTGGGCTGCAGGAGGCACTGCTGGCCCCTGGGGAGCTGCTCAGCACCCCCAAGGCTCTTCCTCCAGAGCTGCTCTCAACCCACTCTGCACCCAGCCTGGCTGTGTGCCTGGGGCTGGCCTGGCCCAGGTGCCACCCAGCAGCACATCCATGTGACAAAGCTGCTGCTGAAGCAGCCCCAGGGCTCAGCAGCTGAATCCTTCCAGTGCCTTAGTTTACTCTTACAATCATTTTGTTCAGTGAGAGCATCCAGAAGATGAAATCTCCCCCAGGCTCCAGACCTCAGCAGGGGAATGGTGTGCCCAGGCACAGTGCTGGCTGCAGCCCAGGCACCAGCAGCTGAGCCCTCAAGGGATGGTCAGATGCAGCAGCCACTCCCAGGGGGTACAGAGATACTTTCTCTGTTTATGTGGATCTAAAACCCCAAGCACCTCTAGTTTTTCATCCTTCCTGTTGAAGGACTCCTCAGAAGGCAAGGCCTGAATCCCAGAGCCACATCCATGCAAACAGCAGCCTGAGCTTGGCCACCTGGCAGCTCCCTTCCAAACTTCACCCCTGCCACTTCACTGCTGGCTGCACAGCACCAGCCTGGGGCCCCTGAGCAGAGCCCAGACAGCTCTAAGAGACTGCCTCCCACATACCATCTGCTGGAGTGATGCTCTCTTCCATGTCACAAAGAGACTTAATTTGGGAGCCCAACCAGACACAGAGCTCAAGGAATTCAGGTGATGACAACCCATTCTCTGCTGCTTTGTTCAAGGCTTCCTCCTCCAGCAGGGGTCCTGTGTACCTGCCACGGAGAGAGAGAAGTCAGCCAGGGGAAGCACACTGAAGGGAAGCTCTGTTTGTTTGAAAGCATTTCACTATTGGCTCAGGGCAGCCCCAGGCACTGACCCAGGCTGGGCAGGGACTGGATTGAGAGTAGCCCTGAGAAAAGACCTGGGGGTGCTGGGGGAGGAGAAGCTCAACAGGAGCCAGCAGTGAGCACTTGCAGCCCAGAGAGCCAAGCAGAGCCTGGGCTGCAGCAAGAGAAGCAGAGCCAGCAGGGCCAGGGAGGGGATTCTGCCCCTCTGCTCCACTCTGCTGAGACCACAGCTGGAGCTCTGGGGCCAGTGCTGGAGCCCCTAGGACAGGAAGGCTCTGGAGGTGCTGGAAGGTGTCCAGAGAAGGGCCAGGAGGAGGAGCAGAGGGCTGGAGCTGCTCTGCTGTGAGCACAGACTGAGGGAGTTGGGGTTGTGCAGGCTGGAGAGGAGAAGGCTCCCAGGAGACCTCATTGTGGCCTTCCAGGATCTGCAGGGGCTACAAGAAAGCTGGGGAGGGACTTCTGAGGGTGTCAGGGAGGGATAGGACTGGGGGGGATGGAGCAGAACTAGAAGTGGGGAGATTGGGATTGGATGTGAGGAAGAAGTTGTTGCCCATGAGGATGGTGAGAGCCTGGCACAGGCTGCCCAGGGAGGTGGTGGAAGCCTCCTGCCTGGAGGTGTTTGCAGCCAGGCTGGAGGTGGCTGTGAGCAACCTGCTGTGGTGTGAGGTGTCCCTGCCCGTGGCAGGGGGGTTGATCCTCACATCCAATCTCAATCTGCTCTGCTCTCATTTCAAGCCATTGTCCCTGGTGCTGTCCCTGCAGGCCTTTGGGAGCAGTCCCTCTGCAGCCTTCCTGTAGCCCTTCAGGCACCGGCAGGCTGCTGTGAGGTCTGCCTGGAGCCTTCTCGTCTGCAGCCTGAACACCCCCAGCTCTCCTTGCCGTCCTGAAGCAGTCAGTGTAGCACATCACTCCACTCCAGGGCAGAGGCTTCCCCTCCTCCCTGGGCAGCCTGTGCCAGGCTCTCACCAGCGGAACAGGACCTGAGCGCCGCCGCTGGTGCCCGGGGCCGCCCGCCCGCCGCCTTTCCTTCCTCCCTCTTCCCGTCTCTACCGGCAGCGCAGCCCAGCGCCGGCGCCATGATCCCGCTGCCCGCGGAGGGAAGAGGCCCAGCCGCGGCCCGCCCCGACCCTCCGCCGCCCCCCGGCTCCGCGCTCTGCGCTGCGCTGGCCTGCCCGCTCCCCGTGCCGCGCCCGGCCGCGCCGAGCCGAGCCGAGCCGAGCCGAGCCGAGCCGAGCCGCTCGCCCGCCGAGCGAGGCCGGGGGCGTGCCGGGGGCGCCGCTCGCCTTACCCCAGCGCCTCCAGCGCGTCCAGGATGTCGCACTCCATCCCGGGCCCCGCCGCCAGCTCCTTCATGCCGCCGCCGCGCGCGCCCGCGGTGCGCCGCCACAGCGGCTCCCCCGCAACCGGCTCCCCGACGCACCGTTCCGCCCCGCGTTCCGCCCCGCTGCCCCCCGCTCCCCCTGCCCCGCCGCACCGTTCCGCCCCGCTGCCCCCCGCTCCCCCTGCCCCGCCGCACCGTTCCGCCCCGCACACCGCTCCCCCTGCCCCGCCGCACCGTTCCGCCCCGCACACCGCTCCCCCTGCCCCGCCGCACCGTTCCGCCCCGCACACCGCTCCCCTGCCCCGCCGCACCGTTCCGCCCCGCACACCGCTCCCCCTGCCCCGCCGCACCGTTCCGCCCCGCACACCGCTCCCCTGCCCCGCCGCACCGTTCCGCCCCGCACGCCGCTCCCCTGCCCCGCCGCACCGTTCCGCCCCGCACGCCGCTCCCCTGCCCCGCCGCACCGTTCCGCCCCGCACACCGCTCCCCCTGCCCCGCCGCACCGTTCCGCCCCGCACACCGCTCCCCCTGCCCCGCCGCACCGTTCCGCCCCGCACACCGCTCCCCCTGCCCCGCCGCACCGTTCCGCCCCGCACACCGCTCCCCTGCCCCGCCGCACCGTTCCGCCCCGCTGCCCCCGCTCCCCCTGCCCCGCCGCACCGTTCCGCCCCGCACACCGCTCCCCCCTGCCCCGCCGCACCGTTCCGCCCCGCACACCGCTCCCCTGCCCCGCCGCACCGTTCCGCCCCGCACACCGCTCCCCCTGCCCCGCCGCACCGTTCCGCCCCGCACACCGCTCCCCCTGCCCCGCCGCACCGTTCCGCCCCGCACACCGCTCCCCCTGCCCCGCCGCACCGTTCCGCCCCGCACACCGCTCCCCTGCCCCGCCGCACCGTTCCGCCCCGCTGCCCCCGCTCCCCTGCCCCGCCGCACCGTTCCGCCCCGCACACCGCTCCCCTGCCCCGCCGCACCGTTCCGCCCCGCACACCGCTCCCCCTGCCCCGCCGCACCGTTCCGCCCCGCACACCGCTCCCCCTGCCCCGCCGCACCGTTCCGCCCCGCACGCCGCTCCCCTGCCCCGCCGCACCGTTCCGCCCCGCACACCGCTCCCCCTGCCCCGCCGCACCGTTCCGCCCCGCACCCCGCTCCCCCTGCCCCGCCGCACCGTTCCGCCCCTCACCCCGCTCCCCCTGCCCCGCCGCACCGTTCCGCCCCGCTCCCCCCCGCTCCCCCCGCCCCGGCTCCGGCGCCGCGGGGCTGCAGGGCGCTGCCGGGGGCAGATGGCGCGGGGTGACCGTGCGGGGATCAGACACAGCGCTGAGCTCCCAGCTCCCGGCAGTGCCGCTCACTGCCCCGGGGGTGATGTCTGTCCCTGCCACCTCCCTGCTCCCTGTGTCTGAGGGGAGGGACAGGCTCTGCCCGGCTGCAGCCTGCAGCTGGGGGGCATCCAGAGGACTGTGTCCAGCACAGCCAGGAGGGTTCTCCTGCCCCTCTGCTCTGCCCTGCTGAGACCTCCCCTGCAAGATTGCATCCAGCTCTGGGCTCCCCAGCTCAGGAGGGACAGGGATCTGCTGGAGAGAGGCCAAGGGAGGGCTCCAAGGCTGCTGAAGGGACTGCAGCACTGCCTGGGGAGGAGAGGCTCAGAGCCCTGGGGCTGTGCAGTCTGGAGAGGAGAAGGCTGAGAGGGATCTGATCAATGGCTATCAATAGCTGAGGGCTGGGGGTCAGGAGGCAGGGGACAGGGACAGGCTCTGCTCAGCTGCACCCTGGGATAGGACAAGGAGCAATGGATGGAAACTCCAGCACAGGAGGTTCCACCTCAACAGGAGGAGGAACTTCTTCCCTGGGAGGGTGCCAGAGCCCTGGAGCAGGCTGCCCAGAGAGGTTGTGGAGTCTCCTTCTCTGGAGCCTTTCCAAACTCACCTGGATGCATCCCTGTGGACTGGATGATCTCTCAAGGTCCCTTCCAGCCCCTCACATTCTGTGACTCTGTGATTTCAGCAGGCAACAATTTCAACCCCAGAAGATAGAAAGAGCTCCTGTTCACACCACCTGGGCATCACAGATCCCTGCCTGTAACTCAGCTGCCCACAGCAGTCTGAGGAAGCTTTTAGGAAGGCAAGATTAGCCTCTGAGGTAATTCCTTCTCTAACTACCCAGGAGACTGCCAGCATCCACAGCATTGCACTGGATGCAGAACTTGTTCCTCACATCCAATCTCAATCTGCTCTGCTCTCATTTCAAACCACTGTCTCTGCTCCTGTCCCTGCAGGCCTTTGGGAACAGTCTCTCTCCATCCTTCCTGTAGCTCCTTCAGGTCCTGGCAGGCTGCTATTAAGTCTCCCTGAAGCCTTCTCTTCTCCAGGCTGAACAAGAGTTGCTTTGTCTTTCTTATACACAGCAGAGAGATACAAACCCAGATCTGGTGAAGCAGGAGAGGCAGAAGCAATCTGAAGTGCTAAGCAGCGCTGAGCAGATGATTGCTGACCGCTAGAGGGGATCATAGGAGCGGAGAAGGAGCTGGATGTACTCCGTCACGAATGCTTTCCTCTAACACAAGCTTGCCTGTCTCTGCTGCTCATAGAACTCATGGAATCCCAGGCTGGGAGGGACCTCATCCAGTCCAACCTTTCAGGGTAAGGATATAGATTAAAGGGGGATGTGCCAGCACCCTCTCAAGCTGGGCCTTGAAACTGGCTAATGTTGTGTTGTGTGCCCAGAGTTTAAAAGCAACTGGCACAAGGCAGCACTTTATGCATGCTGAAGGTGATAGAAGGAGCTTCTGTTCATTGCATTTAAAGCAGATCAACACCAGGTTAAATTAATCCTGGTTAAACCTGCCCAGCTCCCAGCCCTTGGCACTCTTGAAACCCTAAGCAACTCTTGTTTCCTTGGTTAAAAAAGTCATAGAATCACAGAGTTGGCAGGGCTGGAAGGGAGCTCAAGGCTCAGCCAGCTCCAACCCCCTGCCATGGGCAGGGACACCACACACCACAGCAGGTTGCTCACAGCCACATCCAGCCTGGCTGCAAACACCTCCAGGCAGGAGGCTTCCACCACCTCCCTGGGCAACCTGTGCCAGGCTCTCACCACCCTCCTGGTGAACAACTTCTTCCTCACAGCCAATCTGGATCTCCCCATTTCTAGTTTTGCTCCATCCCCCCCAATCCTATCCCTCCCTGACACCCTCAAAAGTCTCTCCCCAGCTCTCTTGGAGCCCCCTTAACCTTAAATCAACATTAAATTGGTTTTAATCCTCCTATAAGCTCCTTTTTTACATCACTGTAGAGTTGGAATGCAAGTCCAAATTGATCTGACTCGAGATGACATCAGGCTTGCACACAAGGCAGGGGTGAGTGATGGGCACACTCATTTCACTGAACCTGAATGGATTTATGCTGGCTGCAGGAACTCTGCCCATCAGCCCAAGGGATGTTCCCAGTT
Source organism: Melanerpes aurifrons (assembly GCA_011125475.1). Lineage (NCBI taxonomy): Eukaryota > Metazoa > Chordata > Aves > Piciformes > Picidae > Melanerpes > Melanerpes aurifrons. The sequence continues at coordinate 1,710,740 of WWNC01000001.1, forward strand.
CCAGAGAGACAGAGGCCTGCTGGAGAGAGTCCAACACAGAGCAGTGAGGATGATTGAAGGACTTGAACACCTCTGCTATCAGGAGAGACTGAGAGCCCTGGGGCTGTTTAGTCTGGAGAAGAGAAGGCTGAAAGGGATCTGATCAATGGCTATCAATAGCTGAGGGCTGGGGGTCAGGATGAAGGTGCCAGGCTCTGTTTGCTGGTGCCCAGTGACAGGCCAAGGAACAGCAGGGACAAGCTGGAACACAGGAGGCTCCACCTCAACAGGAGGAGACACTGCTGTGTGGTGAGGGTGGCAGAGCCCTGGAGCAGGCTGCCCAGAGAGGTTGTGGAGTCTCCTTCTCTGGAGCCTTCCAAGGCTCACCTGGATGAGTTCCTGTGTGCCCTACCCTAGGTCATTCTGCTCTGGCAGAGAGGTTGGACTGGGTGATCTCTGGAGGTCCCTTTCCAACCCCTAACATTCTGTGATTCTTTCTTCTCTTTTGTCCTAAAGAGAGGGTGAGAAGCTGGTTTAGTCTCTGGGTGCTCACTGAGCATTTGCTTGCAGGAGAGGCTCCTAAGTACTGGTAATAATTTTGTGGATACTATCCCATGATGAATGAGAAGCCTCAGACCAGCACAACACATTGAGGGAGCAAAATCCACCCCAGAGTCAGGCTGACCTGCAACAAGGCTGGCCCTTGCTACAGCAAATGTGCAGCCTGGCAGGACAAAGCAGGGAGTTCTCCAAGTTCACATTTCTCCTTCTTTTAAAACTGAGCTGTGGCCACTGTGCTTTTCAGCCCACATGGTGTGAATCACTCCAGTGAGGCCTGCAGCATCTACCCTGACACTGTTTCTGACAAGTGCAGTGGTGGGGCTGCACTGTGAGGAGTTTCATGTGTTACATTCCTGCAGTAGCACTCTGCTCCTTCTCCCTTCTTTCCCTTGGGAGGTAACTTCATTCAGCTGGACTCAAAACTACAGTTAGGAGGAGTGAAAAGGAAAAATCAAAACACCAAACCCCAAACCAAACCAAACCCCAAACCAAACCAAACTATAACCAAACCAAACTAAACCAAAACCAAACTATAACCAAACCAAACTATAACCAAACCAAACTAAACCAAAACCAAACTATAACCAAACCAAACTATAACCAAACCAAACTAAACCAAAACCAAACTATAACCAAACCAAACTAAACCAAAACCAAACTATAACCAAACCAAACCCAAACCCAAACCAAACACAAACCATAACCAAACCCAACCCAAAACCCAACCCAACCCCACCCCAAACCCAAACCCAAACCAAACACAAACCATAACCAAACCCAACCCAAAACCCAACCCAACCCCACCCCAAACCCAAACCCAAACCAAACACAAACCATAACCAAACCCAACCCAAAACCCAACCCAACCCCACCCCAAACCCAAAACAACTCAAGCACAAAGCAAACCAAACAAGGCCAAACCCAAACTCAAACCAAACTAAATCAAACCCTAGGTGCTAGGTTGGGCTGGATGAGCTCTGAGGCCTCTTCCAACCTGGTCTGGTCTATTCTATTCCATTCCATCCCATTCCATCCCATCCCATCCCATCCCATCCCATCCCATCCCATCCCATTCCATTCCCTGCCTGAGGCTGGGAGTGGGGTTTGGCTCTCAGGCTCCCCCTTTGAGGGGGTTCACCTCTGCACTGCTTTTTACACCACTTCTTAATCCTGCTGGGATTCTCCTAGTTAAAAACCCAAGCCCCAGAATGTGTTTGTAGGAAGTTTGTTTTGCTTTGCCTCCATCTCCTTTCTTTTGGGGGGGTGTGAGTGTGTATGTATTCTTCACTAGGAACTCAGCCTTTTGGTTCTCTCTCACCCCCTTCCCCTCCTCTGCTGCTATTCCTTGCAGCACTGTGGGAGGGCAGTGAGGAGGCAGCAAGCATCCCATCGTGTCACTTAGCAACCTGATGCTCCCAAATAGCAGCCAGCATTTTCCTCATGGCCATTTTCCCCCACCAGGAAAAATCCTCACACCCAAGCCCCTGCTGGCAGGGCCCAACTCTTCCAGCACATTCTTTGCCGAGGCTTCCCTTGTGGAGGATCTGATTCCAAAGGCTAACGCGATGGCTGAGGGCCCTTAGAAGGCTTCCACTGCTTTTGGAGAGGGCTGGGAGCAGCTCTGCCATGAGGAGAAGCTGAGGGAGCTGGGGGTGTTCAGCCTGGAGAGGAGAAGACTCTGGGGGGACCTTAGAGCTGCCTGCCAGTAGCTGAAGGGAGGCTGCAGAGGGGGAGGAGAACCTCCCTGGCTCTGCTGGCCACACTCCTCTGAATGCCCCCAGGACCCCCTTGGCCTTCTTGGCCCCCAGGGCACATTGCTGTCCCATGCAGAACTTGTTCTCCACCAGCACTCCCAGGTGCTTCTCCCCAGGGCTGCTCTCCAGCAGCTCCCCTCCCAGCCTGTCCTGCTGCAGGTTATTATTGCTTCCCAGGGGCAGGGCTCTGCTCTCAGCCTTGGTGAACCTCAGCAGGTTCCTCTCTGCCCAGCTCTCAGTCTGTGCAGGTCTCTGAATGGCCTCACAGCCCTCAGCTGTCTCAGCCAAGCCTCCCAGCTTGGTATCAGCAGCAAACTTGCTGCGCAGACTCTGTTTGTCTGTCTGTCCATCCCCTCATCAATGCCATTGCTGAAGGTGTTGAACAGCAGAGCTCAGGAGCTGCCTAGCAGCTCCCTGCTTGATGGAGCTGCATCCTGATGCCCTGTCTGCTGACTGTCCAACAGGTAACTGCACATAGGAAGTATTTGGGCACTGAATGCCCTTTGATGCCTTTCTGTGCTGAGCAGCTCCCTACTGCAGTCATGAGGTCTGTGGTGACAGGTTGGACTCCATGGTCTTTGAGGTCTCTTCCAATCTCAGTGGTACTTAGCTGAGGCAGATGCCTGTGTCTGTCAGTGGCTACAGAGGCTCCTGAGGACAAAGCTTCCTGCTCTGAATTTCTCCCACCAATCCCTTGAGACTCAGCTGGCTGCCCACAGCATGGGGACTCTCTGCCAGCCTTCCTTCCCAGGTTATTGTGAAGATAAGCTGCTGGAGAGGCTGAACAGTGCAGAGGCAGTGAGGCTGTCAGCTTCCTGCACCTCGTGGAGCAAGGCAACTCCTTGAGCTGGAGGCTTCAGGAGGAGAAAGCACATTTTCCAGCCCAAAATGTTAGCTGAGGTCCTTCCTGTTCACTGCCAAGTGTGGTAAACACCAAGAGATGACCAACTCCAGCATCAAAGGGAAGAGGAACAGCTTGAGGGTTACATGCCAGCAGCCAAAGCCTGTCCTCACTGTGGGGAACCCATCCAGGCTTCCACCCTCCACCTTCAGTGAGCTGCTCCAGACTGAAAGCAGTGTAAGCCAGGGCAGGTTAAAAATACCTGGGCCACAGCTGGCCCTGGAGGAGACCTTCCTCCGTGAGAGATGTCTGAGTGCCTGCTGAGGCAGACAGAGTGTCTTGCCCAGAACCATTTTGTATTTGCTTCTTTCCCCCAGCCCTTACAAAGGAGCTGATGACTTCATGGCTCTGAGGGTAAACAGGTTCTGCAGTGAATGCTGCTGCTTCTTCTGCAGCACTGGGGGGGGTGAAGGGAAAGGTTGTGTGCAGTGACACTGGGTGGGAAAAATCAGCAGAGGTAATTAGCTGCTGAGAGAGTTAACAGGAAGGCTGCTCACTGGGTCCTGTGGTCTGAGGTGGATGGCAGACAATCAAGCAAACCAAATTAACAGCATGACACAAACAGCACCAAGCCTCAGCTCCCGGCTGAGCTGGGAGTTCACTTTCATTCCCCTCAGGATGCCCTTGGAAGGAAAGGTGACAGCAGAAACACTCAAGCCCCCTGCTGTGGACCACACAAGCATGGAGTGGCTCAGGCTGGAAGGGAGCTCAGAGCTCAGCCCCAACCTCCCCTCCATGCCCAGGGACACCTCTCAGCTACACTCAGCTGCTCAAGGCCTCATCCAGCCTGGCCTTCAGCACCCCCAGGCAGGAGGCAGCCACAGCCTCCCTGGGCAGCCTGGGCCAGAGTCTCAGCAGCCTCCTGCTGAACAACTTCTTCCTCAGCTCCACTCTGACCCTGCTCTGCCTCAGCTTCAAACCATTCCCCCTTGGCCTGGCTCTAGATCCCCTGATGTAAAGTCCCTCTGCAGCCTTCCTGCAGGATCCCTTCAGCTCCTGGCAGCAGCTCTGAGGTCCCCCTGGAGCCTTCTCCTCTGCAGGCTGCACAGCCCCAGCTCCCTCAGCCTGTGCTCCCAGCAGAGCTGCTCCAGCCCTGGGATCACCTTTGTGGCCTCCTCTTGACTCTCCCCAGCAGCTCTGTGTCCTTAGCAAAGGGGATGATTGTTTTCTAGCTTTGATTGCTGCCTGTATTGCCCTGTTCCTGTTCATCCTCCATGCTTGTGGTTGGTTGGTTGTTTTCATAGGACCAGAGGATGTCAGGGGCTGGAATGGACCTCCAAAGATCATCTGTCCAACCCCTCTGCCAGAGCAGGAGCAGAGAACCCAGCACAGGTCACACAGAACACATCCAGATGGGGCTGGAAAGGCTCCAGAGAAGGAGACTCCACAACCTCTCTGGGCAGCCTGCTCCAGGGCTCTGGGACCCTCACAGGGAAGAAGTTCCTCCTCATGCTGAGCTGGAACTTCCTGTGCTGCAGTTTCCATCCATTGCTCCTTGTCCTTTCCAAGAGTGCAGCTGAGCAGAGCCTGTCCCCTGCCTCCTGACCCCCAGCCCTCAGCTATTGATAGCCATTGATCAGATCCCTCTCAGCCTTCTCCTCTGCAGACTGAACAGCTCCAGGGCTCTGAGCCTCTCCTCCCCAGGCAGTGCTGCAGTCCCTTCAGCAGCCTTGGAGCCCTCCCTTGGCCTCTCTCCAGCAGATCCCTGTCCCTCCTGAGCTGGGGAGCCCAGAGGTGGATGCAGTATTCCAGGGGAGGTCTCAGCAGGGCAGAGCAGAGGGGGAGGAGAACCTCCCTGAGAAGAACTCCACAGAGCCCAAGGAAGTGCAGAGGGCTACGTGCACCCAGCAGAGGGCTGGCATGGAAGGACAGGAAAAGGGCAGCAGCTTGAAAGGAGGAAAGGAAAAATGATGTCACCCCCCCTGAAACCACAGAGCAGGAGTCCAGCAGAGGGAGTGAGCAATGAAAACAAGGCTCTGAAAGGGAGGACTGAGCTGGGCTGCTCCTGGGAGCATGCTGCTGGCTCTGGCTGCTTGGCTGAGCCTCCTGCCCACCTCCAAGGCTGCTGTGACAACTGTGGCTGAGAGCTCCCTGGCAAGGGATCATTACTTAGTTATTCTGTTTGTTTTCCTAAGCTCAGGAGGCAGCCCCCAGCCCTCTGCCTACTCCAGTGCCTAAATTACATGCCCCATGGATTTAACTTCCTTGGCAGGAGACAAATGTTAGCATTAACCACTTCTAGGTCACAAAGCAGGCTGGAAATGTTCCCTGAGCTCCTCTGGAGGCATTCCTCAGCCCATGCCTTCAATGCCAAAGTGCACAACAGCAGCACCTAAACAAGGAGTGCTGCTGGCTGAAGGGCTGATCCAGGGACAAAACCAATGTAAGTGGAGAAAGGCCTTGGAGCCCTGCTGGACAGCAAGCTCTGCATGGGACAGCAAAGTCCCCTGGGGGCCAAGAGAGCCAATGGGAGCCTGGGGGGCAGCAAGAAAAGTGTGGCCAGCAGGGCTGGGGAGGTTCTGCTCCCCCTCTGCTCTGCCCTGCTGAGACCACAGCTGCAATCCTCTGTCCAGTGCTGGGCTCCCCAGCTCAAGAGAGACAGAGACCTGCTGGAGAGAGGCCAAGGCAGAGCCAGGAGGAGGAGTTGGGGACCTGAGCATCTGCCCTGTGGAGAGAGGCTGAGAGCCCTGGGGCTGTTTAGCCTGGAGAAGAGAAGGCTGAGAGGGATCTGATCAATGTCTATCAATATCTGAGGGCTGGGGGGCAAGTGGAGGGGGCCAAGCTGTTTGTGGTGGTGCACAGGAATAAGCCAAGGAACAACAGGGACAAACTTGTACAGAGAAGGCTTCAGCTCAACATGAGGAGAAACTTCTTGACAGTGAGGGTGGCAGAGCCCTGGAGCAGGCTGCCCAGAGAGGTTGTGGAGTCTCCTTCTCTGAAGCCTTTCCAACCCCACCTGGATGCCTTCCTGTGCAGCCTGCCCTGGGTGATGCTGCTCTGGCAGGGGGTTGGGCTGGATGCTCTCTGGAGGTCCCTTCCAGCCTCTGATGTGCTGTGATGTGGAGCTGCTCTTGGATCATCACCCTGTGCAGTACCTCTCAAAGCTACATCATGTGGAAGAATGAGAGCTCAGGTTCAGGTGAAGGTGGAAGCCTCTCCTCTCTTCATCCCTATCACAGAGCAGGTTGGGGTGAAAGGGACTTCCAGAAGCCATCCAGTCCAACCCCCTGCACTCAGCAGGGACATCCCCCACTGGAGCAGGTTGCTCACAGCCCTGTCCAGCCTCACCTTGAATATCTCCAGGGATGGAGCCTCAACCACCTCCCTGGGCAGCCTGCTGCAGTGTTCCAGCAGCCTCCTGCTGCAGAACTTGTTCCTCACATCCAATCTCAATCTGCTCTGCTCTCATTTCAAACCTTTGGCCCTGGTCCTGTCCCTGCAGGCCTTTGGGAACAGTCCCTCTGCAGCCTGCTTGTAGCCCCTTCAGGTCCTGGCAGGCTGCTGTTAGGTCTGCCTGGAGCCTTCTCTTCTCCAGGCTGAACACCCCCAGCTCCCTCAGCCTGTGCTCACAGCAGAGCTGCTCCAACCCCCTGAACATTTTCCTGGCCCTCCTCTGGAGCTGCTCCCTCAGGCCCAGGTCCTTCCTGTGCTGAGGGCTCCAGAGCTGGCTGCAGCCCTGCAGCCTTTAGCAGACATGAAAGAGGTTTCTTCACAAGTGGCCTTTCAATGAATTTTTTCCCCTCTCCTGGCACCAGCAGAGTCTTACTCATCTGTGACTAAGTGACACTAAATTTATGCAGGCTCCTTGCAGCAGGAGGAGTGAAGGAGGAAAAGCACAACAGGGTTGCAAAACCATTCTCAATGTGGCTCATTCATGGAGCAAGGAGAACCTCCCAGGCCTGCTGGCAGCTGCAGGCCCTGCACTGCACCCAGCAGAGGGAAAGAGCAACTGGGACAGCCACAGCCTGAGCTAGAAGCAGAGCACAGCAAGGCCACTGCAGCACAGCACAGGAGAGGCACACACTGGCAGGGCTCCAGGGGAGACAAGAGCAGAGTGGGAGATCTGGGGGCATGGGCAGCAGCTGAGGGGCTGGGAAGCAGGTGAGGGAGCTGGGAAGCAGGTGAGGGGGCTGGGAAGCAGGTGAGGGAGCTGGGGAGCAGGTGAGGGGGCTGGGGAGCAGGTGAGGGAGCTGGGAAGCAGGTGAGGGGGCTGGGAAGCAGGTGAGGAGGGGCTGAGGGGGAAGCAGGTGAGGGAGGCTGGGAAGCAGGGGGTGAGGGGCTGGGAAGCAGGTGAGGGGGCTGGGAAGCAGGTGAGGGGCTGGGAAGCAGGTGAGGGGGCTGGGAAGCAGGTGGGGGCTGGGAAGCAGGTGAGGGGGGCTGGGGAGCAGGTGAGGGAGCTGGGAAGCAGGTGAGGGGGCTGGGGAGCAGGTGAGGGGGCTGGGAAGCAGGTGAGGGGGCTGGGGAGCAGGTGAGGGAGCTGGGAAGCAGGTGAGGGGGCTGGGAAGCAGGTGAGGGGGCTGGGGAGCAGGTGAGGGGGCTGGGAAGCAGGTGAGGGAGCTGGGAAGCAGGTGAGGGGGCTGGGGAGCAGGTGAGGGGGCTGGGAAGCAGGTGAGGGGGCTGGGGAGCAGGTGAGGGGGCTGGGGAGCAGGTGAGGGGGCTGGGGAGCAGGTGAGGGGGCTGGGGAGCAGGTGAGGGGGCTGGGAAGCAGGTGAGGGGGCTGGGGAGCAGGTGAGGGGGCTGGGAAGCAGGTGAGGAGGCTGGGGAGCAGGTGAGGGGGCTGGGAAGCAGGTGAGGGAGCTGGGAAGCAGGTGAGGGGGCTGGGGAGCATCCAACCTTGTCAGCAGCTGCTGAGCTGACTGCAGGCAGAGTTGATCTTCCAAGCCAGGGATGCAGCTAAGCCCTAAGTGAACCTTGGAGAGGAAGGGAGGAGAAAGCTGCAATGCTCCTGGGGCTGTGCCAGCCCAGGCCCTGGCAGCAGGGTCACCAAAGGCTCTGCCAGGCAGGGCTTTGATCTCAAGTGGTGCCAGTGGCTGCTTTTGTAGACATGATTCACTCCTGATCTCAACCTTTCCTGAGCGACTTCCACAACACCTGGGAGCAGTTTCACCTCAGGACCCTCCTGCCCAGCTGCCACACATGGAGTCTGAGCCTGGGAGTGTGCAGAGATGTGTCCTGCAGCCTCATCATTAACTGCCCAAGGGGAGACTTCCACCCGGCCAGGACGCTCAGGAGGCCAGAAGAGGGTCCCACAGCAGCACCTGCCTTGGCCACTGACAGATCTGTACCACTTGGAGAGCCTGCAAGGAGCAGTTCCTTACCCAACAGCCTGCGAAGGAAGCCTACAGCTCTTCAAGGTTCATTTAGGATGCATGAGGGTGACACAAACCATCCCTGACCTTAGGACATGCTGCTGGGCAAGCACAGAGCAGGCACACAGTGTGCTCTCCAGCTCTGCAAAAGACTTCCCTCTGCCAGGCAAATCCTGTCCTGAGCTGCAGCCAGAGCAGTGTGGGCAGCAGGGCAGCAGAGGGGATTCTGCCTCTGGGCTCTGCTCTGCTCAGACCTCACCTCCAATCCTGCCTCCAGTTCTGGTGTCCCCAGCAGGAGAAGGACACAGAGCTGCTGGAGAGAGTGCAGAGGAGGCCACAAAGATGCTGCCAGGGCTGGAGCAGCTCTGCTGGGAGCACAGGCTGAGGGAGCTGGGGCTGTGCAGCCTGCAGAGGAGAAGGCTCCAGGGGGACCTCAGAGCTGCTGCCAGGAGCTGAAGGGATCCTGCAGGAAGGCTGCAGAGGGACTTTCCATCAGGGGGTCTAGAGACAGGCCAAGGGGGAAGAGTTGGGGAGAGGCCTTACACCAACCTCACCTAGTGGAGGATGTCCCTGCTGAGTGCAGGGGGTTGGACTGGGTGAGCTTTGGAGCAGGTGCCTTCCAACCCAGAGCATCCTCTGATTCCATGAAATTCCTTCTACTCCCTCACACTGCTGCAAGGCCTCAGGGCAGGGGTCAGCAGGAAAGGAGACCTGCAATCAATAATGGCAGGAAGAGGATCCTGTCATTGGCCAGGACTGCCACTGCTCATCACGGGCTGAGTCAGTTCAGAGAGACCAGGCTGAACAATCACAGAATGAGAAACATCCAGGTTGGAAAAGAGCCTCAGGAGCACCAAGTCCAACCCAGAACCCTGCTCTGCAAGGCTCAGCCCTAAACCAGAGCCCCAAGCACCACAGCCAAACCACCCTGAAACACAGCCAGGCTTGGGGACTCAGCCACCTCCCTGGGCAGCACATTCCAGTCCCTGACCACTCTTGATGGCAAAAACTTCTTCCTACTGTCCAGTCTAACCCTGCTGCAGCTTAAGGCCATTCCCTCTTGTTCCATCACTAATTCCCTGGGAGAAGAGACCAGCAGCAGCCTCTCCACAACCTCCTTTCAGGTAGTTGTAGACAGCAGGGAGGTCTCCCTCAGCCTCCTCTTCTCCACACTAACCATCCCCAGCTCCTTCAGTTGCTCTCCAGCAGATTTCTTCCCCAGACCTTTCCCAGCTTCCTTGCCCTGCTCTGCCCTGGCTCCAGCACCTCCACATCTCTCTTGCACTGAGCTGCCCCAAACTGGACACAATACTCCAGGTGTGGCCTCCCCAGAGCTGAGTCCCAGGGGAGAATCACAAGAAGTGAGGACAGAGAGGAAAGCAATGAAGCTGAGAAGCCCAAAGGGAAGCATTTAGCATCTTTGGAAGGCCTGGGAGATGAATGAAGGCAAAACCTGAGAGAGAGAGAGAGCTTGAAGTCATCAAGGAGAGTGCAGGGAGGACTTGAGTCATGATCAGCATGGTACTGAGTAAGCTGGTGAGCAAGAGCTGCCACTCAGAGGCAGCTGGGGGGAAGCCAGCTGCAGGCCTCCAAAGGCATCCACAGGTTCCAGGACACCTGGCAAGCAAGGCAGGCACTTCAGGTACCTTGGCCTTCCCTGGCCACACCAAAGGGGCCAAGGTGTGGAGAGCTTTGCAGTGTTCTGAACTGGGTAAGGCAGACACAGGACTATGGAATGGGAACTGTCTGGAGCACCTGGACAGGCTGAGGGAGCTGGGGCTGTGCAGCCTGCAGAGGAGAAGGCTCCAGGGGCACCTCAGAGCTGCTGCCAGGAGCTGAAGGGATCCTGCAGGAAGGCTGCAGAGGGACTTTCCATCAGGGGGTCTAGAGACAGGCCAAGGGGGAATGGTTTGAAGCTGAGGCAGAGCAGGGTCAGACTGGAGCTGAGGAGGAAGTTGTTCAGCAGGAGGCTGCTGAGACTCTGGCCCAGGCTGCCCAGGGAGGCTGTGGCTGCCTCCTGCCTGGGGGTGTTGAAGGCCAGGCTGGATGAGGCCTGAAAGCTCATCTGGAAAGAAAGCAAGAAAGAAAAAGGAAAAGAAAGAAATAAAGAGAAAGAAAGGAGGGAAAGGAAGGAAAGGAAGGAAAGGAAGGAAGGAAGGAAAGGAAGGAAGGAAGGAAGAAAGAGAGAAAGAAAGAAAGAAAGAGAAAGAGAGAAAGAAAGAGAGAGAGAGAGAAAGAGAGAAAGAAAGAAAGAAAGAAAGAAAGAAAGAAAGAAAGAAAGAAAGAAAGAGAGAGAGAGAAAGAGAGAAAGAAAGAGGGAAAGAGAGATTCTTTTTCCTCTGAGGCCAGTGCCAGACTGAAAGGAATTTCCCTTTCCTTTGTGGGTTTCCTGCCCTCCTGCATGCAGCCCCTGGTAGCTATTTTACAGCTAACCAGAGCCCTGGTTCAAGCCACTCTCCCTCAGTAGAGCCTGAGAAGCCTGATGGGTAAAGAACCCCAGAGCCCAAGTTCCTGCTGGGTGACTTCCTCCCTAAAGCTGGAGAGGTGTTTGCAGCTGGAGCAGTGCAGCGAGAGCCAGCTCACTCCCGTGCCTGCAGGCAGCTGCGGGGCTCTCCCCCAGCAGATGGTGCAGGAGTGCTGCCGGCGGCTCCCTTCCTGCCCTGCTTTCGAGGGGGAATCCTTCTCACCCTAACTCAGGGTTTCAACAAGTGAGGGACTCGCTGCTCACTGATGGCTTCCCAAGGCTTGGATCTCTCTCCTTCAAGTTCTGCTGCTACCTGCCTGACAAACTGCACATCACAGAGCCCAAGAATGGCTCAGGTTGGAAGCGAGCTCAGAGCTCATCTCCTCCAACCTCCCACCGTGGGCAGGGACAGCTCTCAATCAGACCTGGTTGCCCAAGGCCCCATCCAACCTGGCCTTAAACACCTCAAGGGAGGAGGCAGCCACAACCACCCTGGGCAGCCTGTGCCAGAGTCTCCCCACCCTCATCATACTGAAGAACTCCTTCCTAAGATCCCTGCTCTCCCTCAGCTGCAAACCATTCCACAGATTCAGCTGGTGTAGGGTGCTAGGTTGGACTGGATGATCTCAAAGGTCTGTTCCAACCTGGCTGACTGTATTCTGCACCTCACAGAAAAGATCTGCTTGGAAGAGACCTCAAAGACCATCCAAGTCTAACCTCAACCCAGTGCAGAATCACAGCATTGGCAGGGCTGGAAGGGACCTCAAGGCTCAGCCAGTTCCAACCCCCTGCCATGGGCAGGGACACCTCACACCACAGCAGGTTGCTCACAGCCACATCCAGCCTGGCTGCAAACACCTCCAGGCAGGAGGCTTCCACCACCTCCCTGGGCAGCCTGTGCCAGGCTCTCACCACCCTCCTGGGCAACAACTTCTTCCTCACAGCCAATCTCAATCTCCCCACTTCTAGTTCTGCTCCACCCACCCCCAGCCCCCTCATGCAGGGGAGGCCTGGACTGGTTTAAAAGCTTCTCCGTGGCCTCACTGCTTAATTCCTCTCTGAAAGTTCAACCCCCAGCAAGAACAGAGCCATAAACCATCAGACACAATGCAGCCCTGCACACTCACACAGACACACAGACACTCTCCCTTCTCCCTCCCTGCCCCCAGGTCTCCTCAGTGAAGGGCTTGCCTGGCTCTGCCTCTTCTTCCTGCAGCCGGCAGCCAGCGGCCAGCAGCCCTCGGGCCTGGCTCGGTGGCCGCAGGGCCAGCTGGGAGTTGCAAAGAAGGAAGCAGAGTTTTCCCCCCTGGTGTTATTAATCTTTTGTTTTAATCAGAGTACTGGATAAACAGCTCAACAGGATCCTAGTTTAACAGAAGGATAAACAAGAACACTGATGACAACTTGTTACAACTGCCTTAGTGTACCTTTTGGCTTAATGAACATTGGAATATGCGAGAAAGTCTTTTGCTGTTGAGGGGAGGGGGAAAGGAACACCCCAAAAGAAAACAATCAGCTGGCTGAGCAACCAAATAAAAACCCAACCCAACTTCTGCCTGGCCTTTTTGGGTTGGTTTTTTTTCCTTTGTCCCTTCCTAGGATGTTGGAAACCAAAAGGAATTTCCATATAAAAATAAATGTCATGTCCCAAGCAGAACATTGCAGACAGTCACAACCTGTGCTTGACCACAACAAAACAAAGCCCAAGCCCCAACAGGACCCAGAGCCTTGGTCACTCAAGACTGGAATCATTAATTCATGTGTCAAAGGGTTGGTTGGTTTGTTGGTTTGTGTTGAAAGGTGAGCAGGGTGGATGGATACAACTCAGCACCAAGGGGAGAGGAAGAAGGGGGAAAAAAAGACAACACCAAATGGAGCTGAGGAAGGGTAGGAAAATAGAACTCAACTCAAAGTGGAGCTGAGGAAGGGTAGGAAAATAGAACTCAACTCAAAGTGGAGCTGAGGAAGGGTAGGAAAATAGAACTCAACTCAAAGTGGAGCTGAGGAAGGGTAGGACAATAGAACTCAACTCAAAGTGGAGCTGAGGAAGGGTAGGACAATAGAACTCAACTCAAAGTGGAGCTGAAGAAAGGGAAAAAGATACAACTCAACACCAAGGGGAGCTGAAGGGTGAAGAAACAGAACTCAAAGTGGGGCTGAAGAAGGGGAAAAAAGTGCAACTGAACACCAAGTGGAGGTGAAGAAGGGGGAAAAAAGACAACACCAAGGGGAGCTGAGGAAGAGTAAGAAAATAGAACTCAAGACAAAGTGGAGCAGAAGAAGGGTGTAAAAAATAGAACTCAACTCAAAGTGGAGCCTGAAGAAGGACAGAAAAGTACAACTCAACAAAGTGGAGCTGAAGTTGGGTGAAAAAATACAACTCAACACAAAGTGGAGCTGAAGAAGGGTGAAAAACAGAACTCAACTCCAAGTGGAGCTGAAGAAGGACAGAAAAGCACAACTCACCAAGTGGAGCTGAAGAAGGGTAAGAAAATAGAGCTCAACCCAAAGTGGAGCTGAAGAAGGGTAAGAAAATAGAGCTCAACCCAAAGTGGAGCTGAAGAAGGGTGAAAAACAGAACTCAAGACAAAGTGGAGCTGAAGAAGGACAGAAAAGTCCAACTCAACCAAGTGGAGTTGGAGGAGGGTGAAAAACAGAACTGAAGGGTAACAAAACTAAACCCAAAAGGGACTGAAGAAAAAAAAACCAAACCCCCAAAGAGCAACTTTGTCCATTTGGAATAATTAATTAATAATTAATAATAATAATAATAATAATCATAGTAAAAAACCACCAACCCCCCAACCAAGTAGTGACTAAATGAACTGGATGCAAGACTGCAAATGCTACCATGGAATGTGTGAGAGCAGCCACGGGCCCAGAGCTCCCATAGCTGAGGCTTTCCCCAGGGCAGAGCTCGTACCTTACACCTTGAGTTAAATAGAAACCATTTCCCCCCCCTTGTTATTTATACAGAAAGCTGCTTCCAAACCCCTCCCAACCAAAATCCAAACCCCCCTCCCCCTCCCTCCCCCCAAAACAACCCCAACAAACTATGAATCAGTGATTTAGTTGCACTTCAAATCCATTTTGTTCCTCCCTTTTAAGCCAAGTGTTAACCTCTCTCCATCACCTTTCCCCCAGCTGCTCCTAGTGCACTGTTTAGACTTTCCCCCCCCTCAGCTGGGGGCTTTTGTTTAAAGCCTTTCAAAAGAGGCTTCTCTCCCCCCTCCCCCAGCTCCCCCACGTGTCCAAAGTGGCCCCCAAGTTAATCCCTTTTAGTATGATCAGAGTTTAGAGCACTCATTTAGAGCCAGCAATCCCCACAAGGCTTTCTTCCTCTGCTCTGTGTTTTGTGTCTCAGTCCCTGGCGAAAGGAAACGAAGATAAAAACCCAGCCCAGAAACCTCCTCCAGCAACTCGCAGCTCCCAAGGGAAGAGTCAGGCATGGCTAGCACTTGGGAAATGCCAAGGGTCTGACAAGTCTTCCTTGCTTCCTTCCTCCACATCAAGCATCTCTCCCTCTCTCTCCCTCTCTCCCAGGAAAGAAGATTCCCCCTGGAGCTTGCCACAGGAAGAGCTTCCTCAACCCCCAGCCGGATGCTTCAAAGGTTTCAGTCGTCGTCGTCGCCGTCGGTGGTGGTGGTTTTTTTCCTCTCCACAAGCTCTGTTTGGCAGCAGGGCTGACTCATCCTGCAGCTTTATGCTTCCCTCCACAGCACCCACACAGCTCCCCACAGTGATGGCAGGCCCTCAAGGGGAGGTAGCAGCACATACAGGGAGCCACAAAGGAGAGGGCCACCAGCGCCAACCAGCGCAGGCAGAACTTGTCGTCGCTGGTGTCGCAGGAGCAGGGGTCGGAGAAGTCTCCTTCCGAGTCTGACATGCAGTGATAGAGCATGCTCTCTGCACACAGCATGCAGCTGACTTGGTAGATGCATCTCTTGATGGGGTCTGGGGCGTCCTGGCACTTGCCTCGCCCGTTGTCCTCGTGGTTGAACCTCTCCTGGCAGTAGACGCAGCGGGAGCGCTCCCCCTCCTCTTTCCTCCTCTTGGAGCTCTTCAGCTTGGACGAGGAAGGCTGAGATTTAAATACCACAGAGCTCTTGGAGTCTTTCAGGGAATTGGACTTAGTTCCATCCCCACAGGGGTATAAATAGTCAGGCTTTTTACTGTCTGCTTTAGAGAAGGGGGTGTGTGAGTCTGCCTCCTCCCTCTCCAGCTCGCTCTTCCACATGTCGGGGTGCCGGTAGTCCGCATACCGCCGGATCAGGATGTCCCGAGGGTTGATCCTCACAATCTCATCTTCATCCTGGAAACTGACGTGCCTCAGGGACTTCAGGGGCACCTGGAGAGGGCAAAGCACAGGGTCACCCCAGGTTAAGGGCTGGGAGAGACCCCTGGAGATCTTTGAGTCCAAGCCCCTGCCAGAGCAGGAGCAGAGAACCCAGCACAGGGCACACAGAACACATCCAGATGGGGCTGGAAAGGCTCCAGAGAAGGAGACTCCACAACCTCTCTGGGCAGCCTGCTCCAGGGCTCTGGCACCCTCCCAGGGAAGAAGTTCCTCCTCATGTTGAGCTGGAACCTCCTGTGCTGCAGTTTCCATCCACTGCCCCTTGTCCTATCCCAGGGCATGGTGAGCAGAGCCTGTCCCTGTCCCCTGCCTCCTGACCCCCAGCCCTCAGCTATTGATAGCCATTGATCAGATCCCTCTCAGGCTTCTGTTCTCCAGACTGAACAGCTCCAGGGCTCTCAGCCTCTCCTCCCCAGGCAGTGCTCCAGTCCCTTCAGCAGCCTTGCAGCCCTCCCTTGGCCTCTCTCCAGCAGATCCCTGTCCCTCCTGAGCTGGGGAGCCCAGAGCTGGATGCAGTATTCCAGGGGAGGTCTCAGCAGGGCAGAGCAGAGGGGGAGGAGAACCTCCCTGGCTCTGCTGGAGACTCTCCTCTGGATGCACTCAAAGCAAGGCAAGTTTCCTAGAGCAGAGCCCCAAATTTCTGCCAATCACAAGACAAGGCAGACCAGAACATTTCAGAGTGGTGGTTTTTGCTTCCTTGCTTCCTGAGGATACAAATTCCAGCTCCTTTTAGTGCTAACAGAACTCAGAGGCCTCTGGAAGCAGGGAGCTGAGGACCACCACCTCTGGTACTCCTTCCTGACGTTTTAGTCCCTCAGCAGAGCTCTGGTTCTTTTGGTATCCACCTCATTGCTCTCTCCAACTCCCTGAAGGGAGGTTGTAGCCAGGTGGGGGTTGGTCTCTTCTCCCAGGCAGCCAGCACCAGAACAAGAGGACACAGTCTCAAGCTGTGCCAGGGGAGGTTTAGGCTGGAGGTGAGGAGAAAGTTCTTCCCAGAGAGAGTTGTTAGCTATTGGGATGTGCTGCCCAGGGAGGTGGTGGAGTCCCCATCCCTGGAGGTGTTCAAGAGGGGATTGGATGTGGCACTTGGTGCCATGGTCTAGTCATGAGGTCTGTGGTGACAGCTTGGACTTGATGATCCTTGAGGTCTCTTCCAACCTTGGTGATACTGTGAGGCTGTGATCCTGCTCCTTGGACTGCTCTCCAAACAGAGGTTCTCCCATCTCAGAGTGGCAACTGCTTCCAGGGAGCAGTGGCACCTCAGCTGAGCTGGCTTTCAGCTCAGTGAGGATCCCCTGGCACAGGATTCACTCCCTGACACAGCCACTTGGAGTCTCTCATGCTCTCTAGAAGCTTTCCTTCATTCCTGCTTCAGGGTTTCAGACTCCCTCCACTTACAGCACCACAGGATGCTCTGGGTTGGAAGGGAGCTCCAAAGCTCACCCAGTCCAACCCCCTGCACTCAGCAGGGACATCCTCTACTGGAGCAGGCTGCCCAGAGCCCTGTCCAGCCTCACCTGGAATAGCTCCATGGATGGAGCCTCAGCCACCTCCCTGGGCAGCCTGCAGTGTTCCAGCAGCCTCCTGCTGCAGAACTTGCTCCCCACATCCCCTTTTGCAAGAGAGCATTGAGCTACTTGCTCTCCAAGCTGTATTCCAGGCAGGGATTTTGCCATGGGAAGAACATTCAGCACTGTGATCAGTCACTGACAGTGGCTTCTGAAGGCACCTCCCCTCAGCTGCCATGAAGTATTTCACCCCACTGTGTCTAGAAGCCTGGCAGGCAGACACTGAAGGGCTTTCTGAGCTGTCAGCTGGTGATGACTTTACCATAATTTAAGATCATTTAGCTGCAAAGGCAGCAGGAAGGAACACATTCAAACCAAATGAAACTCTGCCTTATGGTGAAAGGACACAGGGGCACAAAACACGTGAGGGTAGCTAAGGTTCTGCTCTTCCTCTGCTCTGCCCTGCTGAGGCCACATCTGGACTATTGTGTCCACTTCTGGGCCCCTCAGGTCAAGAAGGACCTCAGGGAACTGCCTGGGAGAGTCCAGCACAGAGCCCCAGAGCTGCTGCAGGCAGTGGAACATCTCCCTGGGAGCACAGGCTGAGGGAGCTGGGGCTTGAAGCTGGGAGCAGAGCAGCCTGAGGGCTGCCCTCAGTGCTGGGATCAAGATGTGCAGGGCTGGAGCCAGGCTCTGCTCAGGGATGGCCAAGCACAGCACAAGGGGCACTGGGGGCAAGCTGGAGCTGAGGAGCTGCCAGGGGAACAGGAGGGGAAACTTTTCCTTGTGAAGGTGGCAGAACCTGGAGCAGGCTGCCAGAGAGGCTGTGGAGTCTCCTGCTCTGGAGCCTTTCCAGCCCTGTCTGGATGTGACCTGCCCTGGGTGCCCTGCCCTGGCAGGGGGGTTGGGCTGGATGAGCTTTGAGGTCCCTTCCAACCTGGCCTTCAACACCCCCAGGCAGGAGGCAGCCACAGCCTCCCTGGGCAGCCTGGGCCAGAGTCTCAGCAGCCTCCTGCTGAAGAACTTCTTCCTCAGCTCCACTCTGACCCTGCTCTGCCTCAGCTTCAAACCATTCCCCCTTGGTCTGGCTCTGGACTCCCTGATGGAAAGTCCCTCTGCAGCCTTCCTGCAGGATCCCTTCAGGTCCTGGCCCTCTTCGCTTGCCCGCCAGCCCTCAGCTATTGATAGCCATTGATCAGATCCCTCTCAGTCCTCTCCTCTCCAGACTGAACAGCCCCAGGGCTCTCAGCCTCTCCTCCCCAGCCAGTGCTGCAGTCCCTTCAGCAGCCTTGCAGCCCTCCCTTGGACTCTCTCCAGCAGATCCCTGTCCCTCCTGAGCTGGGCAGCCCAGAGCTGGATGCAATATTGCAGGGGAGGTCTCAACAGGGCAGAGCAGAGGGGGAGGAGAACCTCCCTGGCTCTGCTGGCCACACTCCTCTGGATGCCCCCCACCCCCAGGATCCTGTTTCAAGAGTCTGAGAGTACAGCACCACACAGAGGGCCTCAGGTCTGGTCAGGCACCACAGGCTGTGCTGCTAGAGCAGGCAAGCAAAGGCAAGAAGTGCTGCTCCTGCTGCTGTCCCACCTGGTTGGGCTGGCTAGGCAGACAGGCTCTCCTGCTGCTGAAATCCTCCAGTGCTGAAGGCCTTAAGTTGGCACTGCTGTAAGGGTCACTGGTCAGCACAGTGTCCTGCTGGAACAGCTGATCTTTCATCAATGAACCTGATGGGGTTTCTTGAGTAGCCTGCAAGAGAGAACAGCAACTCCCTTGAAATGATTTTTGCATTTGGACAAACCAGAACCAAACCCTCCCCAGACTGCCCCAGACCTGCACTCAACACTCTGCAGGAGCTGGGGTGGGCACAGGGGGCTTCAAATACATCTTTGACAAGTGTGCCCAGTAGGCCAGAGAGGTTCTCCTCCCTCTCTCCTCTGCCCTGCTGAGGCCACATCTGGAATATTGTGTCCAGTTCTGGGCCCTCAGGTCAAGAAGGACCTCAGGGAACTGCTTGAGAGAGTCCAGCACAGAGCCTCAAAGATGCTGCAGGCAGTGGAAGATCTTCCTCATGAGGAGAGCCTGAGGGAGCTGAGGGCTCTGTAGCTTGGAGAGGAGCAGCCTGAGAGGTGACCTCATTGCTGGTGATCAAGCTGTGCAGGGTGAGTGCCCAGAGGCTGGAGCCAGGCTCTGCTGGGGGATGCCCAATGCCAGCCCCAGGGGCAGTGGTGGAAGCTGAGGCAGAGGAAGTTCCATGGACACAGGAGGAAGAATTTTTCCCCTGTGAGCGTGACAGAGGCCTGGAGCAGGCTGCCCAGGGGGGTGTGGAGTCTCCCTCTCTGGAGATATACAAAACCCACCTGGATGTGTTCCTGTGTGATCTGCTGTAGGTTCTCCTGCTCTGGCAGGGGTTGGACTGGATGATCTCTCAAGGTCCCTTCCAGACCCTCACATTCTGTGACTCTGTGATTTCAGCAGGCAACAATTTCAGCCCCAGAAGATAGAAAGAGCTCCTGCTCACACCACCTGGGCATCACAGATCCCTACCTGTAACTCAGTTGCCCAAGGCAGCCTGAGGAAGCTTTTAGGAAGGCAAGATTAGCCTCTGAGGTAATTCCTTCTCTAACCACCCAGGAGACTGCCAGCATCCACAGCTATGCACTGGGAGCAAAGCTGAGCAGAGGAAAGCTGGTCAGACCTTTGCACAGATGAAAAGGAAGATCAGCTGGAAAGGAAGAGAGTCAGACTGCCTCAATTAAAGTATCTGATTACAGGAGGTGTGTACTAAACAACTGCTGACTGCCTTGGACATGCAGGTTCCATCAGGCAACTTGATGCATGACTGAGAGCGTGTGGCAAGGCAGTGAGGTACCCAGAGGGTGTGTGCCACTCAGAAGAGGGAACAGGAAACCTCTTTGGGGGGAATGTTGGCTTGGGAGATGTTGCAGCCTCTGGAAAGAGCAGAAAACCAAACAGCTCTTGTGCTGTAAGCTGAGCTGACTGGGGCTTAGACTCACAGAATCAACCAGCCTGGAAAAGACCTCAGGGATCATCAAGCCCAACCTAGTGCCTAATCCCTAACACCTCCTGACAGCTAAACCATGGCTCCAAGTGCCACATCCAAGCCTTTCTGGAACACCTCCAGGGATGGGGACTCCACCACCTCCCTGGGCAGCACATCCCAATGGTCAATCTCTCTCTCTGGGAAGAACTTCTTGCTCATCTCCAGCCCAAACCTCCCCTGGCACAGCTTGAGACTGTGTCCTCTTGTTCTAGTGCTGGTTGCCTGGGGGAAGAGACCAACCCCCACCTGGCTACAACCTCCCTTCAGGGAGTTGTAGAGAGCAGTAAGGTCTCCCCTGAGCCTTCTCTTCTCCAGGCTAAGCAACCTGGTTGGGGTTGGAATGGACCTCCAAAGGTCAACCAGTCCTAAACCCAGAGAGAAGGCTCCAGGCAGACCTAACAGCAGCCTGCCAGAGCCTGAAGGGGCTACAGGAAGGCTGCAGAGGGACTGTTCCCAAAGGCCAGCAGGGACAGGACCAGGGGCAGTGGTTTGAAATGAGAGCAGAGCAGATTGAGATTGGATGTGAGGAACAAGTTCTGCAGCAGGAGGCTGCTGGAACAGTGCAGCAGGTTGCCCAGGGAGGTGGCTGAGGCTCCATCCCTGGAGACATTCAAGGGGCTGTGGGCAGCCTGATCTATGATATATCATCACAATTACATCAGATGTGCTCTGCTTTCAAACAAGACATCCAGTGGAGGATGTCCCTGATGAGTGCAGAACCTCTTGGACTGGATGAGCTCTGGGTCCCTCCCAGCCAGAGCTTTCTGTGCTGCTGCTGAAGCACTGCAGAGCAGTTGGACCCTTGGCTGTGAGGGCAGGAGGCATCTTGCTTGCTTTAGCACAACCACCTTCCACAGCTGCCACTGCTAACCTCTAAGGCAGGAAGGAGGAAGGAGCAAGGAGCAGAGCTGCTTGGTTGAGTCAGGAACATGCAGTAGTCCTGAAGTGTTTCAGGAGGAGCAGAGCCTCAAAGCTGCTCAGGGGAAGGAGGCCCTGCCCCTGGCTGGGAGTTTGCAGCTGCAAGAGCCTCCAGGTCCCTTCCAAGCCCTCCCATGCTCCATTGGAGCTTCTTTACCTTCTCTGGTGTTGACTGCTCAGGTCCAGCTCTGAGTATGGGATCCCCACCTTCCCTTCAGGTGCTGGTGAGCCTTGCTGTCCTGCTCACAGTCCCTCCCAGCTGCCGAGAGCATGCAGGCTGTGCACACTGGTGGTGCCACTGAGCAAGCCCCAACCTTGCTCAGCTCCTTGCCAGCAGGGCTGCACAAAGGAGCTGCTGCAGAGCTGTCTGACCTCCTGCAGTGTTTGCCTCCTGGGGACACAGAGAGCTCTCTGCACACCCAGCTGGAAATCTGCATTGGGAACTGGCCTGGGGAGGAGGTTTGGCTGCTCTGGTCTCAAAGCAGGCAGGTTGAAGGCAGCAGGCAAGCAGCTGGCTCAAGGCACTTTGGCTTCCTCCTTCACAGCTTGCCTCAGAGCCTTGTCCCCTACCAGATAGCAACTTCCTGCTCTGGAACTCACCCAGCTGGCCTGGGAAAAGCCCTGGAAACTCAGATTTACTTGAAGTAGGATTTCAGCAGCAAGGAATGCAGGAGCACAGTTATTTGAGGGGCAAAAATGCAACAGGAGACTTATTTTAGGGGCTAAAAGTGCAATAGGAGACATTTTAGGGGCAAAGAGTTGAGTATGAGACATTTTAGAGGCAAAGAGTTGAATACGAGACATTTTAGAGGCAAAAAGGTGCCTGATGAGATCTATTTTAGGAGCCAAAGAGCAGTGCACTATGAAACACATTCCCAGCAGGAGCTGCTCCTGCTTGCACATTGCCCAATGGCCCCAAACCTCTGGGCTCAAAGCACAGGAAGAGCTGCATCCAGAATGAGGAAGAGATGCCTGCAACTATTTTTGGGCTGAGGGATGTTCTAAATGCTTACAAGGAGAAACTGTTGCAGCCAGGAACACACCTCAGAGCCCGAGGTCACTGCACTGAACCCACCCAGCACTGCCTGCCCCACACAGAGGAGGTGCAGGAGTATCACAGTATCAGTCAGGGTTGGAAGGGACCACAAGGATCATCTAGTTCCAACCCCCCTGCCATGGGCAGGGACACCCCACACTAGATCAGCCTGGCCACAGCCTCATCCAGCCTGGTCCAGGGCCCCAACCACCTCCCTGGACAACCCATTCCAGGGATTCACCACTCTCATGGGGAAGAGCTTCCTCCTCACCTCCAGCTTCATTCCATTCCCCCTAGTCCTATCACTGCCTGAGATCCTGAGCAGTCCCTCCCCAACCTTCCTGTAGCCCCCTTCAGATCCTGGAAGGCCACAATGAGGTCACCTCAGAGCCTTCTCTTCTCCAGAATGAACAACTCCAACTCTTTCAGTCTGTCCTCACAGCAGAGCAGCTCCAGCCCTCTGCTCATCCTCCTGGCCCTGCTCTGGACACCTTCCAGCACCTCCACATCCCTCTTGTAAAGGGGCTCCAGAACTGGAGGCAGTACTCCAGGTGGGGTCTCCCCAGAGCTGAGCAGAGGGGGAGGATCACCTCCCTTGCCCTGCTGGCCACACTTCTCCTGCTGCAGCCCAGGCTCTGGTTGGCTCTCTGGGCTGCAAGTGCACACTGAGAGCTCATGTTGAGCTCCTCCTCCCCCAGCACCCCCAAGGCTCTCTCCTCAGGGCTACTTTCCAGCCAGTCCCTGCCCAGCCTGGATTTGTGCCTGAGATTGCCTCCAGCCAGCTGCAGGACCCTGCCCTTGCTCTTGTTGAACCTCCTGAGGTTGGCTTGTGCCCACCTCTCCAGCCTGTCCAGGTCCCTCTGGATGGCCTCCCTTCCCTCCAGCTGTCTGCTGCACCACACAGCTTGGTGTCAGCAGCAAACCTGCTGAGGGTGCACTCAGTGCCTCTGTCCATGGCACTCACAGAGATGTTGAACAAGCCTGGTCCCAGGGCTGATCCCTGAGGGGAGTAGCTCCTGCTGGGAATGTGTTTCACAGAGCACTTTCTGCTGCTGAAGGAAGTCTCAGGTTCAACTTTTTCTCCTCCTAAAGTAAGTTGCATGTTGCACTTTCTGCTCCTGAAAGGTCTCAAGATTGGACTTTTTGCTCCCTAAATAAGTTTTACACTGCACTTTTTGCCCTTGGAGTGTCTCCTATTGCACTTTTTGCCTCTAAAATAAGTCTCCTGTTGTACTTTTTGCTCCTAAAATGTTTCAATATTGCACTTTCTGCTGCTAAAGGAAGTTTCCTGTGGCACTTTCTGCTCCCCAAATGCCTCAGTGCTGCACTTCCTGCTGCTGAAGGGAGTTTCACACTGCACCTTCTGCTGCTAAACTGTTTGATACTGCACTTTTTGCTCCCCAAATGCCTCAGTGCTGCACTTCCTGCTGCTGAAGGGAGTTTCACACTGCACCTTCTGCTGCTAAACTGTTTGATACTGCACTTTCTGTTCCCCAAATGCCTCAGTGCTGCACTTCCTGCTGCTGAAGGGAGTTTCACCCTGCCCTTTCTGCTGCTAAAGTAAGTTTCATGTACCACTTTCTGCTGCTGAAATGAACTTCACCTCACACTTTTTACTCCTAGAGCCTCTCCCATTGCAGGTTGTGCTGCTAAAATGCCTCAGTGTTGCACTTTGTGCTGCTGAAGCAAGCTTGATAGTGCACTGTTTAACCCCTGCAATGCCTTACACTGCACTTTTTGCTCCTGAAATGAGTTTCATCCTCCACTTTTTCTCCCCCAATGCTTCAGCACTGCACTTCCTGCTGCTGGAACAAGTCTCACCTTGCACTTTTTACTCCTAAACCCCTCCCACATTGAGCTTTTTGCTGCTGAAGGCTCTCCTGTCGTGCTTTTGGCTGCTGAAATAAGTCTCACATTGCACTTTTTGCTCCTAAAATGTCTCAGGCTTGCACTTTTTTGCTGCTAAAATCAGTTTCATACTTCAATTCCTGCTGCTGGAGTAAGTTTCCCCTTGCCCTTTTTGCTCCCCAAATCTCTCTCATTGCTCTTTTTCATCCTCAAGTCTCTCAGTACTGCACTTTTTCTGCTGCTGAAATAACTTCCATCTTGCCCTTTTTACTCCTCAAACATCTCCTGTTGCACACAACCCCCACACTGCCCCAGCTGTTACCAGCTGGAGTGGGCTAGGGAGAAGGATGAGACCTGCAGACACTGCTCCTCCTTCCATCCAGGGAAGAAGCAGCCAGGAGCCAGCCGGAATCCCTGCAACACCCTCCATTGCTTCCAGTCCCTGCAGGTCACTCACATGTTTTCCCTCCTCAGGAACAAACTCCCTACACTTCAGAGCAAGCAGAACACTTGCACATGCTCCCACAGGCAGCTCCACAGCTCCCCTTGGCAGTCCAGAAGGGCTGCAGCTCATAAAGGACAGAGGTGCTGAGCCTCTTTTCCAGTGCTAACTGGTGGGGCAGACACTGCTGTGCTGTTCAATATCTTCATTGATGATCTGGACAAGGGGATTGAGGCCAGCATCAGTAAATGTGCTGATGACAGCAAGCTGGGGGCAAGAGTTGATCTGTTAGGGGGTAGGAGAGCTCTGCAGAGGGACCTTGCCTGGCTGGGCAGATGGGCAGAGGCCAACAGGATGGCATTCAACAAGTCCAAGTGCCAGGGGCTGCACTGTGGCCACAACAACCCCAGGCAGAGCTACAGGCTGGGGTCAGAGTGGCTGAGAGCAGCCAGGCAGAGAGGGACCTGGGGGTACTGGGTGATAGCAGCTGAACAGGAGCCAGCAGTGTGCCCAGGTGGCCAAGAAGGCAAATGGCATCCTGGCCTGCATCAGGAACAGTGTGGCCAGCAGGAGCAGGGAGGTCATTCTGCCCCTGGACTCAGCACTGGTTAGGCCACAGCTTGAGTCCTATGTCCAGTTCTGGGCTCCTCAGGTTAGGAAGGAGGTTGAGATGCTGGAAGGTGTCCAGAGAAGGGCAACAAAGCTGGGGAGGGGTCTGGAGCACAGCCCTGGGAGGAGAGGCTGAGGGAGCTGGGGTTGCTTAGCCTGGAGAAGAGGAGGCTCAGGGGAGACCTTCTTGGTCTCTGCAACTCCCTGCAGGGAGGTTGTAGCCAGGTGGGGGTTGGTCTCTTCTCCCAGGTACCCAGCACCAGCACAAGAGGACACAGTCTCAAGCTGTGCCAGGGGAGGTTCAGGCTGGAGGTGAGGAAGAAATTCTTCCCAGCAAGAGAGATTGGCCACTGGGATGTGCTGCCCAGGGAGGTGGTGGAGTCCCCATCCCTGCAGGTGATGACAGAGGAGCCTGGCTGAGGCCCTGGTGCCTTGGTTGAGTTGCTCAGATGGTGCTGGGTGCTAGGTTGGCCTGGATGGTCTCAGAGGTCCCTTCCAGCCTGCTCTGCTCTGTTCCGAGAGCACTGAGCTCCGAAGCAAAGCTGCAGAAGTTTCCCCCCACCCAGAACTAAGTTTGGCACCTCAAGCAGCCAGCCCATGCCACAGAGATGCACACATCCCCCCTTCCCTTCCTGCAGGCTGAGCAAGCACACCCCCCCAGCCCCCAGCCCCGGGCCCCGCAGCCCCTGCGCAGCGCAGGCCTGGCGCCGGCTCCTCGCCCCTCGCGTCTGTGGAGCAACCTGGGCCAGCTGCTAATGCACAACACACATCTGCTCTGCTCCCAGCTGCTGCTACAATCATTCCTGGCCCGTGGTTGCAAAGAGATGCTCTCCACCTCTAGGCTTTTTCCCCTTTGGGGTGGGTTTTTGCCCCCTCCCCAGGAGCGCCGCAGCCTCTCAGCACGGGCGCAGGGCTGCTGGGTAAGGCGATCCCCCGGCTCCAGCTGTAGCTCTCCAGCACAACTCAAAGCCAGATGACAGCTGGAGAGAAAATGAAAACCAGGCCCAGCTTCTCTCTCCTCTTCTTCACATTTTTCTCTCCTGGCTGCTCCCAGTTTGCCAGAGAGGCAGAGAGAGAATTTGCCTGGCAGAGAACTCAACATTGTTCTGGGAGCACGGTTAAAAATACTCTGCTCTGACTCACCCCAGGGCCTGACACAGGGATGGAGGGGAGACCACACCTCTGGTGCAGCCCACTCCTTGCTTCTACCTCACAAGAAAGCTGGGGAGGGACTTTTTAGGGTGTCACTTAGTGATTGGACTTGGGAGAATGGAGCAAAACAAGGCCACACCTTCCCCTGAGCAGCTTTGAGACTCTGCTCCTCCTGAAACACTTCAGGACTACTGCATGTTCCTGACTCAACCAAGCAGCTCTGCTCCTTGCTCCTTCCTCCTTCCTGCCTTAGAGGTTAGCAGTGGCAGCTGTGGAAGGTGGTTGTGCTAAAGCAAGCAAGATGCCTCCTGCCCTCACAGCCAAGAGTCCAACTGCTCTGCAGTGCTTCAGCAGCAGCACAGAAAGCTCTGGCTGGGAGGGACCCAGAGCTCATCCAGTCCAAGAGGTGATGCAGGCAGAGAGGAGGTGATGCAGGCACAGGAGAGGTGATGCAGGCAGACAGGAGGTGATGCAGGCAGAGGAGAGGTGATGCAGGCACAGGAGAGGTGATGCAAGCAGACAGGAGGTGATGCAGGCAGACAGGAGGTGATGCAGGCACAGGAGAGGTGATGCAGGCACAGGAGAGGTGATGCAGGCAGACAGGAGGTGATGCAGGCAGACAGGAGGTGATGCAGGCAGACCAGAGGTGGTGCAGGCAGACCAGAGGTGGTGCAGGCAGAGGAGAGGTGGTGCAGGCAGACCAGAGGTGATGCAGGCAGAGGAGAGGTGATGCAGGCAGACAGGAGGTGATGCAGGCAGAGGAGAGGTGATGCAGGCAGACAGGAGGTGATGCAGGCAAAGGAGAGGTGATGCAGGCAGACAGGAGGTGATGCAGGCACAGGAGAGGTGATGCAGGCACAGGAGAGGTGATGCAGGCAGACAGGAGGTGATGCAGGCAGACAGGAGGTGATGCAGGCAGACCAGAGGTGGTGCAGGCAGACCAGAGGTGGTGCAGGCAGAGGAGAGGTGGTGCAGGCAGACCAGAGGTGATGCAGGCAGAGGAGAGGTGATGCAGGCAGACAGGAGGTGATGCAGGCACAGGAGAGGTGATGCAGGCAGACAGGAGGTGATGCAGGCAGAGGAGAGGTGATGCAGGCAGACAGGAGGTGATGCAGGCACAGGAGAGGTGATGCAGGCAGACAGGAGGTGGTGCAGGCAGACCAGAGGTGGTGCAGGCAGAGGAGAGGTGGTGCAGGCAGAGGAGAGGTGATGCAGGCAGAGGAGAGGTGATGCAGGCAGACAGGAGGTGATGCAGGCAGACCAGAGGTGATGCAGGCAGACAGGAGGTGATGCAGGCACAGGAGAGGTGATGCAGGCACAGGAGAGGTGATGCAGGCAGACAGGAGGTGATGCAGGCAGACAGGAGGTGATGCAGGCACAGGAGAGGTGATGCAGGCACAGGAGAGGTGATGCAGGCACAGGAGAGGTGATGCAGGCAGACAGGAGGTGATGCAGGCAGACAGGAGGTGATGCAGGCACAGGAGAGGTGATGCAGGCACAGGAGAGGTGATGCAGGCACAGGAGAGGTGATGCAGGCACAGGAGAGGTGATGCAGGTAGACAGGAGGTGATGCAGGCAGACAGGAGGTGATGCAGGCACAGGAGAGGTGATGCAGGCACAGGAGAGGTGATGCAGGCAGACAGGAGGTGATGCAGGCAGACAGGAGGTGATGCAGGCACAGGAGAGGTGATGCAGGCACAGGAGAGGTGATGCAGGCAGACAGGAGGTGATGCAGGCAGACAGGAGGTGATGCAGGCACAGGAGAGGTGATGCAGGCACAGGAGAGGTGATGCAGGCAGACAGGAGGTGATGCAGGCAGACAGGAGGTGATGCAGGCAGAGGAGAGGTGATGCAGGTAGACAGGAGGTGATGCAGGCACAGGAGAGGTGATGCAGGTAGACAGGAGGTGATGCAGGCACAGGAGAGGTGATGCAGGTAGACAGGAGGTGATGCAGGCAGAGGAGAGGTGATGCAGGTAGACAGGAGGTGATGCAGGCACAGGAGAGGTGATGCAGGCAGACAGGAGGTGATGCAGGCACAGGAGAGGTGATGCAGGTAGACAGGAGGTGATGCAGGCACAGGAGAGGTGATGCAGGTAGACAGGAGGTGATGCAGGCACAGGAGAGGTGATGCAGGCAGACCAGAGGTGGTGCAGGCAGATAGGAGGTGATGCAGGCAGACAGGAGGTGGTGCAGGCAGACAGGAGGTGATGCAGGCAGAGGAGAGGTGATGCAGGCACAGGAGAGGTGATGCAGGCACAGGAGAGGTGATGCAGGCAGACCAGAGGTGATGCAGGCAGACAGGAGGTGATGCAGGTAGACAGGAGGTGATGCAGGCAGAGGAGAGGTGATGCAGGCACAGGACAGGTGATGCAGGCAGACAGGAGGTGATGCAGGCACAGGAGAGGTGATGCAGGTAGACAGGAGGTGATGCAGGCACAGGAGAGGTGATGCAGGCAGACAGGAGGTGATGCAGGCACAGGAGAGGTGATGCAGGCAGACAGGAGGTGATGCAGGCACAGGAGAGGTGATGCAGGCACAGGAGAGGTGATGCAGGCAGACAGAAGGTGATGCAGGCACAGGAGAGGTGATGCAGGCAGACAGGAGGTGATGCAGGCAGACAGGAGGTGATGCAGGCACAGGAGAGGTGATGCAGGCAGACCAGAGGTGATGCTGCTACCCTTTTCCCCACTTTGCCAACACCCCACTTGGTAAATAAAGGGAAGCACAGACATTTGCTTCAACTCTGTCATCCTTATGTAGGACTGCAGCAACTAGACAGCATAATCAAGAGGTAATTAGTTTCCTCTAATCTCATTAGGCCTGCAGAAATTGCCCAGTTATTAATTGCTGCCACAAAGGCTGTTTAAGCAAGGCTTTTAAATGCTGATTAAAGATTGCATTAACTCTGGCACACATTTCCTTCCCCCTGTCAAAAGTCTCCATTCCTATTTTCAGTCCCAAATACCTACTATTTATAGCAAATTCACTTCCAAACTGCCTGAAAATAAAGCAGGCCAAATACAGAGCAACAGGTGGCTGCCCAGCCAACACTTCACATTTCTCCTACCACAAAATGGGAAGAAACAGGAGGCTCCCCTGCAGCCCCACTGCATTGCAGCATCCTTCCTAGAGCCCTGACTCTCAGGCTCCCACCATAACTTGATTCCTTACCCCTGAGATCAAAGCAGGGCTGCTGAGGGAAGGGATCCATCCAGGGGGACCTGGACAGGCTGCAGAGCTGGGCCCAGGACAACCTCAGGAGGTTCAGCAAGACCAAGAGCAAGCTTGGTCCTGCAGCTGGGGCAGGGCAACCCCAGGCACTAACCCAGGCTGGGCAGGGACTGGCTGGAGAGCAGCCCTGAAGAAAAGGCCCTGGGGGTGCTGGGGGGAGAAGCTCAACAGGAGCCAGCAGTGAGCACTTGCAGCCCAGAGAGCCAGGCAGAGCCTGGGCTGCAGCAAGAGAAGCAGAGCCAGCAGGGCCAGGGAGGGGATTCTGCCTCTCTGCTCCACTCTGCTGAGACCACAGCTGGAGCTCTGGGGCCAGTGCTGGAGCCCCTAGGACAGGAAGGATCTGGAGGTGCTGGAAGGTGTCCAGAGAAGGGCCAGGAGGATGAGCAGAGGGCTGGAGCTGCTCTGCTGTGAGGACAGACTGAGGGAGTTGGGGTTGTGCAGGCTGGAGAGGAGAAGGCTCCCAGGAGACCCAATTGTGGCCTTCCAGGATCTGCAGGGGGCTGCAAGAAAGCTGGGGAGGGACTTCTGAGGGAGTCAGGGAGGGATAGGACTGAGGGGGATGGAGCAAAATAGAAGTGGGGAGATTGGGATTGGATGTTAGGAAGAAGTTGTTGCCCATGAGGGTGGTGAGAGCCTGGCACAGGCTGCCCAGGGAGGTGGTGGAAGCCTCCTGCCTGGAGGTGTTTGCAGCCAGGCTGGATGTGGCTGTGAGCAACCTGCTGTGGTGTGAGGTGTCCCTGCCCATGGCAGGGGGTTGGAGCTGGCTGAGCCTTGAGTTCTCTCCCAGCCCTGCCAGCTCTGTGGTTCTGTGATTCTCCTCAGTTGCTGTTGCAGAGCTTCTACCCTGCACCCTTCCACATCCATAAAGAATTTCATGTTGCAGGAATTGCAGAACTCTTCCCCTCCACAAACCATTCAGGAGCTGCTCTCTGCTTTCTACATAATCACTAAGCCTCCCTGAGTCACCTTCTTCCTTTATCAGCTCCATTTGACTTGCATTATCTGACCTGTGAAGCTGAGATGTGTTTGCATGAAGCCAGGATTGCCCCTGAGGCTGTGCACAGGACAGAAGAGCTGAGCAGCACCCAGGCACCAGCAGGATGTCTCTGTTACACTGCAGCCATTCCTTGTACACAGCACAGGATGCTTTTGGTCGGCAGGGGCCTCCCAAGCTCACCCAGCCCAGCCCCTCTGCAGCAGGCAGGGACAGCCTCCACTGGAGCAGGTTGCTCACAGCCCTGTCCTGACCCTGAACAGCTTCAGGGATGGAGCCTCCACTGCCTCCCTGGGCAGCCTGCTGCAGTGTCCCAGCAGCCTCCTGCTGCAGAACTTGTTCCTCACATCCAGTCTAACTTTTGCTCTCCTCTAGCTTGCAGCCATGGTCCCTTGTCCCTGCAGGCCTTTGGGAGCAGTCCCTCTGCAGCCTTTCTGTAGCCCCTTCAGGTCCTGGCAGGCTGCTGTTAGGTCTGCCTGGAGCCTTCTCTTCTCCAGGCTGAACACCCCCAGCTCCCTCAGCCTGTCCTTGTAGCAGAGCTCCTCCAACCCCCTGAGCATTTTCATGGTCTCCTCTGGAGCTGCTCTATCAGGTCCAGCTCCTTCCTGTGCTTAGGGCTCCAGAGCTGGCTGCAGCCCTGCAGGTGAGGTCTCACAGAGCAGAGGGGCAGGATCCTCTCTCTCCAGCTCTGCTTTGGATGCAGCCCAGGCTGCCCTTGGCCTTCTGGGCTAGCAGTGCACCCTGTGGGCTGCTGCCCAGCTGTACCCATGACACTCCTTTCCACTGGCTTTGGGATTCTGTGCATTCCTGGCCACCCCCAGGCAGTGCTGCAGCACCTGCTGGGGGCTTTGCCTAAAGCACCATAGTGCTGAAGCAGAGCAGGAGGTGTCTGCCACTCCTGTCACTGTGACCTATAGAAACTGAATGCTGCAAAGAAGGATCAGTGCAAAGCTGAACCTCAGCAAGTGCCTGCTTTAGCTTCACTGTTCTGTAAAACCCCCTCTGAACTTCCCCCCTTGCACTCTGCTCTCAGCATCCTCTCAGCTCTGACCACACACTGCTCACTGCAGAGTGACATCCTGGGAAACAAACAGGATCTGCAAGTAAGGCCTTTGCCACCAACCCCCACAGCAAGCTCCTGGCCAAGTTGTCAGCCCCTGGCTGGGACAGCAGCTCTCTGAGCTGGGTTAGGAACTGGCTGGAGGCTGAGCCCAGAGAGTGGTGGTGAATGGTGCCACAGCCAGTTGGCAGCCAGTCACCAGTGGTGTGCCCCAGGGATCAGTGCTGGGCCCTGTGCTCTTTAACATCTTCATTGATGATCTGGATGAGGGCATTGAGTCCATCAGCAGTGAATTTGCTGATGACAGCAAGCTGGGGGCAGGAGTTGATCTGCTGGAGGGTAGAGATCTCTGCAGAGGGACCTCGACAGGCTGGGCAGATGGGCAGAGTCCAAGGGCAGGAGATTGAACACATCCAAGTGCCAGGTTCTGCACATTGGCCACAACAACCCCATGCAGTGCTACAGGCTGGGGTCAGAGTGGCTGAGAGCAGCCAGGCAGAGAGGGACCTGGGGGTACTGGTTGATGGTAGGCTGAACATGAGCCTGCAGTGTGCCCAGGCAGCCAGGAGGGCCAATGGCATCCTGGCCTGCAGCAGGAGCAGTGTGGCCAGCAGGAGCAGGGAGGTCATTCTGCCCCTCTACACTGCACTGGTTAGGCCACACCTCAAGTCCTGTGTCCAGTTCTGGGCCCCTCAGTTTAGGAAGGAGGTTGACTTGCTGGAGTGTGTCCAGAGAAGAGCAACAAAGTTGGTGAGGGGCTTGGAACACAGCCCTGTGAGGAGAGGCTGAGGGAGCTGGGGTTGCTTAGCCTGGAGAAGAGGAGGCTCAGGGGAGACCTTCTTGCTCTCTACAGCTACCTGAAGGGAGGGTTGTAGTCAGGTGGGGGTGGTCTCTTCTCCCAGGCAGCCAGCACCAGAACAAGAGGACACAGTCTCAGGCTGTGCCAGGGGAGGTTCAGGCTGGAGGTCAGGAGGAAGTTCTACACAGAGAGAGTGATTGCCCATTGGAATGGGCTGCCTGGGGAGGTGGTGGAGTCACCATCACTGGAGGTGTTCAGGAGGAGACTTGATGGGGTGCTTGGTGCCATGGGTTAGTTGATTAGGTGGTGTTGGGTGCTAGGTTGGACACCATGATCTTGAAGGTCTCTTCCAACCTGGTCTGGTCTATTCTATTCTGCTCTCTCTACTCTACTCTACTCTACTCTACGCTATTCTGTAAGACAGAAGATTCCTGATCCCTGTGCTTGTGTTTGGTTTCTCCATTGCCCAGCAGAATCTTTCCTGTTCCCAGGGGCAAAAAGAGGACCCAGAACAGAACTGAAACATTCAACTCAGGCTGGTTAATCATCCCATTGATTACATATTGACTACCTGGCTTAGGACAGGATTGTACAGCTGTTGGAGAGCTGTTCTGGAGCTCTCAGCCTGGGCAGGAGATTTTGCCTCTGCTCTTATCTTGCTCTCACTCAGGCAAACAAAAACCACTGCAGGAGTTTCAGGACACTTGCACAATTGATGGGGAAAAACAAGAGAAGGCTTACTTGGAGGCAGTCTTCTGCCACTTCAACCTCATTTTGGGAGGGTGCATAACCTACAGGGGAAAAAAACAGAATCAAACAAGCCAAGTCCCAGACCCACAACAAAGCACACAAGGTTGTTGACTTTGGTTTACAGCTCACTGCTCCCAGCCCTCCACAGCACTCTGCAGCATCCAGCTGGGACAGAAGGAAGATGCTGCTTGTCTTTTCCTGACCAGTAGGCAGCTGTGCTTCATGGGGACTGTGCTAAGCACCACTCACTGCTGCACTCTGCTTCCTACACTGAGTGATCCCAGCCACACAGAGTCACAGAGCTGGCAGGGTCAGAAGGGGCCTCAAGGCTCAGCCAGTCCCAACCCCCTGCCATGGGCAGGGACACCTCACACCACAGCAGGTTGCTCACAGCCACATCCAGCCTGGCTGCAAACACCTCCAGGCAGGAGGCTTCCACCACCTCCCTGGGCAACCTCTGCCAGGCTCTCACCACCCTCATGGGCAACAACTTCTTCCTCACAGCCAATCTCAATCTCCCCACTTCTAGTTTTGCTCCATCCCCCCCAGTCCTATCACTCCCTGACACCCTCACAAGTCCCTCCCCAGCTTTCTTGGAGCCCCCTGCAGATCCTGGAAGGCCACAATTAGGTCTCCTGGGAGCCTTCTCCTCTCCAGCCTGCACAACCCCAACTCCCTCAGTCTGTGCTCACAGCAGAGCAGCTCCAGCCCTCTGCTCCTCCTCCTGGTCCTTCTCTGGACACCTTCCAGCTCTCCTCCAGACTGAACAGCCCCAGCTCCCTCAGCCTGTCCCCAGGCTCCTCTCTTGTCCACACCTTTCCTGTGAAAGCCTTTTCCAGGTGCCACCAGAAGCACAGGAGGCCATTCTTGTCCATGCAAGCATTCTGGAAACTCCAGGCAGATAGCTGTGGTTGGCATGAATGCTCAGTGCTGCATTTGACTATCAATCAGCAGAAACTGGGACTGAGAGAGCCTGAGAGAGAGGGAGAAGAGCCTCACGTGCTCTCTAATGACTCCTCTTGCAGGCAGAGGGATGACATCAGCACAATCCATACAGAAGCCATCCCTCTCTGTCAGGAAGCATTTCCCCTGCAGAAATGCTGCTCCCTCTGCTCAGATCACACACTGAGCAAGTCCCTGCACTTGCAGCACAGCACAGCATGTTTAGGTTGAATTCCTGCCTTTGAATGACTTTTCCCAAGGCAGAAGGAGCTGTTCCCTCCATTCAGCAGACACCTGTGCTCTGCCCTGCTCTGCTCTGCTCTGCTCTGCTCTGCCCTGCTCTGCTCTGCTGTGCTCTGCTCTGCCCTGCCCTGCTCTGCCCTGCTCTGCTCTGCCCTGCTCTGCTCTGCTCTGCTCTGCTCTGCTCTGCTCTGCCCTGCTCTGCTCTGCTGTGCTCTGCTCTGCTCTGCCCTGCCCTGCTCTGCCCTGCTCTGCTCTGCTCTGCCCTGCCCTGCTCTGCCCTGCTCTGCTCTGCCCTGCTCTGCTCTGCCCTGCTCTGCTCTGCTGTGCTCTGCCCTGCTCTGCTGTGCCCTGCTCTGCTCTGCCCTGCTCTGCCCTGCTCTGCTGTGCCCTGCTCTGCTCTGCCCTGCTCTGCCCTGCTATGCTCTGCTGTGCTCTGCCCTGCTCTGCTCTGCTCTGCTCTGCTCTGCCCTGCTCTGCTCTGCTGTGCTCTGCTCTGCCCTGCCCTGCTCTGCCCTGCTCTGCTCTGCCCTGCTCTGCTCTGCTCTGCTCTGCTCTGCTCTGCTCTGCCCTGCTCTGCTCTGCTGTGCTCTGCTCTGCTCTGCCCTGCCCTGTTCTGCCCTGCTCTGCTCTGCTCTGCTCTGCCCTGCTCTGCCCTGCTCTGCTCTGCCCTGCCCTGCTCTGCTCTGCTCTGCTCTGCTCTGCTCTGCCCTGCTCTGCTGTGCCCTGCTCTGCTCTGCTCTGCCCTGCTCTGCTGTGCCCTGCTCTGCTCTGCCCTGCTCTGCCCTGCTCTGCTGTGCTCTGCCCTGCTCTGCTGTGCCCTGCTCTGCTCTGCCCTGCTCTGCCCTGCTCTGCTCTGCTGTGCTCTGCCCTGCTCTGCTGTGCCCTGCTCTGCTCTGCCCTGCTCTGCTCTGCCCTGCCCTGCCCTGCTCTGCCCTGCTCTGCTGTGCTCTGCCCTGCTCTGCTGTGCCCTGCTCTGCTCTGCCCTGCTCTGCTCTGCCCTGCTCTGCTGTGCTCTGCCCTGCTCTGCTCTGCTGTGCTCTGCTCTGCTCTGCTCTGCCCTGCCCTGCTCTGCTCTGCCCTGCTCTGCTGTGCTCTGTCCTGCTCTGCTCTGCTGTGCCCTGCTCTGCTCTACTCTGCCCTGCCCTGCCCTGCCCTGCTCTGCTCTGCTCTGCCCTCCCTCTGTCTCCAGCAACACATTTTATCATTCCAGATGAGAATTGATGATCAGAGGCTCACAGGATGTCAGGGGCTGGAAGGGACCTCTGAAGATCACCCAGTCCAACTCTGCTGCCAGAGCAGGAGCAGAGAATCCAGCACAGGTCACACAGAACACATCCAGATGGGGCTGGAAAGGCTCCAGAGAAGGAGACTCCACAACCTCTCTGGGCAGCCTGCTCCAGGGCTCTGGGACCCTCCCAGGGCAGAAGTTCCTCCTCCTGTTGAGCTGGAACCTCCTGTGCTGCAGTTTCCATCCATTGCTCCTTGTCCTATCCCAGGGTGCAGCTGAGCAGAGCCTGTCCCTGTCCCCTCCCTCCTGACCCCCAGCCCTCAGCTATTGATAGCCATTGATCAGATCCCTCTCAGCCTTCTCCTCTCCAGGCTGAACAGCCCCAGGGCTCTCAGCCTCTCCTCCCCAGGCAGTGCTGCAGTCCCTTCAGCAGCCTTGGAGCCCTCCCTTGGCCTCTCTCCAGCAGATCCCTGTCCCTCCTGAGCTGGGCAGCCCAGAGCTGGATGCAATATTGCAGGGGAGGTCTCAGCAGGGCAGAGTAGAGGGGGAGGAGAACCTCCCTGGCTCTGCTGGCCACACTCCTCTGGATGCCCCCCAGGACCCCCTTGGCCTTCTTGGCCCCCAGGGCACATTGCTGTCCCATGCAGCACTTGTTCTCCAGCAGCACTCCCAGGTGCTTCTCCCCAGGGCTGCTCTCCAGCAGCTCCCCTCCCAGCCTGTCCTGCTGCAGGTTATTATTGCTTCCCAGGGGCAGGACTCTGCTCTCAGCCTTGGTGAACCTCAGCAGGTTCCTCTCTGCCCAGCTCTCACTCTGTCCAGGTCTCTGAGTGGCCTCACAGTCCTCAGGTGTCTCAGCCAAGCCTCTCAGCTTGGTATCTTCAGGCTGTTCACTGCTTTCCATCAGGTCAGTTCCCCATGCCACTGTCACAGTCAAGTTTTCTACTGACTGATACAAACCTGTCCTCAGCACTACTCTGTCAGTAAGCAAACAGAACCATCAGCTGGAAGCTTTTGCAGATGCAAAGGGAACTCAATGGGTCTACAGTCACTCAGCTTCAGAGCTTATGCTCCATGAACAGAGCTT
This sequence comes from Melanerpes aurifrons, assembly GCA_011125475.1. NCBI lineage: Eukaryota > Metazoa > Chordata > Aves > Piciformes > Picidae > Melanerpes > Melanerpes aurifrons. Next base: position 1,746,970 of record WWNC01000001.1, read on the forward strand.
GTGAGAGTAAGATCCAAGTAAGACACTGCAGCCCTCCAGCCTCCTCCATTTGTTCATCTCTAAAGGAAGGAGAGGCAATGGGCTTTATTATGCTGGGCTTGGGGTTCAGGGCAACCCCAGGCACTGATATAGGCTGGGCAGGGACTGGCTGGAGAGCAGCCCTGAAGAAAAGGACCTGGGGGTGCTGGGGAGGAGAAGCTCAGCAGGAGCCAGCAGTGAGCACTTGCAGCCCAGAGAGCCAAGCAGAGCCTGGGCTGCAGCAAGAGAAGCAGAGCCAGCAGGGCCAGGGAGGGGATTCTGCCCCTCTGCTCCACTCTGCTGAGACCACAGCTGCAGCTCTGGGGCCAGTGCTGGAGCCTCTGGACAGGAAGGGTCTGGAGGTGCTGGAAGGTGTCCAGAGCAGGGCCAGGAGGAGGAGCAGAGGGCTGGAGCTGCTCTGCTGTGAGGACAGACTGAGGGAGTTGGGGTTGTGCAGGCTGGAGAGGAGAAGGCTCCCAGGAGACCTCATTGTGGCCTTCCAGGATCTGCAGGGGGCTCCAAGAAAGCTGGGGAGGGACTCTTGAGGGTGTCAGGGAGGATAGGACTGGGGGGGATGGAGCAAAACTAGAAATGGGGAGATTGAGATTGGCTGTGAGGAAGAAGTTGTTGCCCAGGAGGGTGGTGAGAGCCTGGCCCAGGCTGCCCAGGGAGGTGGTGGAAGCCTCCTGCCTGGAGGTGTTTGCAGCCAGGCTGGATGTGGCTGTGAGCAACCTGCTGTGGTGTGAGGTGTCCCTGCCCAGGGCAGGGGGTTGGGACTGGCTGAGCCTTGAGGTCCCTTCCAGCCCTGCCAGCTCTGTGCCTCTGTGACTCTGGGAATGCCCTTCCCAAGGCCCTGGCAGGGCTGGCACTCAGGGCATGCCAGGAGCACTCACTGAGCCCTGTTTACAGTCTCCCTCTGCTGTAGGGCAGTCCCCCTCCTGCAAGGCCGGCATGTTTCAGGTCCTGCAGAGTGCTTTGGCTCCTCTCACCCAGTGACCAACCACACCCCCAGCCCCACCCCCAGCCCCGCCCCCAGCCCCGCCCCGGCTCCCAGTACCTTGAGAAATGTCCTCTACAGCTCTCCGGATGCCTCTGTCGAAGGCTCTGGCATCGGCAGGGCTCTGAAAGGTGAGGCCAAACTTCTTGTCATCGATCTTCCAGTGGTAAAAGGTAGGAGTCACCTTGTTGTAAACCAGGTCCTTCTTCAGTGTGCACTCCAAGACCACCTTCAGGAATGAGCAGAAAAGGGAGGCAAAGGCATCACTGAGCAGCCCAGGAGCCTTGGGCTAACAGAGAGGAGGTGGTGCAGGGCCTGCCAGCACCCAGCAGCAGGGCAGGGCAGAGCAGTCTCGCTGGGAAGCTCCTCCTGCTCCAAGAGGTGACCATCACTTCACTCAGCACCAGGGCTAGCTCATGCACTGGGTGGTGTGAGCTGTCATAGTATCACAGGATCAGTCAGGGTTGGAAAGGACCACAAGGATCAGCCAGTCCCAACCCCCCTGCCATGGGCAGGGACACCCCACACTACATCAGCCTGGCCAGAGCCTCATCCAGCCTGGGCTTAAACACCTCCAGGGACAGGGCCCCAACCACCTCCCTGCACAACCCATTCCAGGGCTTCACCACTCTCATGGGGAAGAACTTCCTCCTCACATCCAGCCTGAATCTCCCCACCTCCAGCTTCATTCCATTCCCCCTAGTCCTAGCACTGCCTGAGAGCCTGAGCAGTCCCTCCCCAGCCCTCCTGTAAGGAAGGTAAGGACACAGTCTGCACACTGAGCCTCAGCAGCACAGCTGCTGCAAGCACTTCTCTCTGGACAGACCTGCTGGGTGTCCAGCACAGGAAACAGCTTCCCCCCCACCCAGCTGGACTCTGCTGATGTCAAGCACTGAGCCCCTAGCACAGGAAGGGGCTGGAAGGTGTCCAGAGCAAGGCCAGGAGGAGGAGCAGAGGGCTGGAGCTGCTCTGCTGTGAGGACAGACTGAGGGAGTTGGGGTTGTGCAGGCTGGAGAGGAGAAGGCTCCCAGGAGACCTCATTGTGGCCTTCCAGGATCTGCAGGGGGCTCCAAGAAAGCTGGGGAGGGACTTTTGAGGGTGTCAGGGAGGGATAGGACTGGGGAGATGGAGCAGAACTAGAAGTGGGGAGATTGAGATTGGCTGTGTTTTGAACACTGGAGGTGTCCAGGAAAGGCCTGGATGAGGCACTTGGAGCCAGGGTTTAGCTGTCAGCAGGGCTTAGGTGTTAGGCACTTTTGGACTGGATGATCCCTGAGGTCTTTTCCAGCCAGGCTGATTCTGTGATCCTCATGACCATGGAGCTAGAAGAGAGCTGCTGCAGCAGAGCCAGAGAGAGCAGCAGAGCTGCCCAGGCAGGAGGGAGGGCAGCTGTCTGTTGGGAGCAGACTGGCTGGAGCCAGAGCCAGGGAGGGAGTACCATAAAGCAGGAAATGTGTCATTATGTCCGAGCCTGACATGCCCAAAGGAGACCTCAACAACCCCAGCAAAGGAGTGCAGAGCATTCCAGCTCCTCAAGGGATTCATGCCACCAACACCTTGATTTCCCTGGGTGTGCTCTGAACCCCAGGAGGGGTTTTAGGTAGCTTGGTACTGCACAAAGCCTCAGGGAGCTCCACCTGCAGCAGGGCAGGGACTGACCCTCTGAGCTGGGCACTGGGGAGGCCACAGCCCCAGTGCTGGGGGCAGCTTTGGGCACCCCAGCACAAAAGGACATGGAGGGGCTGCAGGGGGTGCAGAGAAGAGCAACTGAGCTGGGGAGGGGCCTGGAGAATGAGTCTGGGGGAGCTGGGACTGTTCAGTGTGAGGAAGAGGAGGCTGAGGGGAGACCTTATCACCCTCTGCAGCCACCTGAAAGGACAACAGAGAGAGGCTGCTGCTGGTCTCTTCTCACAGGCCATCAGTGATGGGCCAGGAGGGAAAGGCCTCAAGCTGCAGCAGGGGAGGTTCAGGCTGGACATAAGGAAGAACTCTCTCACATCAAGAGTGGTCAGGCACTGGAACAGGCTGAGGTGGTGGAGTCCCCATCCCTGGAGGTGTTTAAGGGCTGCTCAGATGTGGAGCTTAGCAGTGTGGGAGGTTCATGGTCAATGGCTGGACCTGATGCTCTCCAGGCTCTGTTCCAACCTGAGTGACTCTATGAAGGCTAAAGCTGCCTCATGTACACCTGAGCACCCTCTCAGGTATGTGAAGAAAGAATGAGAAACTCCTTCACCAAGGGACTTCCATACTTTGATGCTCAGTCCCAAAGCTGCCTGACAGACCAAGCTCCAGCTGCTGGCACTCTGTAAAGCCTTAGAGTCACAGAGCTGGCAGGGCTGGAAGGGACCTCAAGGCTCAGCCAGCTCCAACCCCCTGCCATGGCCAGGGACACCTCACACCACAGCAGGTTGCTCACAGCCACATCCAGCCTGGCTGCAAACACCTCCAGGCAGGAGGCTTCCACCACCTCCCTGGGCAGCCTGTGCCAGGCTCTCACCACCCTCATGGGCAACAACTTCTTCCTCACAGCCAATCTCAATCTCCCCATTTCTAGTTCTGCTCCATTCCCCCCCCCCTATCCCTCCCTGACACCCTCAGAAGTCCCCCCCCCAGCTTTCCTGCAGCCCCCTCCAGATCCTGGAAGGCCACAATTAGGTATCAGTATCACAGTATCAGTCAGGGTTGGAAGGGACCACAAGGATCATCAAGTTCCAACCCCCCTGCCATGGGCAGGGACACCCCACACTACATCAGCCTGGCCACAGCCTCATCCAGCCTGGGCTTAAACACCTCCAGGGACAGGGCCCCAACCACCTCCCTGGACAACCCATTCCAGGGCTTCACCACTCTCATGGGGAAGAACTTCCTCCTCCCCTCCAGCCTGAATCTCCCCACCTCCAGCTTCATTCCATTCCCCCTAGTCCTATCACTGCCTGAGATCCTGAGCAGTCCCTCCCCAGCCTTCCTGTAGCCCCCTTCAGATCCTGGAAGGCCACAATGAGGTCTCCTGGGAGCCTTCTCCTCTCCAGCCTGCACAACCCCAGCTCCCTCAGTCTGTCCTCACAGCAGAGCAGCTCCAGCCCTCTGCTCCTCCTCCTGGCCCTTCTCTGGACACCTTCCAGCACCTCCAGATCCTTCCTGTCCTAGGGGCTCCAGCACTGGCCCCAGAGCTGCAGCTGTGGTCTCAGCAGAGTGGAGCAGAGGGGCAGAATCCCCTCCCTGGCCCTGCTGGCTGTGCTAAGGTGGGGGACAGATGAGCACAAGACAGGACACAGACACAAGAAACCCAACCCAAACTCTTCCAAGACCCTGCAGGTTTGCCATGCATGTGTGTGCTAACATGAGCTGGATTTGGGACAGGGAAAGGAGCAGAGACCTTTAAAGCCTTCTACCAGAAGTGGAAATGAAACAAGGCTTGGCCCTGAGGAAGCAGGAGAGGAAGTGCAATCAGAGCAGGACCCTGCTGGCTGGGACACTGTCCTGTGGCTGTGGGAGCACCATGGAGGCAGTGCTGAGCATTTCCTGACCCTCAGCTGTTGCAGCAGAGCTGTGGATGTTTAGAGCATCCAGAGAAAATCCTCAAGGCCCTCCAAATGCAACTGAGCTGCTCCAAAGCAGGCTTAAAACAAGCTCTGAAAGGAACCACTGCAGAGTGAGGAAGGAAGTGCAGGTGCAGAGAGCTGTGCAGGAACACAGGGTGCTGTGCTGAGAGCCCTGTGCTGGGAGCACTGTGCTGGGAGCTGACTCAGCACCAGGGCTATTTCAGGGCTCTCTTCCCTCAGCACTCACAGGCAAGGCAGGGAACTCAGCACCCTGCCTCCAGGCTTGGGCTGCTGCAGGAGCAATCAGCTGCTGAGGAGCAGAAGCATTGCTACACCTTTCAAGCTTACAGAGGAGTCAAATTATCTGTTAGGAGAGTAAATTCTTGGTAAGTTCTGAGAAAGCAGCCCTGAGGTAAAGGGCTTGGGGGTGCTGGGGGAGCTGGCCAGGGGCAGGCAGGGTGAGACTGCAGCACAAAGGCCATGGGCAGCCTGGGCTGCATCCAAAGCAGCACTGCCAGCAGAGCCACAGAGGGGATCCTGCCACTTTGATCTGCTCTGTGAGACCTCACCTGCAGGGCTGTGTGCAGGGCTGGAGCCCTCAGCACAGGAAGGAGCTGGACCTGATGGAGAGGGTCCAGAGGAGGGACATGAAGATGATCAGGGGGTTGGAGCAGCTCTGCTGTGAGCACAGGCTGAGGGAGCTGGGGGTGTTCAGCCTGGAGAAGAGAAGGCTCCAGGCAGACCTAACAGCAGCCTGCCAGGGCCTGAGGGGGCTACAAGCAGGCTGCAGAGGGACTGCTCCCAAAGGCCTGCAGGGACAGGCCCAGGGACAAAGGCTTCAGACTGGAGCAGAGCAGATTGAGATTGGGTATCACAGTATCCCTCAGGGCTGGAAGGGACCACAAGGATCAGCCAGTTCCAACCCCCCTGCCATGGGCAGGGACACCCCACACTAGATCAGCCTGGCCACAGCCTCATCCAGCCTGGGCTTAAACACCTCCAGGGACAGGGCCCCAACCACCTCCCTGGACAACCCATTCCAGGGCTTCTCCACTCTCATGGGGAAGAACTTCCTCCTCCCCTCCAGCCTGAATCTCCCCATCCTCAGCCTTCCTGTAGCCCCCTTCAGATCCTGGAAGGCCACAATGAGGTCACCTCAGAGCCTTCTCCTCTCCAGACTGAACAGCCCCAACTCCCTCAGTCTGTGCTCACAGCTGAGCAGCTCCAGCCCTCTGCTCCTCCTCCTGGCCCTCTCTGGACACCTTCCAGCACCTCCAGACCCTTCCTGTCCTAGGGGCTCCAGAGCCATGCCTGTTCCTACCTGATGTGAAACTTTGGAAGGCAGGAGCTGAACTGCACCTAAGAAGCAGAGCAAGTTCCATGGAAACAGGAGAAAGAATTATTTCCCTATGAGGGTGCCAGAGCCCTGGAGAGGCTGCCCAGGGGGGTTGTGGAGTCTCCTTCTCTGGAGATATACAAAAGCTGCCTGGATGTGCTCCTGTGTGACCTGCTCTAGGTGCTCCTGCTCTGGCAGGGGGCTTGGACTGGATGAGCTTTTGGGGTCCCTTCCAGCCCCTCACATTCTGTGCTTCTCTAAGATCCAACTCCTTCAGATCTTGCTTCCAACACTGCCATGAAGCAGTGAACAAGATTATTCTTTAACTTCTGAGGAAAATCAACCCAAAAGCTTCAGAGCAGCAAAATGTTTCCCCAAGTGGATGGAAACCTACAATGACAAAAACCCCACAGCCAAACCAACAAAGCAAACCCCAAACACTTTAAAGATTCCAAAAGCTCAAGGTGTTGAGTTTAGGACAAGGAGCACTGGCTGTAAGCTGCAGCACAGGAGGTTCCACCCCAGCACAAGGGGGAACTTCTTTACTGGGCTCCCCAGCTCAGGAGGGACAGGGATCTGCTGGAGAGAGGCCAAGGGAGGGCTCCAAGGCTGCTGAAGGGACTGCAGCACTGCCTGGGGAGGAGAGGCTGAGAGCCCTGGGGCTGTTCAGTCTGGAGAGGAGAAGGCTGAGAGGGATCTGATCAATGGCTATCAATAGCTGAGGGCTGGGGGTCAGGAGGGAGGGGACAGGGACAGGCTCTGCTCACCGTGCACCCTGGGATAGGACAAGGAGCAGTGGATGGAAACTGCAGCACAGGAGGTTCCAGCTCAACATGAGGAGGAACTTCTTCCCTGGGAGGGTCCCAGAGCCCTGGAGCAGGCTGCCCAGAGAGGTTGTGGAGTCTCCTTCTCTGGAGCCTTTCCAGCCCCATCTGGATGTGTTCTGTGTGCCCTGTGCTGGGTTCTCTGCTCCTGCCCTGACAGGGGCTTGGACTTGATGCTCTCTTTGGGTCCCTCCCAGCCCCTGACATCCTCTGAGCCTGTCATTCTAAAACTGCAAAGTCTGACACCAAACCCAAACAGCTTGGCTCCTCAGGCAGACAGTCAGTGCTGTGGGTGAGAGCTGAGCACCAGCATGCAGCCCAGAGCAGCCTGAGTGCCCCGGGCAGGAGCAGGGGGAGGCTGAGCCCTGCGCCCCGGCTGGCACACCGAAGGGGTGGAGGTCGTTACCGTTTTATCCCTGAGTCGTTCTCCATGGATAAGAAAATCAGCACAGCTATTCTCTTCCTGGGGAATGACTTTGAAGACTGTGACACAGCTCAGGCCACCCCCTCCAAGTGGTAACCATCCACCACTTGAGTCATCCCGGGTCATCACCACAGCTCGCACTCGGGCATAACTATTACTGCAAAAGAGGCAAAAGGAGAAGTTAAGTTTTCCATCCACACCAACCAGCTCAGGCTGCCCCGAACACAGCAGCAACAGAAACACAAACCCACAGGAAAAAACACCCCAGAACAACATCACAGAGCACAGAGCAAACCAACAAAGCCACGACCAAGATCACAGGGATTAACTCCGGGGAGGTTTGGTCCTTCTGTAATAAAGTCACTTCCAGATTCTGTTCCATCCCCCCCAGTCCTATCACTCCCTGACACCCTCAAAGTCCCTCCCCAGCTTTCTTGGAGCCCCCTGCAGATCCTGCAAGGCCACAATGAGGTCTCCTCAGAGCCTTCTCCTCTCCAGCCTGCACAACCCCAACTCCCTCAGTCTGTCCTCACAGCAGAGCAGCTCCAGCCCTCTGCTCCTCCTCCTGGCCCTTCTCTGGACACCTTCCAGCACCTCCAGATCCTTCCTGTCCCAGGGGCTCCAGCACTGGCCCCAGAGCTGCAGCTGTGGTCTCAGCAGAGTGGAGCAGAGGGGCAGAATCCCCTCCCTGGCCCTGCTGGCTCTGCTTCTCTCCCTGCAGAACTGGATAGGAGTTGCAAAGAGCTGAAGTGTAGTTTGCAGATGGGTGACAGGCTTGGGGCAGGTGTAGCAGAGTCAGAACACGACTGCACAACAGCCTTGGTAAGCTGCAGAGAGGAGCTGGATGTGGAAGATGCTTTTGAATGACTTCCCCAGCTGCCTGCTTGTACACCAGAGGACTGCTGGGGCCAGGCCCTGGGTTCAATGCCATTCTCAGTCAGGCAGATTGGATAATCATAGAACCACAGAGCTGCCAGGGCTGGAAGGGACCTCAAGGCTCAGCCAGTTCCAACCCCCTGCCATGGCCAGGGACACCTCACACTACAGCAGGTTGCTCACAGCCACATCCAGCCTGGCTGCAAACACCTCCAGGCAGGAGGCTTCCACCACCTCCCTGGGCAGCCTGTGCCAGGCTCTCACCACCCTCCTGGGCAACAACTTCTTCCCAACAGCCAATGAGAAGAAAGCAGTTTGATATAGAATCACAGAATGCTCTGGGTTGGAAGGGACTTCCAGAAGCCATCCAGTCCAACCCCTGCAGCCAGCAGGGACATCCTCCACCGGATCAGGTTGCTCAGAGCCCTATCCAGCCTCAGCTTGAATATCTCCAGGGATGGAGCCCTAACCCCCTCCCTAGGCTACTAAAGTGTTTCTCTGTGGTTTTAGGCCTCCATTAGGACTTCTTGGAGCTTCCATCCCACTCCTTGTAAAGCAATGCAGTCAGACTCCAAACTGACACTGTCCTAAAGGCTTCCCAGGGAGGGAGGCAGTGAGAGAGGGCCAGGGCTGGGCAGAGGATGAGCATCAGCCCAGGATTTAGTACAAGACACTTAGAATAGAATAGAATAGAATAGAATAGAATAGAATAGAATAGAATAGAATAGACCAGACCTTCAAAATCATCCTGTCCAACCATCAACCAATCCAACACCACCTAATCAACTAACCCATGGCACCAAGCACCCCAGCAAGTCTCCTCCTGAACACCTCCAGTGATGGTGACTCCACCACCTCCCCAGGCAGCCCATTCCAATGGGCAATCACTCTCTCTGTATAGAACTTCTTCCTAACCTCCAGCCTGAACCTCCCCTGGCACAGCCTGAGACTGTGTCCTCTTGTTCTGGTGCTGGCTGCCTGGGAGAAGAGACCAACCCCCACCTGGCTACAACCTCCCTTCAGGGGGTTGTAGAGAGCAATAAGGTCTCCCCTGAGCCTCCTCTTCTCCAGGCTAAGCAACCCCAGCTCCCTCAGCCTCTCCTCACAGGGCTGTGTTCCAAGCCCCTCACCAACTTTGTTGCCCTTCTCTGGACTTGTTCCAGCAAGTCAACCTCCTTCCTAAACTGAGGAGCCCAGAACTGGACACAGGACTCAAGGTGTGGCCTAACCAGTGCAGTGTAGAGGGGCAGAATGACCTCCCTGCTCCTGCTGGCCACACTGTTCCTGCTGCAGGCCAGGATGCCATTGGCCCTCCTGGCTGCCTGGGCACACTGCAGGCCGTTTGAGAGGCCTCAGGAAGCCAGTCAGCTGCCATGGAATTGCACAGAAAGGAGAACAAGGAAGCAGAAAGAGGTCAGGCCTGCCATTGCCATCCAAGGAAGAGCAGGCTGCCAGGCAGGAGCCCAGCCTCCCTCCCTGTCTGCTCCCCTCCTTCCCAGGCAGGCAGGCAGGCAGGCTGTGGCTCCAGTGACACAGCCAGTTCCAGCTCCTTCAGACCTCCTGCTGGCAGTGCCCACCAGCTGCTCCTCTCCTGGATGGGCAGGGGGTGGACAAAGGCCTTGCCTTTGACACAATTCCACAGCTTTCTCCATGGCTGAGCATTTCTCACACCAAACCAAATGGTTCTCACTTCAGGAGTTGAAAGGCGAGCTGCTTCTTCAGAGCCTCGGGAAAAACAACGGCAAGAAGCCAAGGCCCTGGGGATCTTCTCCCTCAGCTTTGCTTTTGCCCAGGGAGCTGCTGGACTCCCCATCCCTGGAAGTGTTTATAAGAGCCTGGCTGAGGCCCTTGGTGCCATGGCTGAGTGGATCAGCTGGTGCTGGGGGCTAGCTTGGGCTGGGGGATCTCTGAGGTCTTTCCCAGCCTGCTCAGTTCTGTGCTCTGTGTTTAATTCCTTTCAGCTAAGTGACTCAGTTTGGGTTTGGTTATGCAGGTGCTGCTCCTTCAGTTGGCAAACTCCCTGCTGCCCCAAGGCTGCTGTCCCAAGGCTGCTGCCAGCTCCTACATGTGAAGTGTGGTTTGCAGGGTGGATGGAACAGCCCACAGGGAACATTCCAACACTGCAGGAGGAAGAAGCCTCAGGATGGCTTTGCAACAGGTTTCTGAGGAAGGCTTTAAGTACCTGAGCCAGTTGGACTCACAGAATCCTCCAGGTGGGAAAACAGCCTGGAGAGCATCAGGTCCAGCCATCAGCCCTGCTCTACCACTCACCACCAAACCACACTGCTAAGCTCCACATCTGAGCAGCCCTTAAACACCTCCAGGGATGGGGACTCCACCACCTCAGCCTGTTCCAGTGCCTGACCACTCTTGATGTGAGAGAGTTCTTCCTTATGTCCAGCCTGAACCTCCCCTGCTGCAGGTTGAGGCCTTTCCCTCTTGGCCCATCACTGATGGCCTGTGAGGAGAGACCAGCAGCAGCCTCTCTCTGTTGTCCTTTCAGGTGGCTGCAGAGGGTGATAAGGTCTCCCCTCAGCCTCCTCTTCCTCACACTGAACAGTCCCAGCTCCCTCAGACTCATTCTCCAGGCCCCTCCCCAGCTCAGTTGCTCTTCTCTGCACCCCCTGCAGCCCCTCCATGTCCTTCTTGTGTGGAGGTGCCCAAAGCTGCCCCCAGCACTGGGGCTGTGGCCTCCCCAGCTCAGAGGGGCAGTGCCTGCCCTGCTCCTGCTGGTCACACCACTGCTGAGCCAGGCCAGGATGCCTTTGGCCAGGATGCCTTTGGCTTTCCTTGCCCCCTGGGCGCTCTGCTGGCTCCTCTCCAGCTGCTTGTCCATCAGCACCCCCAGGGCCCTTTCTGCAGGTCCCTTTCTGCAGGCTGCTCTTCTCTGCACGCCCTCCAGCCCCTCTCAATGCCCTTCTTGTGCTGGGGTGCCCAAGGCTGCCCCCAGCACCTGAGCTGTGGCCTGGAGTGCTGCCTGGGGTGGTTGTGCCAGTGGGGCTGCCAGATTTAAGGACTGAACAGGAAGTGCCAGAAGGGCAAAGCTCTTCCTTCTGTACCACAGCACTGACAGAGCTGTTCCTCACCACACCAGGAGGCTCTGAACTGATCACTGGTGAATGTGCCCCCTCCCCAGATGTCCCAGAATAAAGGCAGGTAGGATTTGGGGGTAGTTAATACATTCCTCTCTCACACATCTGTGATTCATACATATGATTCATGTAGATACAAATCACACTTCAGAACTCTGCTGCAAGCACCCAGATGATCTTCCAGGTCCCTCCCAACCTGAAGCATTCTATGAAGCTGAAGCTCAAATGCAGACCAGTGTGCAGCCTGGGAAGTAAGCCCAGCCTAAAGCAGGCCAGGAACCTATGAACCCAAAGCTTAAAGACAGCAGAGTTTGCAGCCTGGGAAATGAACCCAGGGAGATCCAATTTTAGCTTACAGGCAAATCAATTTGTTGATAGAGATTCTGTTTGCCCCCCTCCAAGCAGAAAAAACCCAACCCCCCTCTCATCCTTAAGCTGACAAGCCAGTGCTGCTCAGCAGCCCTGTTAGCAAGTCCTCCCACACAGCAGACAAATATAAGCAAGCAAAATCCCACCCTTCATTGTCTGCATCCACCAGCTCTAATATCTGCAGAGGAAAGAAGGCTGCAACTTAATGCCAGCACTGAAGGCTGAATCAGGCACTGGCCTCTCTCACTGCATGCCATTCACAGCTGAGTCCTGCTTGCATTTGCCACTGCAGGCCCAGGGCAGCTCTGGGCTCATTTCTCAGCTGCAGATGCTGGCAGGAAGTGAGTGCCCAGCTCTGCTGTCCCCAGCAGGAGAAGGACACAGAGCTGCTGGAGAGAGTCCAGAGGAGGCCACAGAGATGCTGCCAGGGCTGGAGCAGCTCTGCTGGGAGCACAGGCTGAGGGAGCTGGGGCTGTGCAGCCTGCAGAGGAGAAGGCTCCAGGGGGACCTCAGAGCTGCTGCCAGGAGCTGAAGGGATCCTGCAGGAAGGCTGCAGAGGGACTTTCCATCAGGGGGTCTAGAGACAGGCCAAAGGGGAATGGTTTGAAGCTGAGGCAGAGCAGGGTCAGACTGGAGCTGAGGAAGAAGTTCTTCAGCAGGAGGCTGCTGAGACTCTGGCCCAGGCTGCCCAGGGAGGCTGTGGCTGCCTCCTGCCTGGGGGTGCTGAAGGCCAGGCTGGATGAGGCCTTGAGCAGCTGAGCCTAGCTGAGAGGTGTCCCTGGGCATGGAGGGGAGGTTGGAGATGAGCTCTGAGCTCCCTTCCAGCCTGAGCCATTCTGTGACACTGGAACTCTCCTCTGAAACACTCAGAAACTGGGGGCACCAACTGCTTTAACCTACTTTATTACTCTCCATCTCAGGCAAACCTTTAGCTTTGTAGCTCCTCCCTCCATGCACATGGCTGGAACCTGGCCAGCAGAGCTTTCTTTGGCATGCCAGCCTGCAGTGGAGCAGCATTTATGGCTGCTCACTTGGGCTGCCTGGTTAAACCCTGAGCTGCAACAGACTGCTCAGATTTCTCAGGAGAAGTTTACCCTTTCCATCAATTTTCAGCTCAGGAATTGCTAAGGAGAAGTAAAGGTGGAGGACATCTACCAGACCCCAAGGCCTCAGCTACTTCCACTTGCCAGCAGACTTCTGCTAGTGCTGGGTTTTCCCTTTCTTTCCTACACTGCAGCACTTAGTTTCACCTTCTTAGTCTCCTGGCTTGCTTCTCACCTGCTCCCCAAACCATTTGTCACAGAACCACACAAACATTCAGCTTGGGAAGGACCAACCCAGAACCCTGCTCTACAAGGGGCACCCCTAAACCAGAGCCCCAAGCACCACATCCAAACAACTCCTAAACAGGAAGCAGCTGCTGGAAAACATTAACCAGGAAACCAACAACTGCATGTGAAGCCAAGAGCCTGGCTGCAGGGAGAGAAGCAGAGCCAGCAGGGCCAGGGAGGGGATTCTGCCCCTCTGCTCCACTCTGCTGAGACCACAGCTGGAGCTCTGGGGCCAGTGCTGGAGCCCCTAGGACAGGAAGGGTCTGGAGGTGCTGGAAGGTGTCCAGAGAAGGGCCAGGAGGAGGAGCAGAGGGCTGGAGCTGCTCTGCTGTGAGCACAGACTGAGGGAGTTGGGGTTGTGCAGGCTGGAGAGGAGAAGGCTCCCAGGTTGCCCAGGGCAGTGGTGGAAGCCTCCTGCCTGGAGGTGTTTGCAGCCAGGCTGGATGTGGCTGTGAGCAACCTGCTGTGGTGTGAGGTGTCCCTGCCCATGGCAGGGGGTTGGGACTGGCTGAGCCTTGAGGTCCCTTCCAGCCCTGACGGTTCTGTGACTCTAAGTCAGAAGCAGCTCAGGGTTCTGCAGGTCACAGCAGTATTTAACTTCTCCTACTTATTCCAAGCTGCTCCTCTCTAGTCTGGAAGGACTGAGCAACTGAAGCTGGCTAAGTGTTCAGAAGGCTCAGAGGAACAGCCAGGAAGGAGATGGGTTTGCCTTTAGGGGTCTGAGGAAAAGCCACCCTGAAGGAAGCACTCAGCATCAGCACACCAAGGAAAGATCACAGAATCAGCCAGGTTGGAAAAGACCTCAGAGGGCATCAAGTCCAACCTAGTACCTACCACCTAACACCTCCTGACAGCTAAACCATGGCTCAAGTGCCACATCCAAGCCTTTTCTGAACACCTCCAGGGATGGGGACTCCACCACCTCCCTGGGCAGCACATTCCCATGGCCAATCTCTCTTGCTGGGAAGAACTTTCTCCTCACCTCCAGCCTAAACCTCCCCTGGCACAGCTTGAGACTGTGTCCTCTTGTTCTGGTGCTGGGTGCCTGGGAGAAGAGACCAACCCCCACCTGGCTACAACCTCCCTTCAGGGAGTTGTAGAGAGCAAGAAGGTCTCCCCTGAGCCTCCTCTTCTCCAGGCTAAGCAACCCCAGCTTGCTCAGCCTCTCCCCACAGGGCTGTGCTCCAGACCCCTCCCCAGCTCTGCTGCCCTTCTCTGGACACCTTCCAACCTCTCCATGAGGCTCCATGAAGAGCCCAGCACTGGCCACAGGACTGCAGGTGTGGCCTGAGCAGTGCTGGAAGATCTCCCAGGGAGGTGTGCAGGAAGCTGCTGCAGCTGCAGGCACTGGGGGACCCATGCCCTAGGGACAGCACATCAGCACCTGCAGCTCTGCATGGCCCTTCACCCCAGCTGCAGCTGCTGCCCCATTGCCTGCAGGAGTGCAGGAGTGACATTCCCCAGCAGGCAGCACTTACTGAGCCCCTCTCCCATGGGAGCAAACCTGCCTTCCCAGAGAGCTCCCTGCTCACTGCCCAGACAGATCCATCCCTGCAGTGCCAGTGCTGAAGGAGGGAAGGTTCTCAGGCTGTGCTCCTGTGCCTGCTGTGGTTGCTCTGGAGCCCTTGCTCTGCTGCTGCCTTTTTTCCTGGGGTTTATTGGGTTTTCCAAAGTCTCTGCTCCTGAAGGAGCTCACAGTTGGCAACAAGAGCTATTTTTAGCACCAGTAGAAGCTGGCTTGCAATTAGTCACAAAGCAGCAGCCAAACTAGGAGCAATTTCCACTTCCAGAATGCTCTGCAATCAAAACAGCATCTGCCTGCCACACCACTGGTGCCACCAGAGCCACCCAGATGGCTCCCAGCTCCCAGCTCCCAGCTCCAGCTAGCTTGGAGGGCTCCTGGGCAAGTTGCTGAACTGCTGCTGGAGCTTAGCTGTGGGCAAACTGCAGGCAAGGCCCCAGTGCTGTCCCAGCCCTGCAGCCCCAGGAGTTTGACCTCCTCTCTCAGGCTTAGCAGGGAGAAGGAAACAAGAGGAAACCCAAGCAGAGGGCAATCAGCTGAGCACTGCTCTTATCAAAGCCTGAACTGGAGTGGCCACCAGCATGGGAGCTGCAGCCCCAAGAGCAGCACTGCCCAGACCCACTGCATCCCAGCCAGCCTCTGCTGAGACCTCACCCTGGCTGTGGCCACTGCAACCTGCTGGGGCAGAGAGAGGTTAGCAGGGGAGGCCCCATGGGATTCTGGCCCCCAAAGGAGACTGGAGCCAACCACACTGGAATCCAAGATCAGTTTCTAGCAGCTCTGGAAGCAGATCTTCTCTCTAGCAGCTGAGTGCCTCAGGTAAGGAGAGGAGAGCACACTGGCCCTCCCTCCCTGCCTCACTGACTGTGAAGCTTTCAGGACAGTGTCACTGTGAGTTCTGATTGCATTGCTTTGCAAGGAGTAGGATGGAAGCTCCACGAAGCCTCACCTTCAGTATCTCCAGGGATCAGGCCCCAGCCACCTCCCTGAGCAACCCCAGCCAGTGTTCCACCACAATCTGCTCTCTACAGCTGCCTCAAGGGAGGCTGCAGCCAGCTGGGGGTTGGGCTCTTCTCCCAGGCAACCAGCACCAGAACAAGAGGACACAGTCTCAAGCTGTGCCAGGGGAGGTTTAGGCTGGAGGTCAGGAGAAAGTTCTTCCCAGCAGGAGAGATTGGCCATTGGGATGTGCTGCCCAGGGAGGTGGTGGAGTCCCCATCCCTGGAGGTGTTTAGGAAGAGCCTGGATGAGGCACTCAGTGCCATGGTTTAGTTGATTAGATGGTGCTGGGTGATAGGTTGGCCTGGATGATCTCAAAGGTCTTTTCCAACCTGGTTTATTCCATCCCATCCCATCCCATCCCATCCCATCCCATCCCATCCCATCCCATCCCATCCCATGCCATGCCATTGGCTCTCTCCTCCCTCCCAAAGCTGAGTGTTTGTATCAGTGGAAGGCTCCTGGGCCCAAACTCACTTAGGACCTGGATGACCAAACTGTTGCTCAGGCCCTTGCTAGCCTGGGCCCTCCAGCTCAGCAGCTGATGAACAGCCCTGCCTGTGGTGGCTGGGCTGAGGAGCACAGCTGCAATGGCAGTAGCACAGCTTCCCTTGTGGAAAAGAGCCTGGTTTGATCATCCCTGTGCAGTGCCAAGCCAATGCAAGGCACCAAAGGGTGTCCTACTTGTCTGTCCTTCCATCAGCAATCCAAAAGAGAACAAAGGTTGGGGACTTGGGGATCTCTGAGGTCTTTTCCAGCCTGGCTGATTCTAGGAAAATATCTCAGCAGAAGAAATTCCAGAGGGAAAGAAAGAGAAGAGGTGAGGCCACATCTGGACTATTGTGTCCTGTTCTGGGCCCTCAGGTCAAGAAGGACCTCAGGGAACTGCTTGAGAGAGTCCAGCACAGAGCCCCAGAGCTGCTGCAGGCAGTGGAACATCTCCCTGGGAGCACAGGCTGAGGGAGCTGGGGCTTGGAGCTGGGAGCAGAGCAGCCTGAGGGCTGCCCTCAGTGCTGGGGATCAAGATGTGCAGGGCTGGAGCCAGGCTCTGCTCAGGGATGGCCAAGCACAGCACAAGGGGCACTGGGGGCAAGCTGGAGCAGAGGAGGTGCCAGGGGAACAGGAGGCAAAACTTTGTCCCTGTGAGGGTGGCAGAGCCTGGAGCAGGCTGCCAGAGAGGCTGTGGAGTCTCCTGCTCTGGAGACATTCAAACCATGCCAGGAGCCATGCCTGAGGGTGACTGAGCACTGCCATAGGATGCACAGAGCTAAGCTGTGGTGTCTCCATCCCTGGAGACATTCAGAAGTTGCCTGGACACAACCCTAGGTCAGCTGCTCCAGGTGGCCCTCCTTGCTCAGGGGTTGGGGGACAAAGATGACCTCCAGAGGCCCCTTTCAAGCTCAACCATCCTGCAGCTCTTTCTTTGCTTTACCACCACAGCAGCTGCAGTCAGATGTAGCTATAAATACAGCTAAGATGGGCTCAGTGCTGAGAATGCCTGACACCCTGCACAGCTGCTATTCAAACACCTCTGACAAGGCTGGCATGGGGAAGAAGGCCTCCTGCAGCAGGGTGACACATCCTGCTCTGCAATGGCACCACCTCTGCTGGTGGGCAAGGAGCAGCTCCAGGCTGGGCTCTGAAGGGGAGCTGGTCATGGAGCAAGGCTCTTTACCTTTGCCTGGCACCTTCCACATGTACTTGAAGCCCTCCAGCTTCTGGTGCACTGCCCTTGGGAGCCTGCAGCCTCACCCAGAGAGCAGCCGTGGGCCACGCTGCTTGTCCCAACAGCTCAGCAGGTTCCACAGCCCCCAGCTGGAGAAGGGCATGCCCAGAGCTGGCACTGGCTCCCTGAGCTAAGGACTGCTTTACTTGGAGAGTTAACTCCACTCAGAAAATGCAGTTCATGCCAACAGTCCCAGAGGAACACACCAGGACACTGCTCTGTACCCAGAGAATGGCTGCCACTGGCACGAAGCATGAATGACTGCTCCACAGCAGCAGGAGGTGGAGATGCAGCACTGAAGGAGACATCACTTGCACCAGGGAAACCTATGACAGCACATCCTGCTCATTCTTCTGCAAGGGGAACTGCAGCCTATGCATTTTGATCCATAAGAACAATGACTATGCAAGGCTGGGCTGACAGGAACATCACCTTTCCCCCTCTCAAACCCAGGCCAGCAAACCACAGCACACAGCAAGCTGCTGTGGGGACAGAAGGCAGCAGTTGGCAGATTTGCTCTTTCAAGAGAGAGGCAACAGCTATCCTTCACAGTACAGGCAGGAGGCACAGCAGCCAGGGGTGGCTACCAGCAGGACAGGAAGTTTGTTTTTGTGAGGAGCTTAGCAAGGACAAACCTGGACCTGCAGGAGGATCTGGAGCTAAATGGCATCACTTTGGGATCTTGACACTGATACCCACTTGCTGTGACCAAAAACCCCAACCCCAAAGCCTGAATGGACCATTCCTGCTCAAAGAGACATCCACACCAAACCAAATCTGCTTGCAGGATCATGAACTGCTAAGCACAATGGCTTGAACTCAAAATGCCAGAAGGATAAAGGTATGTGGGAAATGGTATCACAGCAGGAGAGGAGAGGAAAGGAGAAGGGGAGAAAGAAAAGAGAAAGAATAAAAGAGAAAGAAAAAGGAAAAAAGAAAAGGGAAAGAAAAAGGGAAAATGAGAAAGAAAAAGGAAAAAAGAAAAGGGAAAGAAAAAAGAAAAGAGAAAAAAAAGGAAAAAACAAGAGAAAGGGAAAGTAAAAAATAAAAGAGAAAGGAAAGAGGGGAAAAGGAAAGAGAAAGGAAAATGTAAAAGGAAAAACAAGGAAGAAGGGAAAAAAGAGAAAAGGATAAAGGGGAAAAGAGAAAGGAAAGAAAAGAGTGAAAAAGAAAGAAAAAAGGAAAAAAGAGACAAAAGGAAAAAAGAGAAAGAAGGAAAAAAGAGAAAGCAAGGAAAAAAAAAAAAGAGGAAGAAAAGATTAAAACTAAGGAAGAGAGAAAAGAGGAAAAAAAGAGAGAAAAGGAAAGAAGGGAGGAGAGAAGAAGCTAAAAAGTAGGAGCGGAAGAGCCTCATGCAGCTACCCAGCTGAGCTGGGTGCCTGTGGAGGTGCTGGAAGGAAGAGCAGCCACTGCTGAAGGGCTGCTGCCAAGCAGAGCCAGGGAGCAGGGCACAGCAGGAGCAGAGAGCTTGGCACAAGAGCTCTGGGAACCCCTACAGCACTGCAGAGTAGCTGCCTGGCATTCCCCTGCCCTGCCTCCCAGCACCTCCTCGGACACAGCGCTGCCAGCTACTTGCTGTCCCTCTGCACATCACCCCTGAGGCCTGGGGGAAGGCAGATGAGAGGGGATGATGACACCAGGCTGGGTCCCACCCCTCTGCAAGGAACTGCCCAAGTGTCCATAGTGCTCTGGGTTCTGCAGCACCACCTGGGCCTGGCACATCACTCAGAAACCTGCATCTGAAAATCAACCCCCTTGTCCCTTCCACCCCCCACCCCCTTCCTACCCTTGCCTGTAGAATCACAGAGCTGGCAGGGCTGGAAGGGACCTCAAGGCTCAGCCAGTTCCAACCCCCTGCCATGGGCAGGGACACCTCACATCACAGCAGGTTGCTCACAGCCACATCCAGCCTGGCTGCAAACACCTCCAGGCAGGAGGCTTCCACCACCTCCCTGGGCAACCTGGGCCAGGCTCTCACCACCCTCATGGGCAACAACTTCTTCCTCACATCCAATCTCAATCTCCCCATTTCTAGTTTTGCTCCACCCCCCCCAGTCCTATCACTCCCTGACACCCTCACAAGTCCCTCCCCAGCTTTCTTGGAGCCCCCTGCAGATCCTGGAAGGCCACAATGAGGTCTCCTCAGAGCCTTCTCCTCTCCAGCCTGCACAACCCCAACTCCCTCAGTCTGTCCTCACAGCAGAGCAGCTCCAGCCCTCTGCTCCTCCTCCTGGCCTTTCTCTGGACACCTTCCAGCACCTCCAGATCCTTCCTGGAACAGAGGCTCCAGCACTGGCCCCAGAGCTCCAGCTGTGGTCTCAGCAGAGTGGAGCAGAGGGGCAGAATCCCCTCCCTGGCCCTGCTGGCTCTGCTTCTCTTGCTGCAGCCCAGGCTCTGCTTGGCTCTCTGGGCTGCAAGTGCTCACTGCTGGCTCCTGCTGAGGGGTCACATCCTGCTACTCATGTGCCCCCCTAAGCTGAAAGGGCTTTCTCCAAAGAACCCTGAAGTTGCCTCATTTCAATGAGCTGACAGCCCTCACCTCCAGAGTTCCCCAGCTCCTCATCCCTGCTCTGTTTCTGCCACCTCTCCCCTTGCAGCTTTCCCTTCTCCCTCAGCCCAGCATCTCTGCAGATCCAGAGGAACCTCTCCACTCCATTTATAGCCCAGGACTGCCTGTACCTTGTCTAAATTTGAGCAACCACTCCTTGGTTCTTCTCAAGCAGCAATCAGGCTATTGGGGACTGATGCTATGGATTAATTGGGCCTTACCATGGAAACATGGCCACACAGAGCCCCCAGGAAAGAGGAGGAGTTTGTTCTTTTCTCAGGTAAGAGCAGCTCCCATTTCCTTCCAACCTTGCAGAAGCAGAAGCCTGTCTAAAGAGGCAATGGGAAGCAACTTGTGCAATGCATTTTCCCCTGCACTGCAGCAACCCTTGGACATGGTCAAGTCTGCAGCCTAAGGCAGCCTCTACTGAAAGTAAGAAGAATTTTCTTTGTCTGAGTTTTCCCAGTGAAGCTCAGAGGCTCAGTTGTGCCTTTTGTGTTCCCTGGACTACAAACAATCACTACAGTTTGTGATAAACAATTCCATGTGGTGTCAAGGTCAGAGTTAGAGCTGCACAAGGCAGGATTCTCTTGTCTCTCAGGGGCATTTGCCTTCAGCCTTACTCACAAAGTCCCAGAGGTTCACTCCTGTGCAGTCAGCTCACCCCAACAGCCCAGGCTGTTAGTCATCTAGTCAGCAAGATCAAGGATGGCAGGACTCTGGAGACCCTGTGCACAGGGGAGGTGTGAATGCAGCAATCAGCAAGTCATTGGGTGATGAACTTCTTCACCATAATGAAGGTAACTACTACATTGAAGGAAGACACAGGATTCCTTCTCCCCCTCTAGTCTGCTCTTCAATCCTGTGTCCAGTTCTGGGCTCCCCAGCTCAAGAGAGACAGAGACTTGCTGGGGAGAGGCCAAGGGAGAGCCAGGAGGATGCTTAGGGGACTTGAGCATCTTCCCTGTGAGGAGAGGCTGAGAGCCCTGGGGCTGTTCAGTCTGGGGAGAAGGGTGAGAGGGATCTGATCAATGCCTATCAATATCTGAGGGCTGGGGGTCAAGTGGAGGGGGCCAAGCTCTTTTGGGTGATGCACAGCAGTAACACAAGGAACAGATACAAGCTTAAACACAGAAGGTTTCAGCTCAACATGAGGAGAAACTTCTTGACAGTGAGGGTCCCAGAGCCCTGGAGCAGGCTGCCCAGAGAGGTTGTGGAGTCTCCTTCTCTGGAGCCTTTCCAACCCCACCTGGATGCCTTCCTGTGCAGCCTGCCCTGGGTGATGCTGCTCTGGCAGGGGGCTTGGGCTGGATGCTGTCTGGAGGTCCCTTCCAGCCTCCAGTGTTGTGTGATTCTGTGAATGGGAGCTGCTCTCAGCAGGTCAGAGAGGCTGTGCTGAAGATGCTGGTTTGAAGCAAGCACCTTGCACACTTCTCATTCCACTGCTCCTGGCTTCTAGGAGCAGTGCTCCCCAACACCCAGAACGCTGCTGCTGTTCTCTGGACACACCTGGGAATTCCTTTGGCTGGAACAGAAGGAGAAACCAAGCAGGCCCTGCTCTACCTTCTCCAACCAGCCCAAAACCTGTGGCTCAGATTTTATGCTTGCTGTGTCTGAATTTCCCTCAGCTGCTCCTGGACTCTTGGGGACAGGGCCCACCTGCAGTGAGCACAGCTCAGTCAAGACCTGAGTCCATGCTGCTCTAAGGTGCACACAGCTGAGCTGCTGAGCTGCTACAGAATCTTTTGGCAATGGATTTCTGGAGGAGCAAAGCCCCACTCTGGCTGACCTCGGCCGCCTCAAGTAACAGCTGATGGCATGTAGCTAGCCACACAAGTTTAACTTTAATCTTCTCACACCCAGATGAATGTATGGAAGGTGCAGCTCCTCCTGGCACACATTCCCCACTCAGCCTGCACAGAGAGGAAAAGGAACCTGAAACCAACTAAAGAATAGCCACACTTGTGAAAACAACCTTCCTTCCTGCAGTGTCTTGCTGAGCTGTGAGACTGCTGCAGGGTGCTGCAGAAAGGGTTTTAAACCCAGGGCAACTCAGGCTTGCAGGATCTTCTGTTGACAGTGCTCAGCCTAAAGCTTGTCCCAACATTGACACTGGGATGGCTCTGCAAGGACTTTAACCTGCCCAGGCAGGGGTGATCCTGCAAAGCAAAACCTGTCCCAGGAGAATCCCTGCTGCCAAATTGCTCTAACACTGTCCCAAAGCAGGGACCAGCCCAAAGCATCCCAGAATGCCTGAGCTTGCAAGGGACCTCCAGAGGTTGAGCTCAATCTCCTTGCCAGAGCAGGATTACCTGGGGCAGGCTGTACAGGAACACATCCAGGCAGGTTCTGAATGTCTCCAGAGGAGACTCCCCAGCCTCCCAGGGCAGCCTGCTCCAGGGCTCATCACTCTCACCAAAAGGAGCAAGTTGTGAGCAGGGCTCTGGAGACAGCCAAGTTAAATTGCACACAATATCATAGTGTCAGTCAGGGTTGGAAGGGACCACAAGGATCACCCAGTTCCAACCCCCCTGCCATGGACAGGATGTGATTGGAGTATCAAGCAAGTTGACACAGTGCAAGCTACAGTCAGCTTTCAGAGAGCAGGATCCAAGCAAGGAGTAACAGAAATGTCCTTCTGCTCCAAGCAACCAACCCCTGAGGTGAGAATGTCCTGCAGGAACAGCCAGGCAGAGGCTTGGAGGCACCTCTCCCATCCATGCTGCACAGCTCTGCCAGACAAAGCAGATTGCCAGCTAGCCTAAAAATACCTGAAGTGGCTACCTGCCACCTGTGCTACACAAAATGAGGCCTGGGAAAGCCAGTCCATACAACACAAACTGCACAGAACTGCCACAGGCTCAAGCCAGGGAGCTGCACATGAGCCAGTGCCACAAGCTCTGTGTCCTTGCATTTAACAACACTGAGAACCAATCCTGAAGGTGGGACTGAAACACAGACAGAGAAGGAAGGATCACTGCTCAGGGAGAGAGGAGATGACTCAACAGGACCAGGGGGAATGGTTTGAAGCTGAGGCAGAGCAGGGCAGACTGGAGCTGAGGAAGAAGTTGTTCAGCAGGAGGCTGCTGAGACTCTGGCCCAGGCTGCCCAGGGAGGCTGTGGCTGCCTCCTGCCTGGGGGTGCTGAAGGCCAGGCTGGATGAGGCCTTGAGCAGCTGAGTCTGAGGCATCCCTACCCATGGCAGGGAGGTTGGAGGAGATGATCTCTAAGATCATCAGAAGAAGAGGACACAGTCTCAAGCTGTGCCAGGGGAGGTTGAGGCTGCATGTGAGGAAGAAATTCTTCCCAGCAAGAGAGATTGGCCATTGGGATGTGCTGCCCAGGGAGGTGGTGGAGTCACCATCCCTGGAGGCGTTCAAGAAAGGCTTGGATGTGGCACTTGGAGCCAGGGTTTAGTTGTCAGGAGGTGTTAGGGATTAGGTACCAGGTTGGACTTGATGATCTCTGAGGACATTTCCAACCTGGCTGATTCTCTGAAGGCCCTTTCTCTATTCATAGCCCAAGCACAGGGTCTCCTACTGAACCAGCCAGCACTACAAAGAATTATCTCTTATTAGAACTGAGTTTTGAGTGCTTTTACCTGGGATGAGACTGCCCAACCAACACCTCCACACCAGAAGCCATTAACTGCCTCACCAGCTAGAGAATAGCAGTGAGAATTTCCTTATGCACCCTGGAAAGTGAGGTGAAGAGCCCAGAACCACAGCACAAATATTCTTCAGTGGTGCTAACAATTAATCTGTAATTTCTGAGCCCAAATTGCCACTGGTTAGGAATCTGAGCCTGCTTGTACCAGCAAGCTGTGGAAGTTCACCTGACAGAACCCTGCTCACAAACCAGCACTGAGAATGTGTTCATCAGGGATGAGATTTCTACACAGGATGTGCAATATTGCTTCTGAGGGCTCTGTGTCTTGACTTTGGCTGCTCAAATATCCAACAGTTATTGTGTTTGGAGGCAAGAAGCAACATCCCCCTGCAATAATTCCTAGACAGAAGCCTGTCTGGAGGAGAGGAGGCTCCAGGGAGACCTAATTGTGGCCTTCCAGGATCTGCAGGGGGCTCCAAGAAAGCTGGGGAGGGACTTCTGAGGGTGTCAGGGAGGGATAGGACTGGGGGGGGTGGAGCAAAACTAGAAATGGGGAGATTGAGGTTGGCTGTGAGGAAGAAGTTGTTCCCCATGAGGGTGGTGAGAGTCTGGCCCAGGTTGGCCAGGGAGGTGGTGGAAGCCTCCTGCCTGGAGGTGTTTGCAGCCAGGCTGGATGTGGCTGTGAGCAACCTGCTGTGGTGTGAGGTGTCCCTGCCCATGGCAGGGGGTTGGGACTGGCTGAGCCTTGAGGTCCCTTCCAGCCCTGCCAGCTCTGTGATTCCATGATTCTTATCCACTCCTCCCAGGGTGACTAAAGACTTACTATTAGGTGCCCATGCCAATGGCAGGAGGGTTGGAACTGGATGATCTTGAAGGTCCCTTCCAACCTAAACCATTCCATGGATCTCTGAGCTCTTGCAAAAGCCTCTGAAGGTCCCTTCCAGCCTCTAATGTCCTGTGAGACTGTGAAAACAGCATTTCCTTTATGCAGTAAGTGAATAGATAAAGAGAAAGCTCTCTTGGTTCCAGAAGGTGCAAGGGGGAGCACAGAAAACATATTCTGCACCCTGCAAAAAGCTGATCCCACAATGTGGTGAAAACTGAGAGGCAGAGAAGCCACAATGCTCAAGAACCAGACCTGAAAACACATCCCAACCTGAGACCAACTGTGAGTGCAGGTAACCTCTGTGTGGCTTTTCATTTTGCTGTCATTAACCCACATCCAACCTGGTGCTCCTGCCACAGAGAGTAAAGAAATAAACACCACTCAGATGCAGATGAAAGCATTGATACAGCACATTTAGTGTGACTTTCACAGTCCTAAGCCAGGAATTTCACCATGAGAGAACACTAAAGAATGCACTATGCCTCTTAGTTGGAGTAGGGTAGACACAGACTGGCTGTGAGGAACAAGTTCTGCAGCAGGAGGCTGCTGGAGCACTGCAACAGGTTGCCCAGGGAGGTGGTTGAGGCTCCATCCCTGCAGATATTCAAGGTGAGGCTGGACAGGGCTCTGAGCAACCTAGAATCATAGAATCAGCCAGGTTGGAAAAGACCTGAGAGATCATCAAGTCCAACCTATTACCTATCACCTAACACCTCCTGACAACTAAGCCATGGCTCCACGTGCCACATCCAATCTTTTTTCTGAACACCTCCAGGGATGGGGACTCCACCACCTCCCTGGGCAGCACATTCCAACTGCTAACAGCTCTCTCTGGGAAGAGAATTGTGGATACACAGACAGCAGCAGCCCCTACATCCACCACAGCTGGCCAGGCTACTGAGAAGGCAAGGCTTACAGGATCACAGGATATCAGAGGTTGGGACCTCTGGAGATCATCCAGTCCAACCCCCCTGCCAGAGCAGGAGGAGAGAATCCAGCACAGGGCACACAGAACACATCCAGATGGGGCTGGAAAGGCTCCAGAGAAGGAGACCCCACAACCTCTCTGGGCAGCCTGCTCCAGGGCTCTGGGACCCTCACAGTGAGGAAGTTCCTCCTCATGTTGAGGTGGAACCTCCTGTGCTGCAGTTTCCATCCATTGTCCCTTGTCCTAAGTGAGCAGAGCCTGTCCCTTCCTTCCTGACCTGATCCAGTGGGGGACGTCCCTGCTCCCCTGTTGGACAAAGGACCTTTGGAAGGCCCTTCCCACCCAAACCATTCTATGACAATGTAGAAGCCTGGAGGCAAACTGTAAGAAGGCTGAGCAAGAGTGAAGAGTGCTCAGGCAGGAGCTTTTCACTGGCAAGGAGGCACAGCAGCCTCTCTTTGGTGCCTTCTCTGAAGTGATTCATCAGCTCATCTTCCCTCACACACAGGCACCAAGAGCAAAGGAAAGATCACCCAAAAAAAAAGCCTTGAAGTACAGCCTGGAAAGCTTCCCTTACCAACAGAACCAGGCAGCAGCTCTTCATGTGAAGCAGGAACAGTGGATGAAGGGACTGCACTGGTAACCAACCACTGGCAATGGGGACTCTGCCAAAGCCAGCACTGCACTGCTGCAGCACATTTGCCATGGCACCAGGCACCACCGCTGCTGGTGGCCACCTTTCCTTCTTTCTTTTTCCCCTCTTGTCTTTCTTTTTCCCCTTGTTTGTCTTTCTCTTCTCCTTGTCTTTCTTTCTTCCCCTTTTCTTTCCCTTTCCTCCTTTTCCTCCCTTATAGTCCTTTCTTTTCCCCCCTTGTCTTTTTCTTTTTCCCCCTTGTCTTTCTTTCCCCCTCCCTTGATTGTCTTTTCTTGTTTGTTTTTTCCCCTTGTCTTTCTTTTCCCCCTTGTTTGTCTTCCTTTCTTTTTCCCCCTTGATTGTTTCTTTTTCCACCTTGTTTTTCTTTCTTTCCCCTTTTTCTTTTCCCCCTTGTCTTTCTTTTTCCCCCTTGTTTGTCTTTCCTTCCTTCCTTCCTTCCTTCCTTCCTTCCTTCCTTTCCTTCCCTTCCTTCCTTCCTTCCTTCCCTCCTTCCTTTCTTTCTCTCTTTCTCTTTCTCTCTTTCTTTCTCTCTTTTCTTTCTTCACCCCTTGTCATTCTTTCCCCCCTTGTTTGTCCCTCTTTTCCCCCTTGTCTTTCTTTCCCCCCTTTGTTTCTTTCTTTCTTTTTTCCCCTTGCTTGTCTTTCCTTTTCCCTTCAAGTTCAGCAGCTCTCCATCCTTCAGTAGGCATCATTACCTACAGGTCACTCAGTATTGCTTCAGGATGCCAGCACACACAAACCCCATGACTTTCAAGCTTTAAACAGTGAGTTGCAGTGGAGTGGCACTCAGGACAGGAAGCCTCCAGATCACACTGGTGCAAGCATTCAGACACAGTTGATGCATCTACTGGAGAGCTCAAAGGGCACTGCTCCCCTGCAGGCCAGGAGTGCAGCATGCTCTGCAGGGCACAGAAAGGCTGCACAGATCTCTCACTTGGGTGAGCTGCTCATTAATTGCAAGCTCTTATTCATAGAAGATGCCTAAAGAGTCACACATGTAAAGTCCTAGCAGTGAATCAGCATCTGTAGGCCTGCAGCCAAAGGAAAAGCTGCTGTGATTTTGGGGGAGAGCAGGAAAGCAACTAAACCTACTCACCCAAAGCCAGCCTTAAGCCCTGCCCCTTCCTTCTCCTCCAGACCTGGGGCACAGCTCTGCTACTTGCCTTGTGTTAACCCAGAGCAGTCTGCAACTGCTTGTACAAAAGAGACAGAAAATGCATCACTCCAAAACCACCCTGCTGACAGAGCAGCACCCCCAGCCCCCCCAGCTGTGTGCCCCTTGGCTCCAAGGCCAAGGCTGTGTAAGGGCATGCAGCCCCCAGCTATCCTTCAGCACTACAGATTTACACAGGGATCTAAAGACTTGCCCAAGCTGTTCACCTGGGGGGGAAGGGGCAGTTAGGTAGAAATTGATCTTCCACCCCGAGGAAAGCCATAAAGGTTTGTCTCGAGTCCATATGCATTTGAATGCTAAACACTTTGCTTTCCCTCTTTGTTTTCACTGCTTTCATTCTGGTTTTCATCAGTCTGAAGCCAACACAGAAATCCACTTGTTCCTCCAGTGCAGTGCTGGAACAAACAGACAAACAGAGTGTTACCTCTCTGCTTAAAGAAACCAGGACAGCTCTGCTGGTGCATCTGACATGGTCTGATCACTGCAGAGAGCTTGCACAGACACCTCCACACCAGGGGGGGATCTGGGGGGAAGTCTCATTCACAACACAGAATTAACCAGCTTGGAAAAGACCTCACAGATCATCAAGTCCAACCTAGCACCCAACACCACCTGAGCAACTAAACCAAGGCACCAAGGGCCTCAGCCAGGCTCTTCTTGAACACCTCCAGGGATGGTGACTCCACCACCTCCCTGGGCAGCACATCCCAGTGGCCAATCTCTCTTGCTGGGAAGAATTTCTTCCTCACCTCCAGCCTGAACTTCCCCTGGCACAGCTTGAGACTGTGTCCTCTTGTTCTGGTGCTGGTTGCTTGGGAGAGGAGACCAACCCCCAGCTGGCTGCAAGCAGCCTCATTCAGTGAGAGTACTGCCAGAGCAGGGGCTCCCAGGTGTAGCCTGCAGTGCTTACAGTTGGGGAAACAACTGAAATGGAAATGAGAAACAAACTAACAAACCCCAGCAAAAACAACAACAACAACCAACCAACAACCAACCCCCAAACCGCCCCAGACCCTGACCCATGTGCCACTAGGGGCTGAGAGCACCTTGCACCTCCTGTTCAGCTGAGGTGAGCCCTGTTAAGGCTCCTGATGGCCTTGCAGCCTCCTCAGCAGCAGTCACAGAGTTAAGACTGGCTGCCTATTAGAATAAACTTCTGGTGGGAAGTGCTAAGAATTCACCCCACTGCCTCCCAACCTATCCAGAAATCTGTTCTCACTCCTACTTCCTCCTGTCTGTTCCTCTCCCAGCCAGCAGCAGGGGGGGTTGGGAGTTTGCCTTTCCTCTCCTGGATCACAGTTGTGTACATGAACTGCAGCAGACCATATGGCAATCTCTTCCAACTTGTAAGAGGCAAAACAAGCTCCCTACCAACCCGGCCCAAAGAGAGGCAGGGGAGAGAGAAAGCCTACAGACAGCAGCGCTCACAGGGGCCAGGCAAGCAGGGCAGACTACAGCAGACTGAAGCTTGTCAATGTATTACAGCAACAGGCAGGAGCCACTCAAAACGTTGCCCCCAGGGTAGGAGCAGCTCTGCCTGTGCTCAAACATTTACAGTGTGCTGCAGCTCCTCTCTCCACCCCAGACACAACTTGCCAGCTGTCTGCATGCGACTTGGAGCAGCCCAGGGAAAAGGCAGTGCGTTACTCAGCACCCAGGGAGGTTCTGACACAAAGGAGAGCACTGCCTGCAAGGCAAGCCAGTGCCTGTTCAATGAGCAATGCAGGCAGAGGATGAGCCTCCCCCTGGGAGGCTGAACCTGAGGAGGAGAGAGCTCCAAAGCTGGAAGGAAACCTCTAGAATAACCTTTATTTAGAATAAACCAGACCAGGTTGGAAGAGACCTTCAAGATCATCCTGTCCAACCCATCAACCAATCCAACCCACCCAAACAGCTAACCCATGGCACCAAGCACCCCAGCAAGTCTCCTCCTGAACACCTCCAGTGTGGTGACTCCACCACCTCCCCAGGCAGCCCATGCCAGTGGCCAATCACTCCCTATGTGTAGAACTTCTTCCTAACATCCAACCTGAACCTCCCCTGGCGCAGCCTGAGACTGTGTCCTCTTGTTCTGGGACAGGGAGGGGATTCTGCCCCTCTGCTCCACTCTGCTGAGACCACAGCTGGAGCTCTGGGGCCAGTACTGGAGCCCCTGGGACAGGAAGGGTCTGGAGGTGCTGGAAGGTGTCCAGAGAAGGGCCAGGAGGAGGAGCAGAGGGCTGGAGCTGCTCTGCTGTGAGCACAGACTGAGGGAGTTGGGGTTGTGCAGGCTGGAGAGGAGAAGGCTCCGAGGAGACCTAATTGTGGCCTTCCAGGATCTGCAGGGGGCTCCAAGAAAGCTGGGGAGGGACTTTTGAGGGTGTCAGGGAGTGATAGGACTGGGGGGGATGAAGCAAAACTAGGAATGGGGAGATTGCGATTGGCTGTCAGGAAGAAGTTGTTCCCCAGGAGGGTGATGAGAGCCTGGCACAGGTTGCCCAGGGAGGTGGTGGAAGCCTGGGAGAAGAGACCAACCCCCACCTGGCTACAGCCTCCCTTCAGGGAGTTGTAGATGGCAAGAAGGTCTCCCCTGAGCCTCCTCTTCTCCAGGCTAAACACCTTTCAGTTCAGCTCATCCTTCCTGAGGAGGAAGCAGAAGCCTGTGGAATTTAACCAAGTGGAGGGAGTGGAGAAGTCAGAGACAGGACATCCCTTGTGTGAGGTACTTGTGTGAGGTACTTGTGTGAGGTACTTGATGGCAGCTGTCATGTGCAGCATCAATCCCTGAGGGCAGCAGCAGCAGCTTTAGCATCCTAAGGTCATCAAATCCAGTCCTCAGTTGGTGTGAATCTGTGCTGTGCTCAGCACACTTTGGGCAGGTATTGACTGCATCCCCAAAGCCCTTCCAGCCCTCACTCACCACCTTCTTTAACCATCTCCAAAGGCAGACTTGCAAACCCCTGCAGCTGACCCCTCTGTAGTTTTGGACCTTCTGGCACAAAAACCTTCCCCAAACCACTTCAGACCTGTTTCCCCATGGAAAAGCAAACAAGTGAGCAGCTCAGTGGATCTGGAAATGAAACTCCTCCTACTCTCCTTCATCAGCTGATCTCAACTGCAGATTTGCTGTGGGTGCTTTAAGAGGTGGCTGCTAACTACACCAAGTCATTCTGGGTGGCAAAATGACAGCACCAGGGAAGGTTATGCACCCAAACTGCATCTGCCACTGAAGGGAATCCTCTGTATTGCTCTTTTAAATGCCTTCTGTGGGGTTGCTCAGCCTGGAGAAGAGGAGGCTCAGGGAGACCTCATTGCTCTCTACAACTACCTGAAGGGAGGTTGGAGCCAGGAGTCACAGAGCTGTCAGGGTTGGAAGGGACCTCAAGGCTCAGCCAGTCCCAACCCCCTGCCATGGGCAGGGACACCTCACACCACAGCAGGTTGCTCACAGCCACATCCAGCCTGGCTGCAAACACCTCCAGGCAGGAGGCTTCCACCACCTCCCTGGGCAACCTGTGCCAGGCTCTCACCACCCTCATGGAAGGCCACAATTAATCAATGGAATGAAGCTGGAGGTGGGGAGATTCAGACTGGAGGGGAGGAGGTTCTTCCCCATGAGAGTGGAGAAGCCCTGGAATGGGTTGTCCAGGGAGGTGGTTGGGGCCCTGTCCCTGGAGGTGTTTAGGAAGAGCCTGGCTGAGGCCCTTGGTGCCATGGTTTAGTTGATCAGATGGTGCTGGGTGCTAGGTTGGACTGGATGAGCTCTGAGGTCTTTTCCTACCTGGTTAATTCTAATCTAGAAACCCAAAGCTCACTGGAGGAAGTGAGAGTGTCAGGAAGGTACAGCAGAGAAGGACAGAGGGGAGAGCCTGGAGAGGTTCTGTAATTAGACAGCTGAGTTCATCAGTTCTCCCCTAGCTAACCACAACCTGCTGCAGAAGAAGGAGAATCAAAGGCCCCCACAGGAGGTGACACCACACTAAGCCACAGCACTCCACATTCCTGCCCTGTTGTGAGACAGCTTCCTTGGCCAGACCTGTTCTGCTTCCAGCCCTCAGCTCACACCAGGAGGAGCTCATGCCTTCCTCTGTGCTGCAGTGTCCCAGCAGCCTCCTGCTGCAGAACTTGCTCCTCACATCCAATCTCAATCTGCTCTGCTCTCATTTCAAACCATTGTCCCTGCTCCTGTCCCTGCAGGCCTTTGGGAACAGTCCCTCTGCAGCCTGCTTGGAGCCCCTTCAGGTCCTGGCAGGCTGCTGTTAGGTCTGCCTGGAGCCTTCTCTTCTGCAGGCTGAACACCCCCAGCTCCCTCAGCCTGTGCTCACAGCAGAGCTGCTCCAACCCCCTGAGCATTTCTGTGCCACTCCTCTGGACCCTCTCCATCAGCTCCAGGTCCTTCCTGTGCTGAGGGCTCCAGAGCTGGATGCAGCACTGCAGGTGAGGTCTCCCCAGAGGCAACACCACCTCAGCTCCTTCTGAACTCCTTTCCAAGAAGCCTTCTAGGCTCTCCCACACCACCTGAAAACATAAAAGCCTCTAATGGCACAAGAAGATTCCCTCACTGCCTGTGGCTGAGAGCCTGGGCTGGAGGAATGGTCACTGACTCCATTTTCAGTGACCCAAGGCAAAAAAGCTGAACTGATCTAGGACAAGGAGCAAAGGATGCAAGCTGCAGCACAGGAGGTTCCACCTCAACACAAGGAGGAACTTTCTCACTGTGAGGCTCCCAGAGCCCTGGAGCAGGCTGCCCAGAGAGGTTGTGGAGTCTCCTGCTCTGGAGCCTTTCCAGCCCCATCTGGATGTGTTCTGTGTGACCTGTGCTGGGTTCTCTGCTCCTGCTCTGGCAGGGGCTTGGACTGGATGATCTTTTTGGGTGCCTTCAAGCCCTAACCTGCTCTGCTCCTGGCTTCTGCAAAGCCTGCATTGCCTGAGGCAGGGCTGCTGAGCTGCAGGATCCCTTCCCATCACCATAGTAACCAAGCATGTACATTGGAAGGTGCATGTGGGGGCTCTGCCAGAGGATGTGTCAAGTTGAATACAGCTAAGACAATACAAGATTATTTTAAGCTAGACCTGCTCAGTACAAATACAGAAAGCATGGGAATGCTGTGCTAGAGATGATCATGAGACTGCTGAAGCAGTGCCTGTGCACCCATTAAAAACTCTTCTGGAGCCTGAAGGAAGTAGATGATGAAGTGAGAGTCAGGCAGGACCTTCCATGGGCCTTGGTGCATAAAAAGAGCTGGGCAGGAGCAGCCTCATCTTACACAATACAGAATGAAGCAGCTTGGAGAAGACCTCAGAGATCCTCCAGCCCAACCTATCACCCAACACCATCTGATCAACCACACCATGGCACCAAGTGCCTCAGCCAGGCTCTTCCTAAACACCTCCAGGGATGGGGACTCCACCACCTCCCTGGGCAGCACATCCCAATGGCCAATCTCTCTTGCTAGGAAGAACTTTCTCCTCACCTCCAGCCTAAACCTCCCTTGGCACAGCTTGAGACTGTGTCCTCTTGTTCTGGTGCTGCTTCCCTGGGAGAAGAGATCAGCTCCCACCTGGCTACAACCTCCCTTCAGGGAGTTGGAGAGCAAGAAGGTCTCCCCTGAGCCTCCTCTTCTCCAGGCTAAGCAACCCCAGCTCCCTCAGCCTCCCAGGGCTGTGCTCCAGACCCCTCCCCAGCTCTGCTGCCCTTCTCTGGACACCTTCCAGCAGCTCAATGTCCTTCATAAATTGAGGGTCCCAGAACTGGCCACAGGACTCCAGGTGTGGCCTAACCAGTGCTGAGCACAGGGCATTTGTGCCTGGGATTGCCTCCACCCAGCTGCAGGAGCCTGCCCTTGCTCTTGTTGAACCTCCTGAGGTTGGCTTGTGCCCACCTCTGCAGCCTCTCCAGGTCCCTCTGGATGGATCCCTTCCCTCCAGCTGTCTGCTGCACCACACAGCTTGGTGTCAGCAGCAAACCTGCTGAGGGTGCTCTCAGGGCCATGTCCATGGCACCAACAGAGATGAGAAGCAAGGCTGGTGGCTGTGCTGCTCCTGTACTCCACAAGAGAATATCTGTCTGTCTGTCTGTCTATCTATCTATCCATCCATCCACCCATCCCTGGGGGGGTGTTTTTAGCTAGTGCTTGGCATGTGGCCCTGTAAACCCCCTTGCCTGGCCCTGCTGCCTGTGGCTCTTCCTCATCCCTGAGGTGGTACCCTGGTGTGTGTGTGGCATGTGGCTCAGAGGTGAAGGCTGCTGTCTCTGCTGCTGGAGCAGCATCTGTGCTGGGAAGCAGCCTGCCTCTCCCAGGCTGGGGTGGGCCCCAGCAGCACTCCCCTCCCAGGAAGGCAGCAGACATTTTGAGTCCATGTGTTTGCACATCTTTTCAAGTGGATCTCCTACTTCATGTCCATGCTGTGATCTGTGACACCAGTCTCTGGGGAGTGGGGTTTTTTTTCTCCTACATGTGACAAGTAAATAAATTTGGGGGGGAAGGGGGGAATCCAAACCCCCATCAAATAACAGCAAGGGAGCAGGAAATCTTTGTGTACACTAAGGGAGCAAGAGGGGGAAAAGTGCATTTAAAGTGCTCTGAGTACTAAAATTGTTTCTAAATGTGTCTCTGATTAAACAATAACTGCCTTCCCACACAGCTGCAGGCCCTGGCTCCCCCTGCTCCAAACAAAGCAGGGACAATAAATGAGGATAGCAAGGATAAGCAGAGTCTGAAGGTGAGGAATGCATCTCTACAGGCCAGGAGACCACAAGCATGTTTTATTCTAAGGACTCATCACTTCCAACAGGGGAAAAGAGGCCCTGGGCAGCACTTGCTGTGCTCCACTCTGCACTGCTGCCCCCTCCCATTCTGAAGAAGACATTTTTCATGTGTGTACTGCACAGGAATTCCCCCAAGGGGTACTGCTGAAACATCTGAACCACCTCAACAGGCAGCTGGTAAAGATCTTTGCCTTTTTCCTTCCTTCCTTCCTTCTTATTTCATCCTTCTCAGATGTGTCAATTTCTGTGTTTGAAAACGTTGGCCCTTGTGTTTGTGAGATTCCCAAGTGAGGAAGGAAGAAGTCTGGCAACCCAGCAAGGCACCTGGGCAGAAGCCCTGAAGGAATTCTCTGAGCTGATGTTTAGCCTGAGAGAGCAGCTCTTAGATTGGCTGTGAGGAAGAAGTTGCTCCCCAGGAGGGTGGTGAGAGCCTGGCACAGGCTGCCCAGGGAGGTGCTGGAAGCCTCCTGCCTGGAGGTGTTTGCAGCCAGGCTGGATGTGGCTGTGAGCAACCTGCTGTGGTGTGAGGTGTCCCTGCCCATGGCAGGGGATTGGAGCTGGCTGAGCCTTGAGGTCCCTTCCAGCCCTGACAGCTCTGTAATTCTATAGCTGTTGTCTTGAGGCATGATGATCTTGAAGGTCTCTTCCAACCTGGTCTGGTCTATTCTATTCTATTCCAAAAGAGCATGCAAGTCCCTTGCTCCCCTCACAAACCACTGATAGCTGAAGATGATCTCAGTTGAGTAGTGGTTAGAGACACCTACCAAAGCATCTGAAAGGACAAGACACAAACAGCTGTCAATTCCTGAGTTTCACTTGCAATATGTTTATCACATCAATGGCCAACAATCAAGGGAGGACTCCCAACAGCAGGTGCTTTCAGAGAGAGGAGTGAGTATCTCCAATGCAGGAAGAAAGCTGGGATTTTCAAGGGCCATTCATTTGGTTTAGGATCAGTTCCAGCCACCCAGGAACTGTGCTGGCTAAAATGTGCTTGCTTGAAATGCTGTGGATCCTGCTCTGCCAGGGACTGGATGATCCTCCCAGGTCCCTTCCAGCCCCTGACACTCTGTGGAATGTCTGTGTATGGGAGGGAGGAAAAAGAACCCAGCAGTTCCATTCCCATACACCCATAAGGAAACTGGGATCCTTAACATGGCAGCTCCCAGCAGCCTCTCAGATCTCCTTAAGGACATTGCAACCTATTCAGTTGAGAAGGAAGAGTGAGAGGGAGAAAGCAAGCCCCAGAACACCACCATTCCAGGCAACAGCTGTTCTGTGCTGCAGCACAGTGAGTTTTACTGAATCAGGGGAGTAAACCCCCCCCAAAGCCACCAGCATTTCCTCTGGCTCCTTTTAAAACTCCTGCCAATCCTCTCAGAAAGAGCTTTTGGTTTCTGATCTCACATCCAGCAAGTCATCACCAATGCATGTGATTGCTGCAGGTACACACCACAATGGGTAAGCAACAAAAATGCCAGTGGGCAGCTAAACCCCCCAGGAATGGCCTCACCTTCCACCCTCTGATGGCTGAGCAGAGCAGGAGATGCCCCCACCTTCCATCCTGTGATTTCTGATCAGGAGATGCCCTCACCTTCCACCCTGTGATGGCTGAGCAGAGCAGGAGATGCCCCCACCTTCCATCCTGTGATTTCTGATCAGGAGATGCCCTCTCCTTCCGCCCTGTGATGGCTGAGCAGAGCAGGAGATGCCCTCACCTTCCACCCTGTGATTGCTGATCCTATCAGCATATACTCCTTGCAAGAAGTGTCTCTACTTTTGCAGCACACGCTAACATCCTCACTGCCACACTCCAAGCAGCTCACATTTGAAATGAACCATCAAGGAAAGCAGCAGCCAGGATGTAATTCTGATACTATCACTGGCTCCAGCTATGCTGAAGCACCCAGGGAGCATTTTCCTGCAGCATCTCAGCAATCAAGGGATGTTGCTAAGGTGAACACTACAACAAAAAATCAAAGTACAATAAATTAACCAACCACCACCAAAATCTATCTCCTGACTACCAGATTATGCAACATGCAAATTCAGTGGCACCTTCAAAACAGTGTCCCAGAACTTAAAGCCCTGGAGGCATGGGAAAAGCCTCCCCAGGACCCTCCAGAGAACCATCCCCCCCAAAGAAAAGCCTATCAGAACTGCAAGGATCTCCTGATCAATTGGTCCAGAGGATGATTTTCTTTAATATAATTAACAAAATCAATAAAACCAAATTAAACCAATGATAAATCTGACTTCTTTCCACTGTAGCCCATTAAATTCCTTACATGAAGGGATGAAGAATTCCAAAGTCCATGCCCTCCACAGCAGAAGGAAGATCAGCCTGCTGATCAGTGTTAAACCCCCCCCACCACTAATCAAAGCAAAGCAGTTGGCTTTACTGTCTGTGGTATGATTTCAGGTTCCCCTCTCAGCATTAGGTCTTGTAATAGAAGGAGAGCTGAAGCATAAAGGGGAAGCATCTGAAATATTGAGTCCAGCTTTACCTCTCTCAAATCAACATTTGAGGATGCTAACAGCCCCCTCACCCAGAGGCTGCTAAGCTCTCAGCATTAGTACACACCCCACGTTCCTCCCATCTATAATCTCTTGAATTAAGTGCTGTAGGCAAATGAGTGCAAGGCTACCTGTATTTGTGCAGCAAGACAAGGAGCACATGATAGTCTGGAGCTGTAAAAAAACTCCAACAGAGGATGGAAAACCAACTCTGAATGGCATTCAAGAGCACAAGTGCTCCCTGAAAGAGAAAGAGGCCACCTGCAAGACAGAGGGAAGTAAACAAGCCAGGGAAGCAGTGCTCCTAGTTTTCAATAGCAGCACCTCAGACTCCATCTTAAGCCTGTCATCATTCATCCCTCCTGAATGGGGACTACAGGGCCTCGCAGTTACTCCGCTCTACCTAACACTGAAATGCACTAGCACTTCTAGACAGCCACAAGAGCTGCCACCAAGGCAGGCATTCGGGTCAGTGCTTGCTGACCTGCCTGCTCTGACCTGATGTGAGGCTGCATGAGCAGAGAACTGAGACCTGAGCCCACGGCACACAACCGATTCCTTCCTTCGAGCGCTGACAGCGCCTGTGAACGCCGCAGCTTGGTCCTGCTGACCACACTGCCGGCAGCACGCCGCTCAGGGAGGGGAAATCACCTGGAGGCACGGAAATACTCTTGTCTGACTGATACCTGAATGACAACCACAGGCACATTGTTGCAAGAACAACGTCAAAATCTCCAGTGAAGGCTCCTCTGTGGCAGCTGGGGTGCTGTAAGGCTGCTCTCCATCTAATCCATGGCTGACGAGAAACCTGTCAGTCCTTAATGCAGCTCTTTCATTCATCTTCCCCCAGCCCCGAGACTTGAATGTTGCTAAGGGAGGTCAGACTCTAGACACCACAAACATTCTATCTTACCCCATAAAATGAAGTTTCATGGACAAAGAGCAGCCCTCAGCTACCAGAATATTCCTGGTAGCCACAACGACACAAAAGGCACTGCAAAGTCCCCGCACTCGCCCTGGTACGCCAAGGGATTTGCTCCTGAACTCCAGGCCATGGCTGGCATCAATCACACCGAAAAACCAGAGTGAACTTTCAGTATGTGATGGATTCCAGTTTGTAGATCTGCCCCCTTCTCACAAAGGGTGGGTTTGGGATTTCAACCCCATTTCCCAGCCGTGTGAAGCGACGGGCTTGTGCTACGTGCAAAACCACCGAAGAGGGAACGGCCACTCCGGCCTCACCGCAAACCCTGGGAGAAAAAGCAACGGCAGCTGAAAAAGAGAGGGCTTTTATTTCTTGACATCCCACCAATCCAAGTGAAAACAAACAGAATTGTATTCTTTGAGGAGAAAAAAAGCACTGTGTGTGGTGCTTCATGAGGTTAGATGTGCTTAGCTCTAAGCCAGCACTGAATTAACCCAAGTGCTGTGCATAAGCTTTTCTTCCTCATTTTAAGCAAAGGTTACTAATCTTTCTGGCATTCCCTTGGGTTGCACTAACAACAAAGCCTCCTCCACTCCACAAATGCATAATTATTACCTTAGTGTAATTTGTTAAGGTAATGAAATAGTGTATTCATGAGCCCTGAACATCACCATCTTAACGCTGGCAACCACAAAACAGTTACCTCAAACGAATAGGTTGCCTGCTTCAGGGATCATTCATCACTAAGTTTCATTCATTTTTGTTTGGCTGGAAGGTCTCAGAAATATTTAAAATCAGAGCCAAGACACTGACCTCTAAACAGTTTGTGCTACAGGAGAAAATATTTGTCTGTTCTTGTGGCCTTTCAGAGGTCTCTCCAGCCACGGCACAGGTTAGGGAGAAATGGCGATAGCTGTGTTACCATGCGACTCTGAAAGCAGGCAAAAACCGAACTGCATTGCTGCTTTGTATCCGTTTAGTTGCCTTCACTGTTACCTGCATTTTGTAACGGGCAACATTTTCAGATGTCTCATTCAGCACGACCGACTTCCTCCCTCTGCACTACATCGGTTATCTCGTCGATGTAAGCCGGCATTGTTCAATAAAAACGAAAGCCCCCCCCCCCCAAATGGATTCACTTACTGCCTTGGAAACGCGTTCTTAATAATTAATTTCAGGGGTTTTTTGCAGTCTGAATTTCTGCAGGGGGACAAAAAAATGAAAAGAAAAGAAAAAGACACTAAAACCAACCTAAAAATGCCAGCGTTTTGTGAATAGAACTCTCGTGTCAAGAGACACGGCGAGGAGGTGCTTCTGAACGAACGCTCCTTCAGAGGAAAAGAACAACCACAAGCCATTGAAAAAAAAAACAACCAACCCACCGCACCGCTCTCCCCTCCCCGTTTCTCGCAGTAACTTCCCGTGCTCGCAGCCATAAGCCCCGGCGGAGCGAGCAGCCGGCGCGGCGGCGGCAGCGGTGGCCCCGGCGGGTCTGTCGGTCGGCAGGTCCGCTCGGCGGCGCGGCGCGGCACGGCGCTGTGAATGGGCAGCCAGGTATTTTATGAATGGAGCGGATCACGTGCTCCCAGCACCTCCCCGAGCCGATATTTCCCACAGAACTGTGTCAACAAGCAGGCAGCCACAGCACCGATTCCTGCCGCGGGGAACCCTGCACCTTCCCCGCCCGCCCGGCCGGCTGCCCGCAGCTGGGCCCCGCGGCTGCGGCTCCGTGCGCTGGGCAGGGCAGGGCAGGGCTGGCCGCGGGGCTGCGGCGATGACAGCCGCTCCAGTTTGCTTTTTTTTTTTTCCGGGGTTATTTTTTTTATGAATGGAGATTGTGGTATGCAAATGAGAGCGATTCACAAAAAAAGGAAACATGGCGGCGGCCCCGGCTCCCGGCCCCGCAGCCGGTCCCGCCTGCCCCGGCCCGCTGCGCCGCCCGCACCGCCGGGCTCCCCCGCTGGCCCCGCGCCGCTTCCCCCCCGGGCTGCCCCCCGGGGCGCCCCGCGCCGCTGCCCCGCAGGGCTCTGTCCGCGCCGCTCCTCGGGGACCCGCACGGCCAGCCCGGGGAGCGCAGGGGGGAAGCTGCGCGGCCCGGGCTAGGGGGGGAAGGCGGCGAAATGGGAAATGCGCCTTTCCTCTCCGGAGGAGCCCCGGCCGCCGCCTGTCAGCCGGCCGCCCTTCGCCCAGCCGCTACCTAGCCGTACAATGGGCTCAGGGGCTCCCTCCTCCCCATCGCCATGGCCGCGGCCGGCGCCCGCATCATTCATAAAATCCGCCTGAGCAGATGCCGACATGGCAAATCGTAACGCTGAGAGCTCGGAGCCTGCAGCTTCCAACCTCACACGGGAAAAGTTTCCAAATGCTGGATATTTGCCTTCCGATGCCATAAGGAACCCGGGCGTTTTCGGACAAATATTTATCCCTTCCGACCCCAAATGTATTTCAAAAGCAGATTACGTGCCGAGGCATACAGCCGCACACACACACACACACACATTCTCCTCTGGATTTCCTCCAAACCAGGCACATTAAAAACATTAAGAGATCCTCGAACTGTCCCCTTCCTATTTTTTTCTTTAAAAAAAAAAAATAACCCCCCCCAAACAATCAAAGCAAAAAAAACCCAAACCCGGGAAATAAACCCAAGTGCTCATTAAAAGACAGAAGGGGGGGGAAGGCTTTAGGGTAGGTTTAAGCTGTATTTACACTGACTGACTCATCCAATTAAAATTCAGGAGCAGTTTCCTGCAGGATGAAGCTCCCACACACTACTTTCCATGTGAAATATCCACAAGTAATAGGATATTATCGGAGGTGGTACGTGCCGATACCTCGCTGGGCATTCCAAACCCATCCTCCCGCTTCCCACGACACCAGCGTTACCTGCCACCGTTTTCTACCGGGCTTTAATTAAAGCACGCTTTGCTGGCCTCCGGGCTCGCAGCCCTCCTCCACCAAGCTCCTTCACAAAGAGGGAGCCTCCTGGGCTTCCATGTACGCGAGCAGAGCTGCGCAGTATGCGCAGGGGGAGGCCAGGACACGTACGTGCGCGGGCAGAGGCCCCGCGGGGCGCGGAGCTCGGGGGGCCGGGGGGGGACGGGACGCGCCGAGCCCCAGCCCCAGGCGGAAGGGAGAGCCGCGGCGGCCGGGGGGGGAACGGGCGCTTACTCGTTGTTAGAAGTCGCCGTCTCTTCGCTCATTTTCTCCTCACCGCGATCCGACAGGGAGAAGGAGCAGCGCCGACGCAGCCAGGGCGCAGCCAGAACTCACCAGAAACTTCACCATTGTTACCCCCCCACGGTCTGCCGCCCCCGGCCAGGGCACGGGCAGTGTGGCAAAGCGAAGGAGAGGGAGGCGGAAGGCAGCGATCTTTATCCTGCAAACACGAAATCCTTGTCCGGCGCCGGGATGTATTTCCCCTATCTTTAAGAGATGATGATGATGATGATGGTGGTGGTGGTGGTGAAGGCAGCGGTGGAAACAGCAGCAACAACCACAGATCTTCTCCTCTCGAGCTGCTCCCACTTAAAGGGAAAGGGAGTGCTGGAGACAAGGGAGGGCTCCCCGCCGCAAAAAGCTGCACCGCACCGTCCTCCCGCTGCAGCTCATCTCCCGCCGCAGCCTGCCTTCGCCGGGGCCCTCCTGCTGCCGCCGCTCGGCCGCCTCCCGCGCCCAGCCGGGGCAGGCGGCGGCACAAATTCCTCCAGACACCGGAGCCGCCACAGGCTGGGGCGGGAAAGGGGGCGGGGGGGGAGAGGGGGGAAGAGAGAGGGGGGCTGAGCGCCTCGGCTGGGCTCTCCCACCCCTTCCAAAGCGACGCCGAGCACTGCGCAGGGAGGACGAGCCGGCCCCAAGGAGAAGGCTGGTGACGGGAGGAGGGAGGCGTTTTAAACCAGCCTGGGGGTGGGAAGGAGAGGAGGGGGGAACGGAGGAGAGAGAGAGAGAGAGAGAGAGAGGATGCGTCACGGCTGTTTGTGTGAGGAAAGGGACGGGGAGGGAGGGGAAGAGGAGCTGCCGGGCCGAGCCAGGATCCCCCCGGCCGAAGGACGAGGGGAGGAGGAGGGAGAAAGCTTCAGCGCAGAAGTTCAGCGGCCGCGCTCCCTCCCCGGCACCAACTCCATTAGCGGCCGCCGCCGCCTCGGCTCCTCGCAGCAGCAGCAGCGGCCGCCGCCGCCTCCTCACAGGAAAACTGGGCGGAAGCGTTGACTTCAAGCTCCTTCCGCCGCCACAGCTTGATCCAAAATAACCACGGGGGAGAGGGAGGGAGGGAGGGAGGCGAGGGACGGCCGAGGGGGCAGAACGCAAGCCCCTTGGCCCCGCGCCGCCGACCCCCCCCCGCGGCGCCCGCCGCCTGCCCCGCGCGCGAGTTTCCTGAAAGTAGTTCCCTCTCCTCGGCGCTGCCTCACGCGCGGCCCGAGGAGCCGCCGACACGCGCGCGCGCGCGCACACGCACGCCGCCGCCGCCGCGGAGGGATACTTCGGCTCCCCGCAACGTCTTCCTTCCTGCGCCCAGGGAGCGGAGCAGGGGAGCCCTCGGGGCGCTCTGGGCGGGGGATGCGGGATGCTTCCTCTCCGCGTCCCGGGCCCCCCGCTTAGCTTCAGCCAGGGACGGGGGAGCCGGAGCTGGCTGCTGATCTCCGCTCGGTGCGGGGCTGCGCGGACCCCTAGAGTCAGCGCCGTGGGCCGGGACGGGGCTGGGGGGCGCGGCGGCGCGGGGCGTGGCGGGATCGGAGAGGGGGCGTGCGGTGGAGAGGCACCCGGCCCGACGGCGGCGCCGGGGGAGGGGGTCCCCGACGGGCGCGGCTGAGCGGCTCTCAGCCCGCGGGCCAGCTTTCTACTTTCCTCCCTACTTTGTATTCAATTTCAAGCTGAAGCGCAAGGCAAAGGCTGCAAGCGAGCGGCAGCCGCCGGGGAGCCCAGCGAGCGGCTGGGGGAGCGGCGCTCCCGGGGACCCCTTCCCGGTGGCTGCCCCCGGCGTCCCACCTTCCCTGCAGCCCGCCCTGAGCGGCCGTCCGTCCGTCCGTGTGCGGCAGAAAGGCGCCGGCAGAGAGGAGGGACTGGCGAGCCCAGGCGT
The DNA here is from genome assembly GCA_011125475.1 of Melanerpes aurifrons. Classification (NCBI taxonomy): domain Eukaryota; kingdom Metazoa; phylum Chordata; class Aves; order Piciformes; family Picidae; genus Melanerpes; species Melanerpes aurifrons. The sequence continues at coordinate 1,789,093 of WWNC01000001.1, forward strand.
GCGGTCCTGCTGGCTTGGATCTGCTCCGCTGTCAGCGATGCCCTGCGAGGCTGCCGCCGCCGCCGCCGTGTGCCAGCCTCGGAAGATGTGGTGCGGAGCTCGCCTTCTCCCTTGGAAACGGGAGCTCGCCTGTAATTAGTTCCTTAACTCTCAAATCTAGGAGTGGTTCTAAGTGGGTGATGGCACGGGAGGGTGTGTGGCACCCTGCCTTCTTGGCCTCTCTCCCTAAATGCACACTGTAATGGAACCGTCTGTAGTGGATCCAGGTAAGCAGTGAAATCAAGGAGCAGCAGCAGCAGCAACAACCGAACCCCATTCCTTCTGAGGAACTTGCATGGTTACCTTGCTGCTCGAGCTGATGGAGGAGGGGAGCAGTGCTGCAGACCCCGAGGATTCAGTCCTGAGTCAGACCATCAAGTAAATTAGATGATAATAAAAGATTTTCTCGTGGTTTATGGATTCTGATTTCCTCCTGCCTAGTCTTCGTGTGTGTGCTGGCCAGCTGAGACATCTGGCTGCCCCAGATTCATGGAGTGAAACCACCACGGTGCTACTGTGAGAGACATCACTTCCCTTATGGATGTTTGCTATCCCCTTCTTCTGGTGTGCTTCGCCTCTTCGTGGCTGCTGTCCAAGAGCCTTCTTCCTAACCTCATGCTCCCAGCTCAGCTTTTCCTGTAAAGTGTGGGATTTCTCCTGAACTCTGGTGGTGTCAGAGGAGCAGCGATGAGCTGGCCTCTCTTCCTGTTTGAAAGGGATGGGAAGAGCTCCCTTGGCGACAATCATGTCTGATTCCCACACTGCTGGTGGCTGGCTGCGTTTCCCAAGGAAGGGAGAGAGTGGAACGTGGGAACTCGGGAGAAGGAGGCTCCAGCGCTTCAGGGAAGCTACGGTGCCTGCACCAGCGTAGGCCAGATTGTCAGCTTGCAGCATCACAGGAGTAGGGCAGCAGTGCACTGAGCAAGGCCCTTTGTTCAGGGAGTTCTTCCTTTTCCCTTCAGGCCCCAAGTCCAGTTTGTCTGTGGATCTTCATGGTACCCAAGGATGTTTTTCCTGAAGACTTCTCCCCACGTGCTTGGAAAGGCAGTGGTGCAGCGAGGGGATAAACTGGCAGAATTTGAGTCAGTTTGGGTGTTGTGAGGGGTGGGGTGGTGGATTGAAATTCCCCTCCCCCAACGCAAAATTTGCCAGAGCAGCTCGGTTGGAAAAGCAAATAAAGCTCAGCAACCTGATCCAGTGTGAGGGATCCCTGCCCATGGCAGCAGGGTTGGAACTGGCTGATCCTTGAGGTCCTTTCCAACCCTGACAATGCTGTTATTCTGTCTAGAGAGATGGCATGCAAGGAATATGTACAGAATATGCAATGAATGTTTACATAGATTGACAATTCATAACACAAGAACCTGCCCCCCTGGACAGAACCAGGGGCTTACCCACAGCATCCCCCTTCCCTGCTCTCTTCCTCTTAGGAAGAAGTTGTTCCCCAGGAGGGTGGTGAGAGCCTGGCAGAGGTTGCCCAGGGAGGTGGTGGAAGCCTCCTGCCTGGAGGTGTTTGCAGCCAGGCTGGATGTGGCTGTGAGCAACCTGCTGTGGTGTGAGGTGTCCCTGCCCATGGCAGGGGTTTGGAGCTGGCTGAGCCTTGAGGTCCCTTCCAACCCTGACAGTTCTGTGATTCTCTCTCTCTCCAATGGGACTATTTAGACCTTATCATTACTTTCCCTTTTGCATCCAGTGGTGATTTATTTCCATTATACTACTTTCTGTTCAAGATCTGTGGAAAGTTTTCTGGGCACAGCCTGAAACTCCCACAGGTGGTTAGTTAAAGCCTTTTAAAAGTCAATTAATTTTTATCCTAGGGAAAGAAAAAAGCAGCTTCCACTTCCAGGTAGCTTTGCTCCTATGGCTCAGAATTCCATGATTCCAGAAGAGGCTTCTGCAGAATGGAACACTTCCAGTCAGTGCTATGCTGCTCCCTCTGATAAAGGGTCAGAACCACTTTTCAAGCAGCACACCTCTCAAAGCTGCCACAGCAATGTTGGCTTCCTTATCTGGGAGGATTTTGTAGGAGATTTCCAATTTTCACAGTATCACAGTATCAGTCAGGGTTGGAAGGGACCACAAGGATCATCTAGTTCCAACCCCCCTGCCATGGGCAGGGACACCCCACACTAGATCAGCCTGGCCACAGCCTCAGCCAGCCTGGTCCAGGGCCCCAACCACCTCCCTGGACAACCCATTCCAGGGCTTCACCACTCTCATGGGGAAGAACTTCCTCCTCACATCCAGCCTGAATCTCCCCACCTCCAGCTTCATTCCATTCCCCCTAGTCCTATCACTGCCTGAGATCCTGAGCAGTCCCTCCCCAACCTTCCTGTAGCCCCCTTCAGATCCTGGAAGGCCACAATGAGGTCACCTCAGAGCCTTCTCTTCTCCAGACTGAACAACCCCAACTCCCTCAGTCTGTCCTCACAGCAGAGGAGCTCCAGCCCTCTGCTCATCCTCGTGGCCCTTCTCTGGACACCTTCCAGCCCCTCCAGATCCCTCTTGCAATAGGGGCTCCAGAACTGGAGGCAGGACTCCAGGTGGGGTCTCCCCAGAGCTGAGCAGAGGGGGAGAATCACCTCCCTTGCCCTGCTGGCCACACTTCTCCTGCTGCAGCCCAGGCTCTGGTTGGCTCTCTGGGCTGCAAGTGCACACTGAGAGCTCCTGGTGAGCTTCTCCTCCCCCAGCACCCCCAAGGCTCTCTCCTCAGGGCTACTTTCCAGCCAGTCCCTGCCCAGCCTGGATTTGTGCCTGAGATTGCCTCCAGCCAGCTGCAGGACCCTGCCCTTGCTCTTGTTGAACCTCCTGAGGTTGGCTTGTGCCCACCACTCCAGAGGGACCTTTATTTACTTCAGCTCCCTCCCTCCCCCCTTAAAAATCTTTCTAACCAGGTACACTGAGAGATGGATCAGTTCCTCATGGCATAGGCTCATCCAAAGACTGAAAAGCACCTGGCAAGGCCATTGCTGCCTGATTTGACAATTCACATGAATCAGATGGAGTATTTGATGGGGCTGGCCTCAGCTCTTCTGGAACTCAGGAGTAGAGACATGGAAGACATAAGATTCCTTCTCCCCCTCTAATCCTCCTTGGAATCCTGTGCCCAGTTCTGGGCTCCCCAGTTCCAGAGAGACAGAGACCTGCTGGAGAGAGTCCAAGGGAGAGCCAGGAGGATGCTTAGGGGACTTCTGCATCTCCCCTGTGAAGAGAGACTGAGAGCCCTGGGGCTGTTCAGCCTGGAGAGGAGAAGGCTGAGAGGGATCTGATCAATGTCTATCAATAGCTGAGGAGTGGGGGTCAGGAGGGAGGGGAAGGCTCTGCTCAGTTGCACCCTGGGATAGGACAAGGGACAATGGGTATAAACTCCAGCACAGGAGGTTTCACCTCAGCATGAGGAGGAATTTCTTCACTGAGAGGGTGGCAGAGCCCTGGAGCAGGCTGCCCAGAGAGGTTGTGGAGTCTCCTTCTCTGGAGCCTTTCCAACCCCACCTGAATGTGTTCTGTGTACCCTGCCCTGGCTGCCCTGCTCTGGCAGTGGGGGTTGGAACTGGATGAGCTTTCAGGGTCCCTTCCCACCCCTCACCTTCTCTGATTCTGTGGGAGAAGTGGTCAGAGGTAGCTGTGGAGCGGAGCAGGACTCTGCAGCAGAGGAGTTGTAGATAGAAGATGTTAGGGGAGTTAGGTTGCATAATTCTGATCAGCCTGGCATCCACATCTTCATAATAGGCTCAGTGGCAGTTAAGTAATGCCATCCAGATTAGTCAGGCAGGGCAGAACTTAAGCAACCTGCTCTTTTTGGGGTTTTAATTGCTAACCAGGAAAGTTGTTTGGGACTCTGCCTCCACAAACCACAGTGATGCTTCCAGTTGTCTGCAGAAGCTCCTGATGGATCTGCCCAGAGCTGGAGGTGGGATGGATGCTCTGCTCATTGGAGGAAAATTGCTGAGAGGTCACCTGGGAATTTCTTCTGTAAAAGCTTTCATTCAGAATCCTGGTGGGAGTTAAACACTGGGTGGTCATTAGACACATCTTAATAAGGATTTAGCTGAACTGAGCTGATTAAATCTATGTTAGTATTCCAGCAAAGTCAGAGTTTGTTAAGTTCTAACCAGGAATCCTGCTGCTGCATGCGGGTGTGTGTGTCTCTGTGTGTGTCTGTGTGTGACTCTGTGTGTTTCTTCTACTTGCTTCTACTGTCTAGAAGAATGTTTTCCTGCAAGATATGAAACCACATCAGAGTCAAATCTGTGCTCATTTCAATTCTGGAGGCCACTTGAGAAGGCTTGAGAAGGGAGCCAGTGCCACCTGCATGAGGCTCAACAAGGCCAAGTGCAAGGTCCTGCAGCTGGGTCAGGCCAGCCCCAGGCACAAATCCATGCTGGGTGCAGAGTGGGTTGAGAGCAGCTCTGCAGAAAGAGCCTTGGGGGTGCCAGGTGCTGAGCAGCTCCCCAGGGGCCAGCAGTGCCCTCCTGCAGCCCAGAGGCAGCTGTGTGCTGGGCTGCAGCCAGAGCAGGGTGGGCAGCAGGGCAGCAGAAGGGATTCTGCCCCTGGGCTCTGCTCTGCTCAGACCTCACCTCCAATCCTGCCTCCAGCTCTGGTGTCCCCAGCAGGAGAAGGACACAGAGCTGCTGGAGAGAGTGCAGAGGAGGCCACAAAGATGCTGCCAGGGCTGGAGCAGCTCTGCTGGGAGCACAGGCTGAGGGAGCTGGGGCTGTGCAGCCTGCAGAGGAAAAGGCTCTGGAAGAACCTCAGAGCTGCTGCCAGGACCTGAAAGGATGCTGCAGGAAGGCTGCAGAGGGACTTTCCATCAGGGGGTCTAGAGACAGGCCAAGGGGGAATGGTTTGAAGCTGAGGCAGAGCAGGGTCAGACTGGAGCTGAGGAAGAAGTTGTTCAGCAGGAGGCTGCTGAGACTCTGGCCCAGGCTGCCCAGGGAGGCTGTGGCTGCCTCCTGCCTGGGGGTGTTGGAGGCCAGGCTGGATGAGGCCTTGAGCAGCTGAGTGTAGCTGAGAGGTGTCCCTGGACATGGAGGGGAGGTTGGGGCAGCTGAGCTCTGAGCTCCTTTCCAGCCTGAGCCATTCTGGGATTCTATTAGAGACAGATCTAACTCCTCAGAAGGTCAGGGTTCCACCAATGATTCCTGTACCTGATCTGTGATACCCCAGAGCTATCCATGCTAGGAAGCAAAATGCCAGGAACATGCTGGGAAAAATGGAGACTGGCATGGGAGGATGGAGGGGAGAAGACCTTGTGTGCAGCTGTGATGTGGCTGATGAGCAATTGCAGTGGGGACCTGTGGGATCAGTTGTGCAGCAGCTTTCTTCTATCCTTTTCTGGGGGATGAGCATTTTTGTGGGGTTTTGGGGGATACTTTACATGCCTGAAGTTCTGGCCAGCTAAGGGCAGCACTGCCACTGACAGAAGCAGCCTCACCTTCCTCCTACTCAGCTCCCTTCCCTTATCTTGCACCTTAGGTGGCCCAAATGTTTGTGTGTTGAGCAATGAACTGCACTGAGAAACTCAGCCAGGTTAAAATCCAGTGTGGGGAATGAAAACTGCTTCATCTTGGTGTGTTTCCAGCTAGTGAGGCAAGGAGACAACCACCTGTGCCCTCCCCAGAGTGGGAATGGTGGCAGTGCAAAGATGCTTTTGGGGGAGGGGAGTGGTGGTTTGGGCCAGCCTGAAGTGTGGCTTGGGAAAGCACTACAAAATTTGGGCAAATGAAAGGAGGAAAACAGACAATGTGAGTGCACAGAAATGACTGCTGGCTCAGTGTAGGGACGAGTTCTGCAGCAGGAGGCTGCTGGAACACTGCCACAGGTTGCCCAGGGAGGTGGCTGAGGCTCCATCCCTGCAGATACTCAAGGTGAGGCTGGACAGGGCTCTGGGCAACCTGATCTAGTTGGGGATGTCCCTGCTGACTGCAGAGGGAGAGGGACTAGATGAGCTTTGGAGGTCACTTCCAACCCAGACCATCCTGTGATTGGTTTGCTGATGGTGATGTTAAGAGCCAAATATTCTGTGAACAGCATGGATTTAGAGTCAGAGAGTCACAGAACTGTCAGGGCTGGAAGGGACCTCAAGGCTCAGCCAGTTCCAATCCCCTGCCATGGGCAGGGACACCTCACACCACAGCAGGTTGCTCACAGCCACATCCAGCCTGGCTGCAAACACCTCCAGGCAGGAGGCTTCCACCACCTCCCTGGGCAGCCTGTGCCAGGCTCTCACCACCCTCCTGGGCAACAACTTCTTCCTCACAGCCAATCTCCATCTCCCCACTTCTAGTTTTGCTCCATCCCCCCCAGTCCTATCCCTCCCTGACACCCTCAAAAGTCCCTCCCCAGCTTTCTTGGAGCCCCCTGCAGATCCTGGAAGGCCACAATTAGGTCTTCTGGGAGCCTTCTCCTCTCCAGCCTGCACAACCCCAACTCCCTCAGTCTGTCCTCACAGCAGAGCAGCTCCAGCCCTCTGCTCCTCCTCCTGGCCCTTCTCTGGACACCTTCCAGCACCTCCAGACCCTTCCTGGCACAGAGGCTGCAGCACTGGCCCCAGAGCTCCAGCTGTGGTCTCAGCAGAGTGGAGCAGAGGGGCAGAATCCCCTCCCTGGCCCTGCTGGCTCTGCTTCTCTTGCTGCAGCCCAGGCTCTGCTTGGCTCTCTGGGCTGCAAGTGCTCACTGCTGGCTCCTGCTGAGCTTCTCCTCCCCCAGCACCCTCAGGTCCTTTTCTTCAGGGCTGCTCTCCAGCCAGGCCCTGCCCAGCCTATATCAGTGCCTGGGAATGCCCCAACCCAGCTGCAGGACCTTGCCCTTGGCCTTGTTGAGCCTCCTGAGGTTGTGATTGGATTTGTTTGTTTTTCTTAGACTCTCATTCTCAGTGAGAAAGGGAAAGCCTCAGATACCCTGAGCAGCAGGCGGGGGCAGGTTCGCTGCAGCCCTTTCAGTCCTGTGTGAAATGGGAACTGGAGAGACTTTTGTGTCCCATGTGCAGCAATCTGTTGTCTGGGGGAAACTGTGCTGAGCACAGAAGGACCTGTCAGCAGTTCTGCTTCTCCTCCCCAGTCTGCCACTCCTGTGCTGGGTGATCTTTGGCAGTCCCCCCAGAGATCTGCAGTGTGTGGCAGGACCGAAGGAGAGCTCTTGGTGCAGCTGCAGAGATTTCAGCTGAGAGCCTCTGGCCACTTCCCTGCATTTCAATACATTTGAGGACATGGCTGGGCAGCAGAGATTGGTCCAGGCTAGTAGGGACCTCCAAAGGCCATCCAGTCCAGCCCCCTCTGCAGTCAGTAGGGACATCCCCAACTAGATCAGGCTGAGCATCACCTTGAATGTCTCCAGGGATGGAGCCTCAACGACCTCCCTGGGCGACCTGTGGCAGTGTTCCAGCAGCCTCAGAGTGAAGAACTTCTTCCTGATATCCAATCTAAATCTCTTCTCTAGTTTCAAACCATTGTCCCTGGTCCTGTCCCTGCAGGCCTTTGGGAGCAGTCCCTCTGCAGCCTTCCTGTAGCCCCTTCAGGTCCTGGCAGGCTGCTGTTAGGTCTGCCTGGAGCCTTCTCTTCTGCAGGCTGAACACCCCCAGCTCCCTCAGCCTGTGCTCATAGCAGGGCTGCTCCAACCTCCTGAGCATTTCATGCCCTCCTCTGGACCCTCTCCACCAGTTTCTGGTCCTTCCTGTGCTGCAGCCCTGGACTCAGTACTCCAGATGAGGTCTCACCAGAGCAGAGCAAAGAAGCTGTGGCCTCAAGTGCTGTGTTCAGCTCTGGGCTCTCACTCCAGGAAGGACACTGAGGAGCTGGAGCCTGTCCAGAGCAGGGCAGCCAGGCTGGAGAAGGGCCTGGAACCCCTGGGCTCTGAGGAGGGGCTGAGGGAGCTGGGGGTGTTCAGGCTGGAGAAGAGGAGGCTGAGGGAGACCTCATTGCTCTCTACAGCTCCCTGAAGGGAGGTTGGAGTGAGGAGGGGACAGCCTCTGATCCTTGGTGGCAAGGGACTGGAGCAGAGGAATAGCTTTCATGGTGCAGCAGGGAAGGTTCAGGCTGGATATTAGATATTTCTTCACTGAAAGGGCTCTCAGACACTGGAGTGGTCTGCCCAGGGCAGGGCTGGAGTCACCATCCCTGGGGGTGTCCAAGCAGCTGTGGGCCTGGTGCTTAGGGACACGGTTTGGTGTTGACCCTGCAGTGCTGGGTCAAGGGTTGGACTGGATGGGCTTGGAGGTCTCTTCCAAATGGGTGCTTTCTGTGATGCTGTGATTCTCCGGTTTAGTGACTGGCTTAGACCAGTCCCTCAACTTCCAGATGGCTAAGCAAACCTCATTTAGGAGCCTTTCCTGTACCTTCAAAAGTGACCAGTCTAGCAAACTGCTCTGGTACTGCAGGGTCCCTCAGCTGAGAACTAAAGCAAGGTCCTTATTGGCAGCGTTTCTGAGGAGCCCCGAGGCACTCTGTGCCCAGGCTGAGTGGAGATGGGTAAGCACAGCCCCCCTCCACCCCCTCCCCCTTTACATAATGAAGATAAACATTTCAGGGCATTATAAACCCTGCTGCTGTGAAGCAGAAGCCGCCCACCAACTGCCTGCTTTTAGGAAGCACCCTCTCCATTACATAAGTGTTCAGTATGGGGGTTTCTTGCACCTGCCTCTGAAGCATCTGGTGCTTGTCCCCTCCACACACAGGGCTCCAGGCTGGATGGACAGCTAATCTCAGCCAAGCTGGCCCTGCCTCTCTGCTTTTTTTTTACGTAACCAGAGGCTCAGTGTGGCAGGAGGCTGTGGCAGAGCTCTGGCTGAGGGGTCTGCCAAGCTCCAAGGGCTGCTCAGGAGCTGTGCTGTGGGTTGTGCCTCACAGGTTGGTTTGTGAAGCTGCTCCATCGGAGGCCAGCTCGTAGGAATCTCTGTACCGATGTGCAAGGGAGTGGGACTGCCTTCGGGTGCCTGCCTGTGGGGGACTTGGAAGCACATTTCTGTGCATGGAGAGGCAGTGAATTGCTAGTAGAGAAAGTGGGAGTGCAATTACATAAGTTGGAGCTATCCAGGATATCTTTAACTCATTCTCAGAGGCTTTGTGCAGCAAGGACGGCTCGGGCGCAGCCGCTTCGCGTCGGCCCCATCTCACCCTGGATTCCTCTCCTCCCCGGCACTGAGTGGAGCTGGGGTGGGCTTCTGACTCACAAACCCTGCCAGAGTGCCTGTGCAAGGCTTTGCACAAGGCATCTGCATCAGGGGATTTTAGCACTGGCAGCAAGAGGGCTCTTGGCTGGTGAAACGACAGAGAACAGATTCAGGGAGTCCTAGATTCACAGAGGCACAGATTGATAGATTGATGGATTGGTAGGCTGATAGATCCATGGATGACTGAGAGGCTGATAGGTTCATGCAGCTGCAGCTTCAGAGATTGAGAGATTGAGGGATTCAGGGATTCACAGATCCATGGATTCATAGAATCATAGAATCATAGATTCATGGAGTCACAGATTCACGGATTCACAGATTGATGGATTCATGGATTCATATATTCACAGATTAATGGATTCATAGAGTCACAGACTCATAGATTCATAGATTTGTAGATTGATAGGTTCATGGATTCACAGATTCATGGATTCATAGATTGATAGATTCATGGATTTGTAGATTCATGGATCCATAGATTAGTGGATTCATAAAGCCATAGAATCATAGATTCATAGATTCATGGATTCATAGATTCATAGAATGGTTTGAATTGAAAGGGACCTCAAGGCTCAGCCAGTTCCAACCCCCTGCCATGGGCAGGGACACCTCACACCACAGCAGGTTGCTCACAGCCACATCCAGCCTGGCTGCAAACACCTCCAGGCAGGAGGCTTCCACCACCTCCCTGGGCAGCCTGTGCCAGGCTCTCACCACCCTCATGGGGAACAACTTCTTCCTCACAGCCAATCTCAATCTCCCCACTTCTAGTTTTCTCCATCCCCCCTAGTCCTATCCCTCCCTGACACCCTCAAAAGTCCCTCCCCAGCTTTCTTGGAGCCCCCTGCAGATCCTGGAAGGCCACAATTAGGTCTCCTCAGAGCCTTCTCCTCTCCAGACTGAACAACCCCAACCCCCTCAGTCTGTGCTCACAGCAGAGCAGCTCCAGCCTTCTGCTCATCCTCCTGGCCCTGCTCTGGACACCTTCTAGCACCTCCAAATCCTTCCTGTCCTAGGGGCTCCAGCACTGGCCCCAGAGCTCCAGCTGTGGTCTCAGCAGGGTGGAGCAGAGGGGGAGAATCTATAGACTTCATGAAAAGCTCTCCCAACATCTCCATCCATTGCCATGCCAAATGTATTGGCTCTTTGTCTTTTTTTTTTCCCTGGTTGCACTGATTGCAACTGTCACTGAGTCACACAGCTTGCTTTGGGCCTGCAGCCAAACTGATTACAGCAACAACAACAACAACTTGTGAACCAGAAAAAGGTAGTCTCAGAGAGGGCTGAAATGTAAAGGAAAAGGCCACACTAAATCCAGCTGGGGAAAAAAAAGAGACTAAAATGTATTGCATGGCTCTCACTGCTTCCCCAAGAAAGAATTCAGTTAGCAGTGGGGGAATTCATTCCTAACACAGAATGGTTTGGGTTGGAAGGGACCTCCAAAGCTCATCCAGTCCAACCCCCTCTGCACTCAGCAGGGACATCCCCCACTGCATCAGGTTGTCCAGGGCCCTGTCCAGCCTCACCTGGAATTTCTCCAGGGATGGAGCCTCAGCCACCCCCCCAGGCAACCTGCTGCAGTGTTCCAGCAGCCTCCTGCTGCAGAACTTGTTCCTCACATCCAATCTCAATCTGCTCTGCTCTCATTTCAAACCATTGTCCCTTCTCCTGTCCCTGCAGGCCTTTGGGAACAGTCCCTCTGCAGCCTTCCTGTAGCCCCTTCAGGCACTGGCAGGCTGCTGTTAGGTCTGCCTGGAGCCTTCTCTTCTCCAGGCTGAACACCCCCAGCTCCCTCAGCCTGTCCTCACAGCAGAGCTGCTCCAACCCCCTGAGCATTTTCATGGCCCTTCTCTGGACCCTGTCCATCAGCTCCAGCTCCTTCCTGTGCTGAGGGCTCCAGAGCTGGATGCAGCCCTGCAGGTGAGGTCTCCCCAGAGCAGAGCAGAGGGGCAGGATCCTCTCTCTCCATCTCTGGCCATGCTGCTTTGGATGCAGCCCAGGCTGCCCTTGGCCTCCTGTGCTGCAGTCTCACACTGCCTGCTCCTGGCCAGCTTCTCCCCCCCCAGCATCCCCAAGTCCTTTATCTGCAGGGCTGCTCTCACTCACATCCTCCAGTCTGTACTGACAGTGAGGATTGTTGCAGCCCAGATGCAGGACCCTTCACTTGCTCCTGTTGACCCTCATGAGGTTCACCTGGGCTCACCCCTCCAGCATGTCCAGGTCTCTCTGGATGCCCTCCTGTCCCTCTGGCATATCCTGGGTGACCCTGCCCTGGGTGATGCTGCTCTGGCACAGGGGCTGGACTGGATGATCTCAGGAGCTCCCTTCCACCCCCTAACATTCTGTGACTGTGTGACTGCAAACTGTTTGAGGCAGAGCTGGCTTTAAACTGCTTCTCTTTCCCTAGTGCCTCGAAAAAGCCTGGGCTCTCACTCTTAGTTGTCCCTATGATCTGAAACACCATTGCTGCCCTACTGTCAATAGCTGATGGACACCAGTAATGCCCTGAACATCTCCCTTTGGTCTCCACACCCTGTAAACATGTTAACCCCCCCTAAACCTCCACTGTCAACAACCTGTGGCTGTATTTGCTGCACAGAGAGCAGTTGGTGTGATCCCAAACACACAAAACCTGAGGTGGGCTTTCAGAACCTGGTTGTCCTTCTTCCCTGCTGCAGCACGCAGGCTCTGGCACCCCTGCATCTCTGGGCTGTGTGAGCAGGGGGTTTGGAACCCTGCTCTTTGTTGGCTTTCATGACTTTTTTTTCCCCTGAGATTGATTAAAATGCTTCAGCACAGCTGAGCTGTGCAGGTGTAAATTGGCTGTGTGTGGGAGGAAGAGACAGAATCGCTGCTCTTCAGCCTGAGCTGACTTACACTACAGCAAGCAGCCTTTTCCTCCTTCAGCAAATGTGTGGTAGTCAAGAAGCATCCTGCTCCTCTTGTGTTCTGGGATCCTGACAGAGCCTTTCCAGTTACTCATCCTAGGTGGGAAATCATAGAGTCACAGAATTGTCAGGGTTGGAAGGGACCTCAAGGCTCAGCCAGTTCCAACCCCCCTGCCATGGGCAGGGACACCTCACACCACAGCAGGTTGCTCACAGCCACATCCAGCCTGGCCTTCAAAACCTCCAGGGATGAGGCTTCCACCACCTCCCTGGGCAGCCTTGTAGAACACAGGGCTGGGAATGTGCTCTGGGTTTTGGGTGGAATTCTTCCATCACTTGTGTGAGGAAGTAAATTGACCTTCTCCTAAATGTCTGAGCTATTTCTTGGCCTGGTGCTAAATCATAGAATGGTTTGGGTTGGAAGGGACCTCCAAAGGGTAACCTCCCTGCAGTCAGCAGGGACATCCTCTACTAGATCAGGTTGCTCACAGCTTTGTCCAGCCTGACCTTGAATGTGTGCAGGAATGGGGCCTCAGCTACCTCAGAGTACTTTCAGAGTCCTTCTGTCATCATGGTTCAGGTTTCAAAACAGACTAAAAGGTCTCTTTATCTTCAGGAATGAGGAGGAATCAAGCACAACACTCACATGGGTTTCATTTGGAACCATCAGAAGGATTTAGCTGGGGATGTGTGTCCTGGTGTTCATGGTCAGACAGAATAAAAAGGTATTAGTTTAAAAGGTTTTAAGGGCCCAGGAATAGACAAACTGCACCAAAGACACAGTAGGAAGATCCAAAAGGGGCACTGTGCTTGCTCTGGTGCTGAATCATAGTATCATAGAATGGTTTGGGTTGGAAGGGACCTCCAAAGGTCAACCCCCCTACAGTCAGTAGGGACATCCCCAACTACATCAGGTTGCTCACAGCCTTGTGGAGCCTGACCTTGAATATCTCCAGGGATGGAGCCTCAACCACCTCCCTGGGCAACCTGCTGCAGTGTTGCAGCAGCCTCCTGGTGCAGAACTTGTTCCTCACATCCAATCTCAATCTCTCTTCTCATGTTTGAAACCATTGCCTCTCATCACTGCAGGCCTTTGGGAACAGTCCCTCTCCATCCTTCCTGTAGCCCTCTTCAAGCACTGGCAGGCTGCTATTAGGTGTCCCTGGAGCCTTCTCCTCTCCAGGCTGAGCATCCCCAGCTCCCTCAGCCTGTCCTTGTAGCAGAGGTGTTCCACCCCCCTGAGCATTTTCAGCTCCACCACTTAGGTTTTCCTCTGAATGTTGTCATTTGCTGGCAGGTGAAGAAATGTTGAGATCCCAGAGCTGGTTGCTGCTGCTGCTGCTCCCCAGATCCCACCCAGACTCTTCAACCTCTGTGCACCACAGCAAATCCCTTCGGCGAGTCCAGCGGCTGGGAGGGAACGAAAGCCCTCCTCAGGAACATCATCTGCACAAAGTGCTGCTGTCAAATGCTTCCCATTTGTGATTCAAATGCTCTGGTGGGATCTGGAGACACAGAATGTGTGCTGCTCTCAGATTACTCACTGGATTGCTGCAGAAGTCATCCTGCTATTCTTAGAAGCAGTTCAGAGAGAACATTTCTTTTGCTCCACGATCACGAATGAATCCTACTGCAGCTCCAGCTGCACACAGGCTCAGAAGCCCTTCCTGTGCCACCTTGGGATTGATTAGGAGACCTTAGTGCATGGCTTGGGATGAATCACTGCAGCTTTTGGAGCAGGATTGTTACTATCACAGAGCTTGCTGCCTGCAGGATAGAAATTACACTGGCTCCCCTCTGACTCCAGCTGGGAAAAACAGTAGCTGGTATGACAGAGCCATGGAATGTGAGGGGCTGGAAGGGACCTCCAAAGCTCATCCAGTCCAACCCCCCTGCCAGAGCAGGAGCACCTACACCAGATCACACAGGAGCACATCCAGGTGAGAACTTTCTCCTTGAGGTGAGGAGAAAGTTCTTCACAGAGAGAGCTGTTAGCTGTTGGGATGTGCTGCCCAGGGAGGTGGTGGAGTCCCCATCCCTGGAGGTGTTCAAGAGGAGATTGGACGTGGCACTTGGTGCCATGGTTTAGTCATGAGGTCTGTGGTGACAGGTTGGACTTGATGATCTTTGAGGTCTCTTCCAACCTTGGTGATTCTATGATTCTATTCTATGATTCTGTGAGTTTTGAATACCTCCAGAGAGGGAGACTTCACAACCCCCCTGGGCAGCCTCTTCCAGGGCTCTATGGGGCAACGTACCTGAGGCACAAGAGTCAATGCTCAGCTGCCAGTGTAAAGCAGGGCTGAGCTGGAGTGGGTTTAGTAGAACTTCAGAGAGTTCTCTTCGTTTTTAATGTGATATTTTTAGTGCCAGGCTGAAGGACAGAGTCACAGAATCATAGAATTAGAGAGTCACAGAATCAGAGAATCACAGAAACAAAATCATAGAGTCACAGATCACAGGATCATAGAGCCACAGAATCCCAGAGTCATGTCATCACTGAATCACAGAGTCATAGAAAGGCTTGGGTTGGAAGGGACCTCCCAAGGACACCGACTCCAGACACTGCAGTCATGGAGAGGCTGCTGAGATCTCCTCCCACTGCCCATAATTCTTTACAGTAACCTTGAATTCTCTTGCATGACCAAAGAAAGATTGGGAAACACAAAGGCAGACCCTAACCCTCCAGAGGTCACCCAGTCCAACCCCCCTGCAGCCAGCAGGGACATCCTCCACTAGACCAGGTTGCTCAGAGCCCTGTTGAGCCTCACCTTGAATATCCCTGGGGATGGGACCTCGAGGACCTCCCTGGGCAACCTGTTGCAGCCTCCTGCTGCAGAACTTGTTCCTCACATCCAATCTCAATCTGCTCTGCTCTCATTTCAGAGAGTGTTGCAGAACCCTCATGGTGCAGAGGCTCTCCCTGATACTTGCCCTCACTTTTCTTCTTGCAGCTCCTGCTCTCCATTGCTCTCCCTTGAGTAATGATTGATGCTTGAACTGACAGGGTGCACAGAGTGTGAAACAGCATCTCCACGTTTAGCATTTCATACCCTGTTCAGGCTGCCATTGGTGCACTTTCTATGCGAGAAGGACAATGAGTGAAGCCCTTCAGCTGTAAAAAGGGATGATTCAGCAAACTGTTGGCTCTGTGAGTCACCCTTCCCCTGCCTGGCAACATTTCTTGATCCTAATGACTCTCTACAGCATCCTGAGAAAGCATCCTGAAGAATAACTCTCAGGAAAGTAATTCCCACCCTCTGCAGGCCTCCTTTGGAGGCAAGGAAGCCTTACTGCCCTCAGCCAGCTTCTCTGGATCTAGCCCTCGGCTTGTAAACTTGGACACAGTGGAGTCCAACAAAATCAGGTTGTTTTCCAGGTGTGATGCTCACCTCCACAACCCCAGCCCTGGGAAGTCAAGCTGCAGCACAGCAGGGTTTTATTTAGGAGGTCAGGCACTTTTCAGTGGGGCAAAGCCCATTCCCACCTCCCAGTCTGAGCAGCTGGGCCAGTGACCTGGGCAGTGCATGGAGGTCTTAGGTGAAAGACTTCTTCTGCCTCTCATACAGCCTGAAAGGACAGGGATGCTAGATTGAAAAGTTCATTAAGTATTGTACATGCTTTTTAGGGTTGGATTGCACTTCTGACCCCTGACAGGTACAGAAAAGCCTTCCTACAATGGTTTGGGTTGGGAGGGACCTCCAAAGCTCATCCAGTCCAACCCCCTTTGCACTCAGCAGGGACATCCTCCACCACATCAGGTTGCTCACAGCCCTGTCCTGACCCTGAATAGCTCCAGGGATGGAGCCTCAACCACCTCCCTGGGCAACCTGCTGCAGTGTTCCAGCAGCCTCCTGCTGCAGAACTTGTTCCTCACATCCAATCTCAATCTGCTCTGCTCTCATTTCAAACCATTGTCCCTTCTCCTGTCCCTGCAGGCCTTTGGGAACAGTCCCTCTGCAGCCTGCTTGTAGCCCTTCAGGTCCTGGCAGGCTGCTGTTAGGTCTGCCTGGAGCCTTCTCTTCTTGTCCATCACTCATGAATAGGTAATTACTGGGAAGGTAACAAATGCAGTCCAGCCAGTTTTGACACCCACATAAGAAATGCTTGGGGTTCTTTGTGCCTGGGATGGATGAATGGCACATTGAAAAAGTCCCTTCTCTTCTTGCAGGGCTGGCAGCTTGCTCCTTACTCTGATGGGGGAATACTGAAGGTGTCCAGAGAAGGGCAACGAGGCTGGGGAAGGGTCTGGAGCACAGCCCTGTGAGGAGAGGCTGAGGGAGCTGGGGTTGCTTAGCCTGGAGAAGAGGAGGCTCAGGGGAGACCTCCTTGCTCTCTCCAACTCCCTGAAGGGAGGTTGTAGCCAGGTGGGGGTTGGTCTCTTCTCCCAGGCAACCAGCAGCAGAAGAAGAGGACACAGTCTCAAGCTGTGCCAGGGGAGGTTCAGGCTGGGTGTGAGGAAGAAATTCTTCCCAGCAAGAGAGATTGGCCACTGGGATGTGCTGCCCAGGGAGGTGGTGGAGTCCCCATCCCTGGTGGATGTGGCGCCTGGAGCCATGGTTTAGCTGTCAGGAGGTGTTAGGGATTAGGTACTAGGTTGGACTTGATGCTCTCTGAGGTCTTTTCCAGCCTGGTTGATCCTGTGCTTGATTCTATGTTGCACTTCCCTCAAGCTTACAAAATATCTATGTCTAGAAAGCTGTTGCCTCCCTACCTGAGTAACAGCTTGGGATAGTTGTCAGGCTGAGTCCACAGGAGGCTGGTTTTTAAACCAGCAGCTGTCTGAACAAAACTCTTTTGTTTGCACTCACTGGCAGAGTGTTTTGAAAATCCAACAGTAATGACATTCAGTGTTGTCCAACTCAGGTGCTCCAGGAGCCCTTCACTGCTCCATCTCAGCATACAAAGAAGCAAGTTTCACACAACCAGTGTTAGGGACCTGGAAAGCTCATCCAGTCCAAGCCCCCTGCCAGAGCAGGAGCACCTAGAGCAGCTCACGCAGGAACACATCCAGGTGGGCTTTGAAAATCTCCAGGGAGATACCCAGATGGAGATGGGTGACAAGTGGTCTCCCTCGAGGGTCTGTACTGCAACCAGTGCTGTCCATGATCTTCACCAGTGGTACTGACAGCAAGGCTGAAGCACCCTGAGCAAGTGTGCAGATGACACCCAGCTGAGTGGTGCTGGTGATGAGTCTGAAGGATGGGATGGGAGCTATCCAGAGGGGACCTGGACAGGCTGCAGAGCTGGGCTGAGGAGAATCTCATGAGGTTCAATAAGGCTAAGTGTGAGGTCCTGCACCTTGGTCAGGGCAATCTTAGACATCAAGCCAGGCTTGGGGGTTATGAGTTTAAGAGCAGCCCTGCAGATAAAGGATTTGGGGGTGCTGGGAGGGAGAAGCTGGCCAGGAGCAGGCAGTGTGAGACTGCAGCACAGAAGGCCAAGGCAGCCTGGGCTGCATCCAAGGCAGAGATGGAGAGAGGGGATCGTGACCCTCTGCTCTGCTCTGGGGAGACCTCACTGCAGGGCTGTATCCAGCTCTGGAGCCCTCAGCACAGGAAGGACATGGACCTGATGGAGAGGGTCCAGAGGAGGGCCAGGAAAATGATCAAGGGGTTGGAGCAGCTCTGCTGTGAGGACAGGCTGAGGGAGCTGGGGGTGTTCAGCCTGCAGAAGAGAAGGCTCCAGGCAGACCTAACAGCAGCCTGTCAGGACCTGAAGGGCTACAGGAAGGCTGCAGAGGGACTGTTCCCAAAGGCCTGCAGGGACAGGAGCAGGGACAATGGTTTGAAATGAGAGCAGAGCAGATTGAGATTGGATGTGAGGAACAAGTTCTGCAGCAGGAGGCTGCTGGAACACTGCAACAGGTTGCCCAGGGAGGTGGTTGAGGCTCCATCCCTGGAGGTATTCCAGGTGAGGCTGGACAGGTTGCTCTGGGCAACCTGATGCAGTGGGGGATGTCCCTGCTCTGACTGCAGGGGGTTGGACTGGATGACCTCTGGAGGTCCCTTCCCACACAAACCATTCTGTGAGTCTTTAGCTGGAGGAATTGAGTGTGAGAAGGGTGAAGTGACAAGGCTGAGCCCATGTAAGCAGCTAAGCAGAGACAGAGAGCAAGAGAAGCTCTCTCTGTGCTGCAGGACTTTGGACACATGCATGAGGGATGTATACAATTTTGGACAGAAGGGATTCAAACATTGCTCTGGGGTTTGGAGCTCTGAGCTGTGATCTCAGCTGGGAGCAGCCCCTGCCTGATTGATGGGGATTTAATAGTAGGCTATTTTTGGAGGAATGAAAATATACATCTTGTGTCTCACACATTGGCTGATGCTGAGGCATACTTGGGATTCCAGGGGAGAGAGGGCAGCTTAAGAGGGAAGTGAACACTGCTGAGAACAACAACAACAACAACAGAAAAAATGTCTGTATGTTTAGTACATTTTGGGCTAGACTACACCAGAGTCCTGCTGGAAGGTGAGAGGTCAGAGTCTCCTTCAAATGAAGTGACTCTGGAACAGAGCAGAGTGGAGAAAGCAAAACACTTAACCTTTTCATTCAGAGAAGCTGAGGGAGCTCTACTTCCACATCGCATGTCAGGCAGGGAGCAGGACTCCCAGGCTCTGCCAGAGAGCTGGTTATGCCCAGCCTTGGGAACAGGGAAGGCTGAAGATGCTGTAGCCACTGAACCTCCTCTCTGACCACTTGGCAATTCTCTTTGTATGAAGCCTATCAGCAGGTAAAACTGTTTAGTCTCCCTGGAGGAGTGCAGAGCTGCTAAGCTGGCCTGAGGGCTGGGATCTTCATGTTCCAGATGAGAAATTCAGAGCCTGCTCAAACTGTAGCATCAAGCAAAGAAACCTGATCCCTGACCTTCATAAACCCAGCCTGCTGGGGAAGGAAGGAAGGAAGGAAGGAATTCAGAAGGAATTTGGAAGGAATTAGGAAGGAATTTGAAGGAAGGAATTTGAAGGAAGGAATTAATTCATTCAGGAAGGAAAGAAAAAGAAAGAAAGGGAAGAAGGAAGGCAAGGAAGAAAGAGAGAAAGAAAGAAAGAAATAGAAAGAAAGAAAGAAAGAAAGAAAGAAAGAAAGAAAGAAAGAAAGAAAGAAAGAAAGAAAGAAAGAAAGAAAGAGAAAAAGAGAAAAAAATAAATAAAAAAGAAGGAAAGAAAGAGTATGAAAGAAAAGAGAAAGAAAGGAAGGAAGGAAGGAAGGAAGGAAGGAAGGAAGGAAGGAAGGAAGGAAGGAATTCAGAAGGAATCAATTCATTTAAGAAAGAAAGAAAGAAGGAAAGAAAGGAAAGAAGGAAGAAAAGAAGGAAAGAAAGAAAGAAAAAGAAAGAGAAAGAAAGAAGAAAGAAAGAAAGAAAGAAAGAAAGAAAGAAAGAAAGAAAGAAAGAAAGAAAGAAAGAAAGAAAGAAAGAAAGAAAGAGAAAGAGAGAGAGAAAGAGAGAAAGAAAGAGAGAAAGAAAGAAGGAAGGAAAAAGAGAAAGAAGGAAAGGGAGAAAGAAAGAATAGAAGAAAGGAAAGAAGGAAGAAAGGAAGGGAGGAAGGAATGAAGAAGGAGGAAGGAAGGAAGAAAAAGAAAGGATGGAAGAAAAAGGAAGGAAGGAATAAAAAGAAAGGAAGGAATTTGGAAGGAATTCGGAATAAGGAAGGAAGGGAGGGAAGGGAGAAAGGAAGGGAGGAAAGGTGGAAGAGAGAAAGAGAGGAAGAGAGAGGAAGAAAGGAAGAAAGGAAGAAAGAAAAGAAAAAGAAAGAAAAAGAAAGAAAAGAAAGAAAGAAAGAAAGAAAGAAAGAAAGAAAGAAAGAAAGAAAGAAAGAAAGAAAGAAAAAGAAAGAAAAGAAAGAAAGAAAGAAAGAAAGAAAGAAAGAAAGAAAGAAAGAAAGAAAAAGAAAGAAAGAAAGAAAGAAAGAAAGAAAGAAAGAAAGAAAGAGAAAGAAAGAAAGAAAGAAAGAAAGAAAGAAAGAAAGAAAGAAAGAAAGAAAGAAAGAAAGAAAGAAAGAAAGAAAGAGAAAAGAAAGAAAGAAAGAAAGAAAGAAAGAAAGAAAGAAAGAAAGAAAGAAAGAAGGAAAGAAAGAAAGAGAAAGAAAGGAAGAAAGAAAGGAAGGAAAGAAGGAAGGAAGGAAGGAAGGAAGGAAGGAAGGAAGGAAGGAAGGAAGGAAGGAAGGAAGGAAGGAAGGAAGGAAGGAAGGAAGGAAGGAAGGAAGGAAGGAAGGAAGGAAGGAAGGAAGGAAGGAAGGAAAGAAAGAAAGGAAGAAAGGGAGGAAGAGGGGGAGAGAGGAAGGCTTTTGGACGGCTGAACCATGCCAGGGAGGGATTTGGAAAGCCCAGAGCAGCAGCCTCTACCGTTGCTCGGGCTCAGAGAGGTAAGTGCTAAGCAAACAGGAGTTGCAGAGCCAGGGCTCTGCTCTCCCCAGCAAGAAGCACTTCATCAGCCCTGTGAACGGCAGAGAGGCATCTCAGGTATTTTGTGAGGGTGATTTAGGGGCACTCAGGAGTGATGTGAAGAGCTCAGCTGGGTACCCCGAGGAGCTTCCTAGAAGCAGTCAAAAGGGATTTTGAGAAACTAGAAAAAGGTTCTCCAGAGCTACACAGAAGGCTGAAGATCACCCTGGAAATGCCCAACTTGCTGGGAAGTACTGCTGATCCCCCCCCCCCACACACACACCTCTTGTTATTCCTGGAATAAAGGACTCTGGTTAGCCCCATGTTTGAGGAACAAGGAAAGGTTCTTGATACAGTAGAAAAAGGAAGCTCAACAGGAGCCAGCAGTCAGCACTTGCAGCCCAGAGAGCCAAGCAGAGCCTGGGCTGCAGCAAGAGAAGCAGAGCCAGCAGGGCCAGGGAGGGGATTCTGCCCCTCTGTTCCACTCTGCTGAGACCACAGCTGGAGCTCTGGGGCCAGTGCTGGAGCCCCTAGGACAGGAAGGATCTGGAGGTGCTGGAAGGTGTCCAGAGAAGGGCCAGGAGGAGGAGCAGAGGGCTGGAGCTGCTCTGCTGTGAGGACAGACTGAGGGAGTTGGGGTTGTGCAGGCTGGAGAGGAGAAGGCTCCCAGGAGACCTAATTGTGGCCTTCTAGGTTCTGCATGGGGCTGCAAGAAAGCTGGGGAGGGACTTTTGAGGGTGTCAGGGAGTGATAGGACTCGGGGGATGGAGTAAAACTAGCAGTGGAGAAATTGAGATTGGATGTGAGGAAGAAGTTATTCCCTATGAAGACTGATGAGAGCCTGGCCCAGGTTGCCCAGGGAGGTGGTGGAAGCCTCCTGCCTGGAGGTGTTTGCAGCCAGGCTGGATGTGGCTGTGAGCAACCTGCTGTGGTGTGAGGTGTCCCTGCCCATGGCAGGGGGTTGGAGCTGGCTGATCCTTGAGGTCCCTTCCAGCCCTGACAACTCTGTGCCTCTGTGACAGTAGGAAAACCTCACAGAAGCAGCTGTGTGACCAAGCCCTGAATTCTGCCAGCCTGTATTTGAGGTTCTGTACTCAGAGAGAAAAGATGTCAAGGAGGAGCATGAGGAAGCACTGTGGAGAGGATGCAAATATTCTCAGGGGAATTTCTGTTGCTCATTTCTCTCCCTCAGCTGGTGGCCCTGCCTTCAGGGGAATTACTGGGAAGACGTGCCACAGGTTCTCTCTCTCTTGCTGCAGGGATTCTGCTTAGAGGGAGACTTCATGCCTAGAATTTGCTCAGGTCTGGTGCTAGAGTCGGGAACCACAGGATCACAGGATGTTAGGGGATGGAAGGGACCTTGAAAGCTCATCTAGTCCAAGGCCTCTGTCAGAGCAGGGTCACCTAGGACAGGTCGCATCCTGCTGGGTTTTGAAAGGCTCCAGAGAAGGAGACTCCACAACCTCCCTGGGCAGCCTGCTCCAGGGCTCTGGGACCCTCACAGGGAAGAAATTCCTCTTCAAGTTGAGGTGGAACCTCCTGTGCTGCAGTTTCCATCCATTGCCCCTTGTCCTATCCCAGGGTGCAGCTGAACAGAGCCTGTCCCCTCCCTCCTGACCCCCAGCACCAGATATTGACAGACATTGATTAAATCTCCTCTCAGCCTTCTCTTCTCCAGACTAAAAAGCCAGCACCTACCTCTCCACAACCTCCTTACAGGTAGTTGTAGACAGCAATGAGGTCTCCCCCCACAGCCTCCTCTTCTCCACATTAACCATCCCCAGCTCCTTCAGTTGCTCTTCATCAGCTTTATTCTCCAGGCCCTTCCCCTTGTCTGGTAGCTCTCTAGTCACAGCACGGCATACATCCACTTGGGCAGCTGAGCTCTGGCTCCTGGAAGCCACTTCACCATCTCCTGTCCCCTGCCATGCATTTCCTCTTTGACAGCAGCTGCCACCAGCTTCCAGGAATGCTTAACAGGATGCAATTCAGATGGTTTTTCCCTCCCTCATTTCCCTTTGTATACACTGAACATGCTTAGCAAGCTCACATTAGAGACTCCCCTCACCTTCTCTTTTCACTGTTGTGAAGCAAAGTGACCTTCATAGAATCCTAGAATGGCTTTGCTTGGAAGGGACCTTACAGATCATAGAATCACAGAGCTGCCAGGGCTGGAAGGGACCTCAAGGCTCAGCCAGTCCCAACCCCCTGCCATGGGCAGGGACACCTCACACCACAGCAGGCTGCTCACAGCCACATCCAGCCTGGCTGCAAACACCTCCAGGTGTGAAGCTTCCACCACCTCCCTGGGCAACCTGTGCCAGGCTCTCACCACCCTCATGGGCAACAACTTCTTCCTAACATCCAATCTCAATCTCCCCACTTCCAGTTCTGCTCCATCCCTCCCAGTCCTATCCCTCTCTGACACCCTCAGAAGTCCCTCCCCAGCTTTCTTGCAGCCCCCTTCAGATCCTGGAAGGCCACAATGAGGTCTCCTGGGAGCCTTCTCCTCTCCAGCCTGCACAACCCCAACTCCCTCAGTCTGTCCTCAGAGCAGAGCAGCTCCAGCCCTCTGCTCCTCCTCCTGGCCCTTCTCTGGACACCTTCCAGCACCTCCAGATCCTTCCTGGAACAGAGATCATCTATTCCAATATCCAGAATTGGACAAAACTTTACTGACTCATATTTCTGTGTGTCCCCCCCACCCTGAAAGGGAGGTTGTGGAGAGGCTGCTGCTGGTCTCTTCTCACAGGGAATTAGTGACAGAACAAGAGGCAATGACCTCAAGCTGCAGCAGGTTTAGGCTGGACAGTAGGAAACATTTTTTTTCCCCATCAAGAGTGGTCAGGGACTGGAATGTGCTGCCCAGGGAGGTGGTGGAGTCCCAAGCCTGGCTGTGTTTAAAGGTGGTTTGGAAGTGGTGCTTGGGGCTGTGGTTTAGGGGTGAGCCTTGCAGAGTAGGGCTCTGGGTTGCACTTGGTCTCTTCCAAGCTGACTGTTTCTGTGGCTCTGTGGTTCTGTGCATAAGAGAGATGCACCAATGCAGGACAGTTCAGTGCACCTTTAAAGCAGACACAGTTACAGTGTGCCAAAGACTTTCTACATCTGCCAGCAACCCTCACTGAGAGGAGCTTTCTTTTCCAGAAGCAGCAAACATGATGTCTCCATGACTTAAAGCCACATGGTCCTTCTAAGAGTTTCCTCTACAGCACCTTGAATACTACCTCTGGTTCTGGTGTCCCCAGCATAAGGACAGAGCTGTTGGAGTGAGCCCAGAAAAGGGCCACAAAGATGATCCAAGGGCTGGAGCACCTCTGCTATGAGGAGGATGGAGCCAGGCTCTGCTCAGGGATGTCCAAGGACAGCACAAGGGGCACTGGAGGCAAGCTGGAGCAGAGGAGGTGCCACAGGAACAGAAGGGAAAACTTTGTCCCTGTGAGGGTGGCAGAGCCTGGAGCAGGCTGCCCAGAGAGGTTGTGGAGTCTCCTGCTCTGGAGCCTTTCCAGCCCCCTCTGGATGTGTTCTGTGTGCCCTGCCCTGGGTGCCCTGCTCTGACAGTGGGGGTTGGACTGGATGAGCTTTCAGGGTCCCTTCCCACCCCTCACATTCTCTGACTCTGTGAAAACAGCCAAGGTTGTTCTTTAGGCAGGGGACTGTTGGAGTCTTCCACAGTGCCTGGTGATGCCAGTCCTTGGCTGGAGCTCCCAGCTGCATGATGGGAATAGGATACTGCTGGGAGGAGGAGAGGGAACATAAATCAGCAGTGGTTTATGTTCCTGAGGACCTGTAGCTTGGGATAGATACAGGTGGAGACTACACTGGCATCTCACTTCAGATATCCCAAGAGCTGCTCTTGTTCCTGTTTCCAGGGGGCTTGCCACTGCTAGTGCAGAAGCAGAAACCACTGCCTTTGCTTGCCCTGCTTTCCTGTCTGCTTTTTTGCTCCATGTAAAAGGCTGCTGACATTTCAGATGACAAATCTAACTTCCTTCAGCTCTCAAAAGAGGAAGCCTGGCTGCTGTGGCCATGTGAGTCAGACACTGCTGCCAAGTGGGAACGCTCTCTCCTGGGGCTAAAGCTCTGAAGAGGGGATCCTGTCTCAGCAGCACTGAGCTTGCTGCAGGCCTTCTGCACAGAGCCAAACCATGACCTCCAAATCTTCGATATGCAGAAGGTCTCTTTGCCAGCAAGTCCCTTGTGGGGGGTTCACAGGATGTCAGGGCTTGGAAGGGACCCAAAGAGAGCATCGAGTCCAAGCCCCTGCCAGAGCAGGAGCATACAATCCAGCACAGGTCACACAGAACACATCCAGAGGGGGCTGGAAAGGCTCCAGAGAAGGAGACTCCACAACCTCTCTGGGCAGCCTGCTCCAGGGCTCTGGGACCCTCCCAGGGAAGAATTTCACCCTTGTGTTGAGGTGGAACCTGCTGTGCTGCAGCTTGCATCCATTGCTCCTCGTCCTTCTTGAAACTACCCCCCAACATGGGACTGCCAGAACAGCTGAGGTGAGAGCAAATGAAGCTCTGTTTACAAACACAACTGCAGTCTAAATATGGGATGCAAGGCCTGGGTACAAACCATGCAATATTTACATAGGTGTACAATTTATAAACAGCACAAGGACCCCCCCAGGACAAAACCAGGGGGCTACCAACAGCTGCCCCCTCCCTGCTCCAGAGCAGGAGACTCCACAGCCTCTCTGGGCAGCCTGCTCCAGGGCTCTGCCACCCTCACAGGGAAAAAGTTGTCCCTTCTCTTCCCATGGAGCCTCCTCTGCTCCAGCTTGCCCCCAGGGCCCCTTGGCCTGTCCTTGGACCCTCCCCCTGTACACAGGACAAGAGAAGAAAGGAGAGCAGAGTCTCTTGTTAGTACTTAGCCACAACAAAGCAGTGCAGCCAAGGTCAGCACAGCCAGCAGAAGCCAGAGCCAGTATCTGCTAGGGCAAAGGAGTCAAAAAGAGAGAGAATTAGTGCACAAAACTCACTTTAGGAATGGAATGGAATGGAATGGAATGGAATGGAATGGAATGGAATGGAATGGAATGGAATGGAATGGAATGGAATGGAATGGAATGGAATAGACCATGTTGGAAAAGACCTTTGAGATCACCCAGTCCAACCTATCCCCCAACACCATCTGACCAACTGACCCATGGCACTGAGTGCCTCATCCAGGCTCCTAAACACTGCCAGTGATGGTGACTCCACCACCTCCCTGGGCAGCCCAGCCCAGTGGCCCATGTGCCATGTGTTAGATATGTGTCCAGTGGGATTATTTAGACCTTATTATTGTTCTCCCTCTTTTTTTTTTGCCTCCAGTGGTGATCTGTTCACAGCCTGCCACTTGTCTGCTCCAGCTGTGGAAATCTTTCCAGGCACAGCCTAAAACCACCACATCCCTGAACTCCCCACAAGAACAGGGGGCTAGGCAGCTGGACTGAGGAAGTTCTGCAGTCACTGTCACCTCCATCACAGGAGGGACAGCTGCAGAGAGGTTAAGAAAGGCCATTTGGTTGGGTGGTAAGGGGGGTGATGTTATTTTCACCTGCCCTTTCAAGTGCTGGGCAGGATCACTGGATAGATAAGGCAAAGGCCACAAGGGAGGAAGGTGAGGCCCCATCCCTGGAGGGATTCAAGGCTCAACAAGACTCTGAGCAACCTGGTCTAGTGGAGGATGTCCCTGCTGACTGCAGGGGGATTGGGCTGGATGAGCTGTGGACCAGGTCCCTTCCAACCAAACCCCTCCTATGACTCCATGGTTTGGTGACTTTGTTAAAGCTGCAGTGGCAGGGCATTAGGAGTGCAGTGTCTCTGGATTTCCAGAGCTAAGGGCACCCACTGGTTTCACAGGCAAAGCCTCTTGGCTTCTGAGGAGGGGAAAATTCCCTTCTTCTAGTGAAAAAGAAACCCCAACCCTGCTGTGCTTTTCTCTCTGACTTCCTTCTACAGACATCTCACAAGCTTTACCACCATCAGGAGGCAAGTTAAAAGGCAGGGTGAGGAAACCCCAGTGATGACCTCTGGCAGAGAAGTTTGCAGCAGGGAGACATCTAACTGCAAGTGAAACCAGCAACGAGGCAAAGTCAAGCTAGAGGTCACATCTAGGCAGCACAGCCACTCTTGCTGCTGTGGAGGCACAAAGGACCCCACCAGGAGCAGGCTCCTGCGGTGTTCACTGCTGTTCAAAGGCAGGAGGGAGCAGGGAGCTCTGCCAGGGAGCTCTGCTGGGCACAGGCTGACTTTATGCAGCATCTGTGCAGGGGAATGTGTGCCACAAAGGAAGCTTTGCTGCTCTGAGGGAGGGAAGGCACAGCACAGGTTACCTGCAAAGGACTTCTGTCAGAAGGGCTTGCACCTGATTCCACTGCAGGGGGCACAAACTGAGCTTTCCCACACTGATCTCTTCAGAGAGACAAGAAAGCTGGGGAGAGACTTCTGAGGGTGTCAGGAAGTGATAGGACTGGGGGGGATGGAGCAAAACTAGAAGAAGGGAAAATCAGATTGGCTGTGAGGAAGAAGTTGTTCCCCATGAGGGTGGTGAGAGCCTGGCACAGGCTGCCCAGGGAGGTGGTGGAAGCCTCCTGCCTGGAGGTGTTTGCAGCCAGGCTGGATGTGGCTGTGAGCAACCTGCTGGGTGTGAGGTGTCCCTGCCCATGGCAGGGGGTTGGAGCTGGCTGAGCCTTGAGGTCCCTTCCAACCCTGACAATTCTGTGGTTCTGTGATGCCAGTTGCAGTTCCCTCCAAAGTGCAGCCTTTCCCAGTGCCCTTGTGAGAAAAACTACACAGTGATGTCCTGAGCTGCAGCCAGAGCAGTGTGGGCAGCAGGGCAGCAGAGGGGATTCTGCCCCTGGGCTCTGCTCTGCTTAGACCTCACCTCCAATCCTGCCTCCAGTTCTGGTGTCCCCAGCAGGAGAAGGACACAGAGCTGCTGGAGAGAGTGCAGAGGAGGCCACAAAGATGCTGCCAGGGCTGGAGCAGCTCTGCTGGGAGCACAGGCTGAGGGAGCTGGGGCTGTGCAGCCTGCAGAGGAGAAGGCTCCAGGGGGACCTCAGAGCTGCTGCCAGGAGCTGAAGGGATCCTGCAGGAAGGCTGCAGAGGGACTTTCCATCAGAGTGTCCAGAGACAGGCCAAGGGGGAATGGTTTGAAGCTGAGGCAGAGCAGGGTCAGACTGGAGCTGAGGAAGAAGTTGTTCAGCAGGAGGCTGCTGAGACTCTGGCCCAGGCTGCCCAGGGAGGCTGTGGCTGCCTCCTGCCTGGGGGTGCTGAAGGCCAGGCTGGATGAGGCCTTGAGCAGCTGAGTGTAGCTGAGAGGTGTCCCTGGGCATGGAGGGGAGGTTGGGGCAAGCTGAGCTCTGAGCTCCCTTCCAGCCTGAGCCAGTCTAGGACTCTAGACACAGCACTGAGTGGCCTTGGAGCAAAAGCATCCAGTGTGTTCTGAAACAACTAAACCAACCCTACCTCATGTTTAGGACACTACATGAGTCATCTCTATCACAGAATCACAGATCAGAGGATGTTAGGGGTTGTAAGTGACCTCAGGAGATCACCAAGTCCAGCACAGAACCCAGCACAGGTCACACAGAACACATCCAGACAGGGCTGGAAAGTCTCCAGAGAAGGAGACTCCACAACCTCTCTGGGCAGCCTGCTCCAGGGCTCTGGGCACCTCCCAGGGCAGAAGTTCAGACCAGCATTCAGAATTAAGCAGATGACCACAAAAGGAAGCATCCAGTTAGGAACAGAGACCTGAAGCTTGGAGTGTGCCCGTGGCAGAGCCCCGAGGCTGGCACGGGGAGGAGGAATCAGGGCAGCATGCTTGTGCTGGGCTGCTGCAGGGTGCAGCAGCAGTGCAGCTGAGGATCAGGGGAGCCTCCCCTGCCAGCTAACGTTTTTGCTGCAGTGCTCTGGATCCATTGACAAAGTGACTGTGAATGACAATCTTGGCAGGGCCATGGCTAGCAGATACTCATCCCAGAACGCAGGCAGCTGCCTGCTGCAACTCGACCTGCTGGGTGAGCACTTCCCCAGCTAGAATGTCTCACAGAAGGCTTTGCAGCTCATCAGCACGGGGGGGATCCCAGCCCAGCTGCAACAGGAGCTGTGCTTGGCATGGCCCAGGCAGAGGCCGGTGAATGGGGAGCTCCTCCAAGCAGGCAGCCATAAACAGCAGCCAGTTAAGAGTCTGGCAGCATGTCACTATGCACAACAGCCTCTAGTGTTTCAGTGCAGCATGGTGGGCTCAGCAGGCTCAGCTGTCAGATCTGAGCAGCTTGGAGGCTCTGTGTGAGGTGAGGACATGGCGCTCTGCACAGCTCTGCCGTCCTGGGGCAGCAGCAGGGCTCAGTGTGGCAGGATGAGGCCCTGAGCAACCTGAGGTGGTGGGAGGTGTCCTTGTCCATGGCAGGGGGTTGGAGCTGGATGATCCTTGAGGTCCCTTCCCTTCCCTTCCCTTCCTTCCCTTCCCTTCCCTTCCCTTCCCCTTCCCTTCCCTTCCCTTCCCTTCCCTTCCCTTCCCTTCCCTTCCCTTCCCTTCCCTTCCCTTCCCTTCCCTTCCCTTCCCTTCCCTTCCCTTCCCTTCCCTTCCCTTCCCTTCCCTTCCCTTCCCTTCCCTTCCCTTCCCTTCCCTTCCCTTCCCTTCCCCCTCTGTGAGTCTGCTGGAAAGCCTCAGCACTGCTTGCATGCTTCAAGCCTTCCAGAAATGCCTACACCATGCAAGCTCTTACCTGTAGTGAGGTAAGGCATTGGGCTTGTATTCCTCAAAACCAGAAAGCAAGAACTCAGTGTAAGGTCTCAGCATGAGCTGCCTCCAGTTCTGCTGTCCCCAGCAGAAGGACACAGAGCTGCTGGAGCAAGGCTGGAGGAGGGCCACAAAAATGATTCCAGGGCCACAAGGATGATGCAAGGGCATGGTGGGAGAGGTGGAGGCAAGTGCATGCAAAGTGCTGTGTCCAGTTCTAGGGCCCTCAGTTTAAGAAGGACATTGAGACACTTGAAGGTGTCCAGAGAAGGGCATGGAGGCTGGGGAGGGGTCTGGAGCACAGCCCTGGGAGGAGAGGCTGAGGGAGCTGGGGGTGATTAGCCTGGAGAAGAGGAGGCTCAGGGGAGACCTTATTGCTCTCTACAACTCCCTGAAGGGAGGCTGTAGCCAGGTGGGGGTTGGTCTCTTCTCCCAGGCAAGCAGCACCAGAACAAGAGGACACAGTCTCAGGCTGTGCCAGGGGAGGTTCATGCTGGATGTGAGGAAGAAATTCTGCACAGTAAGAAAGATTGGCCATTGGGATGTGCTGCCCAGGGAGGTGGTGGAGTCCCCATCACTGAAGGTGTTCAAGAAAGGCTTGGATGTGGCACTTGGAGCCATGGTTGTGTTGTCAGGAGGTGTTGGGTATTCACAGAATGCTTTGGGTTGGAAGGGACCTCAAGGCTCAGCCAGTCC
Source organism: Melanerpes aurifrons (assembly GCA_011125475.1). Classification (NCBI taxonomy): domain Eukaryota; kingdom Metazoa; phylum Chordata; class Aves; order Piciformes; family Picidae; genus Melanerpes; species Melanerpes aurifrons. The sequence continues at coordinate 1,819,006 of WWNC01000001.1, forward strand.
CAACCCCCTGCCATGGGCAGGGACACCTCACACTACAGCAGGTTGCTCACAGCCACATCCAGCCTGGCCTTCAGAAGCCTTCCAGGGCTGAGGCTTCCACCACCTCCCTGGGCAACCTGTGCCAGGCTCTCACCAGCCAATGAAGCACACATTCCTGTGACATTTCATCAAGTTCTGACTCAGAGAGAGTCAGAAGTGGCTCTAAAATGCACAGCCACCAACAGGCATAGACTCTGAGACATTGTTGTGGCTCCAGACAAAAACTGACTTGAGTGCAGAGGTCTGGAAAGTCCCTCCAAGAAGCCACTTCTGTATTGTCAGGAAATGGACTGCACACACACACAAGGGCACAGCCTTTCTGCAGTGCTTCTATTGTCCTGGGTTTATTTACTTTAGCCACAGAGCAAGCAGAAGTTTGTGCTCAGAGGTGCAGCATTGAGAGCAAAAGGCATTGTTTGAAGAGAAAAGGGTTGTGTGTATCTATGGGAAAAACCCAACCCTGTCACACAACCCAGGATGAACCAGCTTGGAAAAGAACTTTGAGATCATCCAGTCCAACCTATGCCCCAGCACCATCTGAGCAACTCAACCATGGCACCAAATGCCTCAGCCAGGCTCTTCCTAAACACCTCCAGGGATGGGGACTCCACCACCTCCCTGGGCAGCACATCCCAGTGGCCAATCTCTCTTGCTGGGAAGAACTTTCTCCTCACCTCCAGCCTAAACTTCCCCTGGCACAGCTTGAGACTGTGTCCTCTTGTTCTGGTGCTGGGTACCTGGGAGAAGAGACCAACCCCCACCTGGCTACAACCTCCCTTCAGGTAGCTGTAGAGAGCAATGAGGTCTCCCCTGAGCCTCCTCTTCTCCAGGCTAATCACCCCAGCTCCCTCAGCCTCTCCTCCCAGGGCTGTGCTCCAGACCCCTCCCCAGCCTTGTTGCCCTTCTCTGGACACCTTCAAGAGTCTCAATATCCTTCTTAAACTGAGGGGCCCAGAACTGGACACAGGACTCGAGGTGTGGCCTAACCAGTGCAGTGTACAGGGGCAGAATGACCTCCCTGCTCCTGCTGGCCACACTGTTCCTGCTGCAGGCCAGGATGCCATTGGCCTTCTTGGCCACCTGGGCACACTGCAGGCTCCTGTTCAGCTGCTGTCACCCAGTACCCCCAGGTCCCTCTCTGCCTGGCTGCTCTCAGCCACTCTGACCCCAGCCTGTAGCACTGCATGGGGTTGTTGTGGCCAATGTGCAGAACCTGGCACTTGGATGTGTTCAATCTCCTGCCCTTGGCCTCTGCCCATCTGTCCAGCCTGTCCAGGTCCCTCTGCAGAGCCTCTCCAACCCTCCAGCAGATCAACTCCTGCCCCCAGCTTGCTGTCATCAGCAAACTTACTGATGATAGACTCAATGCCCTCATCCAGATCATCAATGAAGATGTTAAAGAGCACAGGGCCCAGCACTGATCCCTGGGGCACACCACTGGTGCCTGGCTGCCAGCTGGCTGTGGCACCATTCACCACCACTCTCTGGGCTCAGCCTCCAGCCAGTTCCTCACCCAGCTCAGAGAGCTGCTGTCCCAGCCAGGGGCTGACAGCTTGGCCAGGGCTTTGCTGGATACTCTGAAGAACTCTGTGCAATGGCCAAGAATCTGCTCCATGTGTTCTGAGTCAAAGTGTTTAAAGCCAGGACTGAAGCTGTACTCTGCAACAATGGCTCCAGTTGTCTGGCCTGAGCCCTAACCTTCTGCTCAGGCTTTCCTTGGAATTTCCTCAGCAGCTGGAGCTGATGTGGGTGAAGCTAAAGCAGCCAAATGGATGGAGGCCCTCCTGCCTTGGCAGAGCCATCAACAGCTCTGCTTTTGCAACTTCCTGCAGCACACTGCACCCAAAGGTGACAGCTCCATCCCCTCACAACTCAGCAAGTGCAGAATTCCAGGATCACACAATCCCAGGGGCTGGAAGGGACCTCGAAGGATCATCCAGTCCAACGCCCTGCCCATGCAGAACAATCCCCCCAAGCCTCCTAGGCTTGATTCCCTCTCTCTGTTGCCATTTCCCTTCTGCTATTTTGAGGAGAAAAAAGGGGGGAGGGGGAAAGAAAAATCCAGCAGGACATCAATGGCTCCTTCCTGCCTCATACTTCCTTCCTTTCCTCCTGCCTGGTCCTCTTGACAGCTGGAAACTCAGTCTCTGTGTCATTTCTGTACCACCTGAGGTGCAGCCTCACTGAGGAGAGTGGGTTTGGATGGTCCCTGCTTACCTGCTCCCAAGCTACAGCCATGGGCTACAGCTGGGGTTTGCATAGAGTTGTTAGGGCTGGTTAGGGACCTCAAGGACCATCCAGTTCCAACCCCCCTGGACAGGATGGAGGGGTGGCCCCAGGTGAACCTCATGAGGTCCAACAGGAGCAAGTGCAGGGTTCTGCACCTGGGCTGGAGCAATCCTCACTGTCAATACAGACTGGGGGAGGAGGTGATGGAAAGCAGCCCTGAGGGAAAGGCCTTGGGGGTGCTGGTGGAGGAGAAGCTGTCCTCAGGCTCAAGAAGAGCAATCTAACAGGGGGTACTACTCTTCCACTCACCCTTTCCATCAAGCCTGCTCAGAGGCATCCTCTGCCATGTCTCACTACTTTTCATCTCTCAGGTGCTCTCTGTGGGCAGCTCCAGAGCAAGGAAGCAAACCCAGAGTGCTTAGGAGGATGACTATGATCATGGCCTGCCTCCACAGCTGCAGAGCTTTGAAATCCCACCCCCATCCCCACCTCCCCTGCACACTATTCACACCCTGAGGCCATTACAACTGGTCTCAAAAAAACAACCAGGAAGAACATGAACAGGAGCCAGCAGTGTGCCCAGGGGGCCAAGAGGGCCAAGGGCATCCTGGCAGGAGCAGGGAGGTCATTCTGAGGAGAAGGCTCCAGGGGGACCTCAGAGCTGCTGCCAGGAGCTGAAGGGATCCTGCAGGAAGGCTGCAGAGGGACTTTCCATCAGGGGGTCTGGAGACAGGCCAAGGGGGAATGGTTTGAAGCTGAGGCAGAGCAGGGTCAGAGTGGAGCTGAGGAAGAAGTTGTTCAGCAGGAGGCTGCTGAGACTCTGGCCCAGGCTGCCCAGGGAGGCTGTGGCTGCCTCCTGCCTGGGGGTGCTGAAGGCCAGGCTGGATGAGGCCTTGAGCAGCTGAGTCTAGCTGAGAGGTGTCCCTGGGCATGGAGGGGAGGCTGGAGCAGCTGAGCTCTGAGCTCCCTTGCAAGCTGAGCCAGTCTAGGACTCTGTGCTTGTGGCACAGCACTGAGTGGCCTTGGAGCAAAAGCATCCAGTGTGTTCTGAAACAACTGAACCAACCCTGCCTCATGTTCAGGACACTGCATGAATCACCTCCATGATCACAAAAGGAAGCACCCAGTTAGGAGCAGACAGCTGAAGCCTGGAGTGTGCCCATGGCAGGGAGGTTGGAGGAGATGAGCTCTGAGGTCCCTTCCAATCTAAGGCACTCTCTAGTTTGCCTCCACTTCCCCAGCACTTGGGATCTGGCCTGGATTTGGCTCCCTGTGGTAGGCAGAGTGGTTTAATTTAGCTTTCTATATCCAGCCTGTAGGTTAGGAGCAGCAGAGAGCACTCTGCAATTTCAGTGATTGTTGTCTGTTTACCATAATTGCAGAGGCATTTCCAGCTTCCACATTCTCTTGTAGGCATAATATTAGGTAGGGAACAGCAGCAGGACATTTGGAGTAATCTGTTATTGTGGACACATCCTGCAGAGGAGCTGGGGCTATATTTAGTCACTCTGTGGTTCAGTGTGGCTAGACTGAGGGTGTTATTTTTTGGGGGTGATGTGTGTGTGTGTGTGTGAAGTGGCAGAGGTTGTGGGGGGGTTTCTCTTGCAGCCTGAGGTGGCTCAATGAAAGGAATAAGCAGCTCAGCTTTGATTCAAACCTCTGCATCTGCACACACCCAGAGATTTTGGGGGGGTTATATTGCTGTGGCTCAACTGAATTCAGTTCCTCTTTGAAGCAAACTCTCTGAATAATAGACAAATGGAAACCCTCACCCAGCTCCAGTGTGACCTTTAGTAAGGTTATTTCCTTAGTAGCAATATCCTCAATAACAAGGCCTTTGACACTCTCTCCCATGGCATCCCAGTGAGCAAGCCCAGGGAGTGTGGGATGGAAGGGCAGGCAGTGAGGTGGATTAGGAACTGGTTACAAGATAGAGTTCAAAGTGGTGAGTGGTGATCAGTGGTGCCAGGTCCAGCTGGAGAGCTGTGACCAGTGGAGTCCCCCAGGGATCAGTGCTGAGTCCAGTCCTGTTCAACACTTTCAGCAATGGCATTGATGAGGGGATGGACAGACAGACAGACAGAGTCTGCTCAGCAAGTTTGCTGATGACACCAAACTGGGAGGCTTGGCTGAGACACCTGAGGGACTGTGAGGCCATACAGAGACCTGGACAGACTGAGAGCTGGACAGAGAGGAACCTGCTGAGGTTCACCAAGGCTGAGAGCAGAGCCCTGCCCCTGGGAAGCAATAATAACCTGCAGCAGGACAGGCTGGGAGGGGAGCTGCTGGGGAGCAGCCCTGGGGAGAAGCACCTGGGAGTGCTGCTGGAGAACAAGTGCTGCATGGGACAGCAATGTGCCCTGGGGGCCAAGAAGGCCAAGGGGGCCCTGGGGCTCATTCAGAGGAGTGTGGCCAGCAGAGCCAGGGAGGTTCTCCTCCCCCTCTGCTCTGCCCTGCTGAGACCTCCCCTGGAATATCGCATCCAGGTCTGGGCTCCCCAGCTCAGGAGGGACAGGGATCTGCTGGAGAGAGGCCAAGGGAGGGCTGCAAGGCTGCTGAAGGGACTGCAGCACTGCCTGGGGAGGAGAGGCTGAGAGCCCTGGGGCTGTTCAGTCTGGAGAGGAGAAGACTGAGAGGGATCTGATCAATGGCTATCAATAGCTGAGGGCTGGGGGTCAGGAGGCAGGGGACAGGGACAGGCTCTGCTCAGCTGCACCCTGGGGTAGGACAAGGAGCAATGGATGGAAACTGCAGCACAGGAGGTTCCAGCTCAGCATGAGGAGGAACTTCTGCCCTGTGAGGGTGGCAGAGCCCTGGAGCAGGCTGCCCAGAGAGGTTGTGGAGTCTCCTGCTCTGGAGCCTTAACACAGGTGACTGTGGAAGAGTAGCCCTCATGTACTCCTCAACTCAGCCCCTGTGAGCATTCCCCAAGTGGGGAGCCCAAAAAGGGGCAGCAGGGACGTGGAGACAGAAAACAGCTGGTCCAGAGGCTAAGGAATGCTGTGTGTGTTTTGAGGGATGCCATCTCAGACTCTCTCCAGGCTGGTCCCTTGAATTGAGTCAGAAAACCCCAGGGGTGCTTCTGAACTGCCCAGCATCTGTCCTTGGCAAGGGGGTGGAACTGGATGATCCTTGCGGTCCCTTCCCACCCTAACAATTCTGATTCTCACCCTGAAAGGTTGGGACTGGATGATCCTCGAGGTCCCTTCCCACCTGGTATTCTAGGAGGCTATGATTAATTATCATGCTTGGATCTCCTGGAAGCATGAATCATTTCCTCCTCCCAGAGGGTGAAGTTTCCAGGAGCACCTCTGTGACTTGAAGCAGCAGAGATGTCCTCCCTGCAAAGGGCAAGGAGCAATTTGCAGCTCGTATGCTGTGAGATTTTCCTCTCTCCTGGGGGTTTGTAGGTTGCTGGTCCTCACTGCTTGCCAGCAGAGGTTCCTTGGAGCACTCCCTAATGAGCAGGGTTAAAAATAGGCAGAGTGCTTCAGCTAGCACTCGAATTTACCTCCTGGTTTTGCCTCATGTGGATTAAGAAGCATCCCTGTGAAGCATTCCAGTGGCAGAGAAGCACACAGGAGGATTTCTCCTGGAGAAGTCAGGAGAAACTCAGGGAAAACCTCCAGAAGCTCTGCTCTGACTGATGGCTGCAGAACTGACATTGCCCTCAGCTTGGGGATGCTGCCTTCCAGGTTTGAGAGCCTGAAGCTCTGTGGATGATACTAAGAAAGGTCACACAGGATCAGAGGATGTCAGGGGTTGGAAGGGACCTCAGGGGATCATTGAGTCCAAGCCCCCTGCCAGAGCAGGAGCAGAGAACCCAGCACAGGGCACACAGAACACATCCAGAGGGGGCTGGAAAGGCTCCAGGGAAGGAGACTCCACAACCTCTCTGGGCAGCCTGCTCCAGGGCTCTGGCACCCTCCCAGGGAAGAAGTTCCTCCTCATGCTGAGCTGGAACCTCCTGTGCTGCAGTTTCCATCCATTGCCCTTTGTCCTATCACAGGGAGCAACAGAGAAGACCCTGTCCCCTCCCTCTTGACCCCCAGCCCTCAGCTATTGATAGCCATTGATCAGATCCCTCTCAGCCTTCTCCTCTCCAGACTGAACAGCCCCAGGGCTCTCAGCCTCTCCTCCCCAGGCAGTGCTGAAGTCCCTTCAGCAGCCTTGGAGCCCTCCCTTGGTCCATCTCTTTGACTGCACATGGCCAGCCTGCCAGTGCCTACCAGCAGCTCCAAGGCCATGAGGAGAAGTGTCCAGGAGAGGTGTCCAGGAGAGGTGTCCAGGAGAGGTGTCCCCCCTGCCCTGCTGCTCTGGCTTTCCTGAGCACACTTTGTCTTCCTGGGGTAGGGGAATTGACGTCAGCAGAGTTACAGCCAGGCTGATCTTGGCCCTGCGTATCTCTTATGAAATCCTTTCAGATGCTCAGTGGTGTGAGCAACAAATGGCTGCCAGATGTGAGAGGAGGGTTTTCCTCCTTCGCCTTTGGAGGCCCAGGAAACGAATCCCCTGGAGCGTGCTGTCGGTGTCCTCGGTGCAGGCTGTGTACATTCTGGCAGGGCAACAGCAGAAAGGAAACCAAAGAGAGCCTCTCAACAAAAAGAAAGGCTCCCATAGCTTCCCTTCATACAGCTGAGACAGGCTCCTCCCCCAGAATGCAGGGGAAGAGCTCACTGCACACAGAGTTTGGTTTTATTTCCACCCAGAATCAACCAGGTTGGAAGAGACCTCCAAGATCATCAAGTCCAACCAAGCACCCAACCCCAACTAATCAACTAAGCCATGGCACTGAGTGCCTCAGCCAGGATCTCCTTATAGGATCCTTATTATTTCAACAGTGGCTCAGTCAGGTCTGTTTCACACAATCACTGAAGCTGGAATAGACCTCTGGGATCACCAAGTGCAGCCCAAGACCTAACAGCACCACATGGGCTAGACCACAGAACCACAGAACTGTCAGGCTTGGAAGGGACCTCAAGGCTCAGCCAGTTCCAACCCCCCTGCCATGGGCAGGGACACCTCACACCACAGCAGGTTGCTCACAGCCACATCCAGCCTGGCTGCAAGCACCTCCAGGCAGGAGGCTTCCACCACTGCCCTGGGCAGCCTGTGCCAGGCTCTCACCACTCTCATGGGCAACAACTTCTTCCTCACAGCCAATCTCAATCTCCCCACTTTGAGTTTTCTCCATCCCCCCCAGTCCTATCCCTCCCTGACACCCCCAAAAGTCCCTCCCCAGCTTCCTTGGAGCCCCCTGCAGATCCTGGAAGGCCACAATGAGGTCTCCTGGGAGCCTTCTCCTCTCCAGCCTGCACAACCCCAACTCCCTCAGTCTGTCCTCATGGGAGAGGTGCTCCAACCCCCTGATCATCCTCGTGGCCCTTCCTGCCAAGTTCCTTCCTGCTAAGCAGATACTGGCAGCTTCCACCAAAGCCATGTCCAGACATGGGGATAGGAGCCCCCTGGAAGACAAGGAAGATGGAATTGTTATCTTGGCCTTCTCTTGGAGTGCTGATGGAATGCTGGATAGAGAGACTTGGTGACAGGTTGGACTTGATGATCTTTGAAGTCTCTTCCAACCTTGGTGATCCTGTGAGACTGTGACTTGCAGTGAAAGGTGATCAGCATCACAAGATGTGAGGAAGAATCCAGGGGCATGAAGCTGTCCATCAGCTTTCCATGGGGATCCCACAACATTTTCCATGTGAGCACAGTAAGTAGGTCATGAGGATGTCAGAGCTGCACTTCTGCACTCAAGAAGCGACATGGAGACCTAAAGGTGCTGCACATTCATAATTCCTGGGGGTTTGACCTGTATTCCCTAAGAGCAGGTCACTGCCCTGATAGGCTTTGCCAGACTGCTCCTGCAAACACTGCTCTGTGTCCCTTCTGTTGATTCCTGACCTCATCCAGTCCCAGCCCCTGACAGAGCAGCATCACCCAGGGCAGGGCACACAGAACACATCCAGGTGAGGCTGGAAAGGCTCCAGAGCAGGAGACTCCACAGCCTCTCTGGCAGCCTGCTCCAGGGCTCTGAGACCCTCACAGGGAAAAAGTTTCCCCTCCTGTTCCTGTGGCACCTCCTCTGCTCCAGCTTGCCTCCAGTGCCCCTTGTGCTGTGCCTGGACATCCCTGAGCAGAGCCTGGCTCCAGTCCTGCACATCTTTATCCCCAGCACTAAGGGCAGCCCTCAGGCTGCTCTGCTCCCAGCTCCAAGCCCCAGCTCCCTCAGCCTGTGCTCACAGGGAGATGTTCCACTGCCTGCAGCAGCTCTGGGGCTCTGTGCTGGACTCTCCAAGCAGTTCCCTGAGGTCCTTCTTGACCTGAGGGGCCCAGAACTGGACACAATAGTCCAGATGTGGCCTCAGCAGGGCAGTTTTATGGAGCAAAACTAGAAGTGGGTAGATTCAGATTGGATGTTAGGAAGAAGTTGTTCCCTATGAGGGTGGTGAGAGCCTGGCACAGGTTGCCCAGGGAGGTGGTGGAAGCCTCCTGGCTGGAGGTGTTTGCAGCCAGGCTGGATGTGTGCTGCAGTGTGAGGTGTCCCTGCCCATGGCAGGGGGTTTGGAACTGGCTGATCCTTGAGGTCCCTTCCAACCCTGACAATTCTCTGATCTCTTTCTAGCCAGTGCTCCACATCTGTGTGCAGAACAAAAGCACCACCCAGGTCCTCCCAGCATGAACGCGCCAGAGCTGTTCAGGAGTGATCCAAAAGGAGAGCAGCAGAGGAAGTGTGGACGAAGGCAGAGCCCTGGAGCTGTGGGAGCTGGGGAGTTGTGTAACACCTGCTTGCAATACCGCTGGCTCTAGCTAGCACTCTGAGGCTGCTCCTTTCCAAGTTCACTAAAATACTATCATATAAATATCTTGAGGCAAAAGGAGTGGGATTTCTGCAGAATTCCTCCTTCTTATTCACAGCCACCAGAGCCTAATGAGCTGACACCAACTCCTGGCATGCTGCACTCAGGATCCTGTGGAACTGAAGTGACTTCAATCAAGTTATTTAGGGTAGAAATCAGAGCCGCTTTTGCTTTGGATTCCATGTGCTCATTACCCTCAAAACTAGCTGGTCCCTCCTCCTTTTATTTCTGCAGCTCAGCTCCCACAGCTGTGCTGTTTATCCAAGCCCCTTGGCTGCTTGTTTTGCCTCTCTCTTTCTGCTGCCTGAAGAATTTGATCCTCTGGAGTAAAGCACTTTAGAACTGTGCTGTGCACACCAGATGAGGGAGATTGCACAGACTCACACAGAATCACAGGATGGGAGGGGCTGGAAGGGACCTCCAGGCAGCATCCAGCCCAAGTCCCCTGCCAGAGCAGCATCACCCAGGGCAGGCTGCACAGGAAGGCATCCAGGTAGGGCTGGAAAGGCTCCAGAGAAGGAGACTCCACAACCTCTCTGGGCAGCCTGCTCCAGGGCTCTGGGACCCTCACTGTCAAGAAGGTTCTCCTCATGTTGAGCTGAAACCTTCTCTGTTCAAGCTTGTCTCCATTGTGACCCACTCTAGCATCACTTAGAGCAAGTCACACAGCAACACATCTCCACAGAAGGAGACTCCACAGCCCTTTCCCAAGGGCTGGATTAGAAATGAAATGATTTCTCTTTGGCTACTTAATTCTTGCTCTCCAGCTTCCTCCTTATTTATTGAGTGTGTCTCCTTCACCTTCTTCAGTGTGTGCATTGACATTAACACAAGCCCTGACATCACTGCTAGGGCCACGAGCAGGGAGGTGAGTGGGAGCCAGAATATTACTTATAAAGACACTCTGTGCAGTCAGGGAGGGGAAAAACAGCTCAGTTGCTTTGGATATCAGGCCCCTTGATGTTATTCTTCTTGTGCTCATGCTGTTCTAGGTCTCTTCTGTGTCCCTTGATGTTATTTTTGTCACACCAATATTATTCTGGGTCTCTGCTGTGCCCCTTGATATTCTTTTTGTCCCACTAATATTGTTCTAGGTCTCTGCTGTGCCCCTTGGTTTCATTTTTGTCACACTAACATTGTTCTAGATCTAGAGCATTTCTCTCCAGCTCCCTGAAAGGAGGTTGGAGTGAGGAGGGGGCAGCCTCAACTCCTTGGCAGCAAATGACAGGAGCAGAGGAAATGGTTCCAAGCTGCAGCAGGGGAGGTTGAGGCTGGATGCTAGGAAATATTTCCTCCCAGAGAGGGTTCTCAGACACTGGAATGTTCTGCCCAGGGCAGTGCTGGAGTCACCATCCCTGGGGGTGTTCAAGCTGCCTGTGGAGCTGGTGCTTAGGGACATGGTTTAGGACTGACCCTAAATTGGGCTGGAGGTTGGACTGGATGAGCTCTCTTCCAACTGGATGTTTTGCTGTGATCTTTCAAATTGGGACCCAAATTCCACATCTCCACATCTGCCTCTCTGTTATATTTCAAAAGTCATGGCAATCTGGTGAAGTCCCCACGGACTGGAAAAGGGGAAACATTGCCCCCATCTTCAAAAAGGGTAAGAAGGAGGAACCAGGGAACTACAGGCCAGTCAGTCTCACCTCTGTGCCTGGAAAGATCATGGAGCAGATCCTCCTGGAGTCACTACTCGCTCAAAAGAATAGTGAAGAGGTAATTGGGAACAGGCAGCATGGCTTTGCCAAGGGCAAATCCTGCCTGACCAACCTGGTGGCCTTCTATGAGCAGGTGACAACATTAATAGATGAGGGGCGAGCAACTGATGTCATTTACCTAGACCTGAGCAAAGCCTTTGACACTGTCCCGCACCACATCCTGGTCTCCAAACTGGTGACACATGGGTTTGATGGGTGGACCACTAGATGGATAAGGAACTGGCTTGATGGCCGCACCCAAAGAGTGGCTGTCAATGGCTCCATGTCCCAGTGGAGGCCAGTGACAAGCGGAGTCCCTCAGGGATCAGTCCTGGGACCTGTCTTGTTCAACATCTTTGTGGGTGACATGGACAGTGGCATTGAGTGCACCCTCAGCAAGTTTGCTGATGACACCAAGCTGTGTGGTGCAGCAGATACACTGGAGGGAAGGGAGGCCATCCAGAGGGACCTTGACAGGCTGGAGAGGTGGGCACAAGCCAACCTCATGAAGTTCAATAAGAGCAAGTGCAGGGTCCTGCATCTGGGTCGAGGCAATCCCGGGCACAAATACAGGCTGGGCAGTGACTGGCTGGAAAGTAGCCCTGAGGAGAGAGACTTGGGGGTGCTGGTGGACAAAAAGCTCAACATGAGCTCTCAATGTGCACTTGCAGCCCGCAAGGCCAATCAGATCCTGGGCTGCATCAGGAGAAGTGTGGCTAGCAGGTCGAGGGAGGTGATCCTCCCCCTCTACTCAGCCCTGGTGAGACCCCACCTGGAGTACTGTGTCCAGTTCTGGAGCCCCTATTACAAGAGGGATGTGGAGGTGCTGGAACGTGTCCAGAGAAGGGCCACAAGGATGATCAGAGGGCTGGAGCACCTCTCCTATGAGGACAGACTGAAGGAGTTGGGGCTGTTCAGTCTGCAGAAGAGAAGGCTCCGAGGTGACCTAATTGTGGCCTTCCAGTATCTGAAGGGGGCCTACAGGAAGGCTGGGGAGGGACTGCTCAGGATGTCAGGTAGTGATAGGACTAGGGGGAATGGAATGAAGCTGGAGGTGGGGAGATTCAGGCTAGATGTGAGGAGGAGGTTCTTCACCATGAGAGTGGTGAGACCCTGGAATGGGTTGTCCAGGGAGGTGGTCGAGGCCCCGTCCCTGGGGGTGTTTAAGAGCAGGCTGGATGAGGCTCTGTCCAGCCTGATCTAGTGTGGGGTTTCCCTGCCCATGGCAGGGGGGTTGGAACTAGATGATCCTTGTGGTCCCTTCCAACCCTGAATGAAACTATGAAACTATGAAACTATGAAACTATCTAATGTTTCTCATTGCCATTGTCAAAACAAAGCTGCTGGTTAAGCTGGACAGGAGCAGGCAGTGAGAGCTTGCAGCACAGAAGGCAAATCACAGCCTGGGCTGCATCCAAAGCAGCACAGCCAGAGATCCAGAGGTGATTCTGCCACTTTGCTCTGCTCTGCTGAGACCTCAGCTGGAGTGCTGAGTGCAGGTCTGGACACACAGGAAGGATCTGGACCTGAGGGAGAGGACAGGAAAATGCTCAGGGGGTTGGAGCAGCTCTGCTATGAGGCCAGGCTGAGGGAGCTGGGGGTGTGCAGCCTGGAGAAGAGCAGGTTCTGGGTAGACCTAACAGCAGCCTGCCAGGACCTGAAGGGACTACAGGAAGGATGGAGAGAGACTGTATGCAAAGCCTGCAGGGACAGGAGCAGGGCCAATGGCTTCAAACCAGAGCAGAGCAGATTGAGATTGGGTATCAGGAAGAAGTTCTTCACTCTGAGGATGGTGGAACACTGCAACAGGTTGCCCAGGGAGGTGGCTGAGGAGCCTTCCCTGGAGATATTCAAGGCCAGGCTCAGTGAGGCCCTGGGCAGCCTGATCTAGCTGAGGATGGCCCTGCTGACTGCGAGGAGGTCAGACTGGATGAGCTTTGGAGGTCCCTTCTGGCCTGGACCATTCCATGACTCTATGATGTGAAGACAATGGTTAGCACATTAATCACCCAGAGAGTGGAGGAAGTGTCCCAGGCTGAGCTGACTAAGCTGAGGCATTCTGGAGAGTGTTTGCTCTTGGAGTTAGTCACCCTCCCAGAGTCACAGAGCTGGCTTCCAGTGACAGAGAGGTAGCTGGCTGTGGGGTTGACTATTTTTAGTGTGAATACATAAAGATGACTAAGAGTGCCTCATGCCTTGGAGTGAACACAGAGCATTTGTCAGAGATGCATGTTCCAGGGGATGTAAGAAATATAAGGAGTGACTCTGTCTGTGTCTAGCAAATCCACCACAGGGAGGAAGTGACTGAGCACACAAGGGCAGCATCTAGGTAGGAAGAAATAATCACTTCTGTGAGCAGAGGGGGCTGAAATGTATCTCTCTTGAAATGACCATCAAGGAAAAGAAAGCAAAGAGGGAAGTCATGGACAGAAACTGCAGCACAGGAGGTTCCAGCTCAACATGAGGAGGAACTTCTTCCCTGGGAGGGTGCCAGAGCCCTGGAGCAGGCTGCCCAGAGAGGTTGTGGAGTCTCCTTGTCTGGAGCCTTTCCAGCCCCATCTGGATGTGTTCTGTGTGACCTGTGCTGGATTCTCTGCTCCTGCTCTGACAGGGGCTTGGACTCAATGATCTCCTGAGGTCCCTTCCAACCCCTGACATCCTGTGATCCTGTGAAGCCAGAGAGATCATCCTCAGTTACAAATGGTCCCACTGGCTGTCATGATGCCAGTGTAAAAGAACTCCAGTGGAAGTGAGGTGTATCTAGTTGAGCAGACCCTGCTTACTGCAGAAGGGTTGGACTGGATGACCTTTGGAGGGCACTTCCAACCCAGACCATTCTCTGATTCCCTGATTCTCTGATATATGAGGTTGAACAAACCCCAGCAAGGAGGATGAGATCTTACAACAAAGGATGAAGACTGGAAGAGTGCTGGAAGGTGTCCAGGGAAGGGCCATGAGGATGAGCAGAGGGCTGGAGCTGCTCTGCTGTGAGCACAGACTGAGGGAGTTGGGGCTGTGCAGTCTGGAGAGGAGAAGGCTCCCAGGAGACCTCATTGTGGCCTTGCAGGATCTGCAGGGGGCTCCAAGAAAGCTGGGGAGGGACTTTTGAGGGTGTCAGGGAGGGATAGGACTGGGGGGGGATGGAGCAAAACTGGAAGTGGGGAGATTGAGATTGGCTGTGAGGAAGAAGTTGTTGCCCATGAGAGTGGTGAGAGCCTGGCGCAGGTTGCCCAGGGAGGTGGTGGAAACCTCCTGCCTGGAGGTGTTTGCAGCCAGGCTGGATGTGGCTGTGAGCAACCTGCTGTGGTGTGAGGTGTCCCTGGCCATGGCAGGGGGGTTGGAACTGGCTGAGCCTTGAGGTCCCTTCCAGCCCTGACAATCCTGTGCTGGTGTGAGGAGTGCACTTCGTGCTGAGCACACCTGGGGGAGTTTCAGGCTGTGTCTAGAAAGGATTTAAAACATGTCAGGCTGTAAGCTGAGGTGCTAGAGGAGACAGCAGCTGCAGCTCTGTGTCCTACTCTCTTTTATTTTATGAGATAGCAGAAATGTTCTTGTGGCAAGAGTCAGTGGATAGGTAGAACTGAAAGAAAGAAAAAGAGCAGGAAGCCAACAGAGGCAGTGAGGAAGCTCCTGAATTCCTCCTTCCCCATACACAGACACAAGACATATTCTGAACAGCCAAAAGGGGAGCTGGAGTGCAGCTTCTGGGGCACAAAGAAGCATAGCAAGTACCCAATCCTCCTGCAGAAATGACCTGAATATAGCCTGGGGAAACACTCAGCCAGCTTCTGTGACAGCATGGAGAGAAGAATGCAAGAGAGAAATGAAAGGAGTGAATTGGTTCAGAGCAAACAGACATCAGACTGGCAGGCAAGTGGAAGGGGCTGCCCAGGGAGGTGGTGGAGTCACCATCACTGGAAGTGTTTAAACAGAGACTGGATGAGGCACTTGGAACCATAGAATCAATCAGGTTGGAAAAGGCCTCAGAGATCATCAAGTCCAACCTAACGCCCAACACCTCCTGACGACACAACCATGACACCAAGTGCCACATCCAAGCCTTTCTTGAACACCTCCAGGGATGGTGACTCCACCACCTCCCTGGGCAGCACATCCCAAGGGCCAATCTCTCTTGCTGGGGAGAACTTTCTCCTCACCTCCAGCCTAAACCTCCCCTGGCACAGCTTGAGACTGTGTCCTCTTGTTCTGGTGCTGGGTGCCTGGGAGAAGAGACCAACCCCCACCTGGCTACAACCTCCCTTCAGGGAGTTGGAGAGAGCAAGAAGGTCTCCCCTGAGCTTCCTCTTCTCCAGGCTAAGCAACCCCAGCTCCCTCAGCCTCTCCTCCCAGGGCTGTGCTCCAGACCCCTCCCCAGCCTCATCAGTGCCATGGTTTAGTTGATCAGATGGTGTTGGGTGGTAGGTTGGACTGGGTGATCTCAAAGGTCTTTTCCAACCTGGTTAATTCTGTATTCCTGTCTCACATGAAAATCTTCTGCAGAGCTGTTTCTGCTCTCCCCTCTGCCCTCTCTCTGGCTCTTTTTGTTCCCTTTGGGAAGGAATGCTGTTTGATCCCTAGCAAGCACAGTCTACAAAAGGAGCTTGCTCTCTGCACTGGGAGTAGTGAACAGCACACAGAGAACCCCTGGGGTCATCGTGACCTGAGGTCCATGGCAGCCTCTGGCTTGGCAGAATTGCTTGAAGCTGGACACTGAGATGGGCTGCCCAGGGAGGTGGTGGAGTCACCACCCTTGGGGGTGTTTAAGGAAAGGTTGGATGTGGCTCTTCATTCAGTCTGGAGAGGGGAAGACTGGCACAGATGTGCCTGGACAAGGGAAGTCTGCAGTTCTCATCAGGGGGCTTGAGTGCTGCCCAGGAAACCCTGCAGAGAGTCCTGGAGGGTTGCAGCTGCTACCTGTGCTGTGGGCTGTGTGTCGAGGAGCTCACAGCCAGGAAACTTCATTCTCAGTTTTCCTGCTCTCTAACTTAGCTCCAAAGTCTGGAGAAGAGGAGGCTGAGGGAGACCTCATTGCTCTCTGCAGCTCCCTGAAGGGAAGTTGGATCAAGGACAGGGCAGCCTCTGCCCCTTGGTGGCAAGCAGCAGGAACAGAGGAAATGGTTCCAAGCTGCAGCAGGGGAGGTTCAGGCTGGATGCTAGGAACTATTTCTTCACAGAGAGGGTTCTCAGACCCTGGAATGTTCTGCCCAGGGCAGTGCTGGAGTCACCATCCCTGGGGGTGTTTAAGCAGCCTGTGGAGCTGGTGCTTAGGGACACAGTTTACTGTTGATCTTTCAGTGCTGAGTGGAGGGTTGGACTGGATGAGCTTGGAGGTCTCTTCCAACCAGATCTATTCTGTGACCCTCTGAGATGCTTCCAAGTGGAGAGATGAAGGGACAAGGCATCTCTTAACACAGGCTTCACCTTCCAGCTGGGCACATTTCAGCTCCAGCACATGAAGTGGGGCTTGGGAGAGCAGACATGCCACCTTCCCTCCCAGGAGGGAGAGGACCAAGCCCAATGCAAACTGGAGCCAGAGCTCAGGCACTGAGTCAGTGGCTGGGGACATTGTCTGAGAGGGGAAAAAACCCCCAACAAAAAGCAACCATTTCAGCTTATTCTTTTCCTGCAGTGCTCAGCCATGGGGCTAATTTTGAAGGAAGCCACACACAGCTCTGCCACACCCAAAGCCATCCTTCATTACCAGGGACATCCCATGCTTTAGACCCAAATTTACTCCAAGCCATGTAAGGACACAGTGTTCTCAACTCAATTATGGTAAGTTCCTTGCATGAGAAACACTGAATCATAATGCTCAGGTTTAAAGCCTTTTCCTGTCTCATTTTAACCCTCTTCTGCTCTCTGCCTGCAGGCTCACTTTAGGATTTGGGTTATGTCATCAAGGCTTGGTGTGGTGGTTTGGCCCAGAGGCCAGCTGCCCACCACCATCTCTCACTCCCCCTCTTAAATGGGCAGGGGGAGAGGGGGAAAATAATATACCAAAAGCCAGGAATAGGCTAGAAGCAATTTTAATAGCAACAATAATGAGCAAAGAGCAACAGACAGCATGAAAACAAAAAGCAGAGGGAGAGATGTTGGTCTCTGCTTCCCATCAGCAGGGCAGTGGCTGCTCTCAGGCAGCAGGGCTCTAAGCTTGGTGGAGGAGAGATGCCATGGACAAATCCCCCAACTTCCTTCTTTCACTTCATTCTTCTACCTGAGCTGACCTCACATGGTGTGGAGCACCTCTGTGGCCAGTCTGGCTCAGCCATGACCCTCCCACAAGATCTTGCCCACCCTTCAGTGCAGGGTAATGTTGAAAGGACACAGCCTGGAGACTGCTGTGCTATCAACTGCTACTGCAAAACACAGCACCAGAAAGATGCTGTGAGGAGAATTAACTCCAGCTCAGCCCAACCACACCCCATCCCCACCCCTTATTCCACACCATTTGGGTCATGCTCAGGTTCTACACATTTCAATGCACCTCACCATCTCCTTTGATTCTCACACCATAAAATCCTTCCTTGCTTACACTTGCAACCCAATTTACATACTTCAACTATCTCATTAGTCAACACACACAGACTTAGAGCAATGGCTCAGTCCTCTAGTAGAAAAATGTTCTTCTGCTCCTCCAGATGTCGGCTGGGAGTGTTGAGGGCAGGAGCAGCAGGATAGCCTGGCCTGCATCAGGAACAGTGTGGCCAGCAGGAGCAGGGAAATCATTCTGCCCTGTGCTCAGCACTGCTTAGGACACACCTTGAGTCCTGTGTCCAGTTCTGGGCTCCTCAGGTTAGGAAAGATGTTGAGTTGCTGGAAGGTGTCCAGAGAAGGGCAACAGAGCTGGGGAGGGGTCTGGAGCACAGCCCTGGGAGGAGAGGCTGAGGGAGCTGGGGTTGCTTAGCCTGGAGAAGAGGAGGCTCAGGGGAGACCTTCTTGCTCTCTCCAACTCCCTGCAGGGAGGCTGTAGACAGGTAGAGGTTGGTCTCTTCTCCCAGGCAAGAAGCAGCAGAACAAGAGGACACAGTCTCAAGCTGTGCCAGGGGAGGTTTAGGCTGGAGGTGAGGAGAAAATTCTTCCCAGCAAGAGAGATTGGCCACTGGGATGTGCTGCTGAGGGAGGAGGTGGAGTCCCCATCCCTGGAGGTGTTCAAGAAAGGCTTAGATGTGGCACTTGGAGCCAGGGTTCAGTTAGTCAGGAGGTGTTAGGTAATAGGTTGGACTTGATGATCTCTAAGGTCTTTTCCAACCTTATTGATCCTATGATTTTCTGCTCTTGGTCACCAACTCCAGCTGCTCAACCACTGTGTCACTCTTGGTCCTTGCAAGCTCTGGCTCCTTCTTACTTCCTGCAACACACAACTCCCATTACTCACATTCCAAATGGGTTTCCCCCCCATGCTAGATCTCTTTGAGGCACTCCCCTCTCTCTTTGAGCCATCTCTTTGATGGCTCTCCCCATCTTTTCTCATTACCCACCAAGTACATCCAGGTCCCTGAGCAAAGACAATCCCACAAATGGGTTTGCCTTTCCCCATGGGAGGAGCAACCCACCCTGCCTTTCCCACGTGTACAACACCCCCACAGCCCCCCCCAAGCCTCACAGAATATTGGCAATAGCTCTTTTCTTTAGAGGAATTAAATCACTAATGAAGTTATCTTGCTGGCAACCTCCTGTAGAAACCTTGCCTGAGAAAATACACTTTTGGTCCTAGAACCCTAGAATGGCTTGGGGTGGAATGGGCCTTGGATATCATCTGACCATGGGCAGGGAGTGGCCTGAGGCAGCTCAGCTGGCCCCAGTGTCTGTATGAGACCCTAACCCTTTGTCTCAGAGGGTGTTAGGGGTTGGAAGGGACCTCCAAAAATCATTGAGTCCTGCCAGAGCAGGGCCATACAATCCAGCACAGGTCACACAGAACACATCCAGACGGGGCTGGAAAGGCTCCAGAGCAGGAGACTCCACCACCTCTGGATACTCATTGGGATTTCAAACTCTACCTTGTGTTTCAGGGTGTTCAGGCCAGGTTGGATGAGACCTTGGGGCAACCTAGTCTAGCTGAGAGGTGTCCCTGGCCACAGCAGGGGGTATGGAGGAGATGACCTCTGAGGTCTCCTTCCAACTTAAACCATTCTGTGATGTGATGATTCTATGATGCAGAGTCAATCAATTTGCTACCAGCTTTTCCTCTCAGTTCACAAGGATGTTCCTGGGTGACCTGCTCTGGCAGAGGGGGTTGGACTGGATGAGCTTTTGAGGTCCCTCCCAGCCCCTCACATTCTGTGCCTCTGGGATTCTCTTTCATGTCAGCTCACAAGGCTTTTGTGGCAGCAAGGAAAGAGCATCAGCTGAAAGGGAATCCCATTGCTTCCTTCAGCACCTGTGCTCCCCAGCACTGAGAAATGAGCAACTCAGCAGCCTTGGGATTACCTCCTTGGCTGTGTTATTTGGCTTTGCCTTACAAGAGTCTGAAACTGGGTATGGAGAGGATCATTTGTAACAACATTATCCAGGTTTCCTTCGACACTTCCACGGTGATGAAGTCCAGCAGGGTGATGCAGTTAGCCAGAGAACCAGAGGAGAAAACAAGGATGGTGGAGAATGGGTTGTAAAGGAGCTGCACTAACCAAAACCTGACAGAAAAGGGTTTTCCAACTCATTTTGGAATCATAGGCTCAGAATTCTTAGGGTTGGAAGGGAGCTCAAGGATGAGGGACACCTCACACCACAGCAGGTTGCTCACAGCCACATCCAGCCTGGCTGCAAACACCTCCAGGCAGGAGGCTTCCACCACCTCCCTGGGCAGCCTGTGCCAGGCTCTCACCACCCTCATGGGGAGCAACTTCTTCCTGACATAGTTTGATATTGGTGAGGCAACTTACCTTTGAGTTATGGCTTTGCTTCAGTGCTTCCATTCCCTGCACTTCTGATAGAGACTAACTTCTGCTGAGCAATAGGGATTGCAATAGCCAAACCCTTGCCACAAATTCAGGGGGGGTTAGATGGTTCTCATGCCAATCATTGTTATTCACTCTTGAGTTTCATGGAATCATTTCATTTCTTCTGTCACCATACAGAAGACCTTATTTGCACAACAAGGCAGCTTCAAGTCTATCATAGCTACCTTGTTATAGTTTGATTCCTATGCACAATGAAAACATGAAATACCCTTAGAGATGCTGTCTTGGTCTAGTTGAAGGTGTCCCTGCCCATGGCAAGGAGGTTAAAACCAGATCCTGCAGTCACAGAATCACCAAAGTGAGGAGTGGCCTCTACAGGTCACCCCTCCAGCCTCCCCCACCACCTGCCTTCATCTCCCCAAAACAGCCCCTGCTCCCCCGGCCCCGTCCTGCCCCCCGCCTAAGCAGCCCCTGCTCCCCCGGCCCCGTCCTGCCCCCGCCCAGCCCCTGCTCCCTCGGCCCCGTCCTGCCCCCTAAGCAGCCCCTGCTCCCCCGGCCCCGTCCTGCCCCCCGCCTAAGCAGCCCCTGCTCCCCCGGCCCCGTCCTGCCCCCCGCCTAAGCAGCCCCTGCTCCCTCGGCCCCGTCCTGCCCCCTGCCTAAGCAGCCCCTGCTCCCCCGGCCCCGTCCTGCCCCCGCCTAAGCAGCCCCTGCTCCCCCGGCCCCGTCCTGCCCCCTGCCTAAGCAGCCCCTGCTCCCTCGGCCCCGTCCTGCCCCCTGCCTAAGCAGCCCCTGCTCCCTCGGCCCCGTCCTGCCCCTGCCTAAGCAGCCCCTGCTCCCTCGGCCCCGTCCTGCCCCCTGCCTAAGCAGCCCCTGCTCCCTCGGCCCCGTCCTGCCCCCTGCCTAAGCAGCCCCTGCTCCCTCGGCCCCGTCCTGCCCCCTGCCTAAGCAGCCCCTGCTCCCTCGGCCCCGTCCTGCCCCTGCCTAAGCAGCCCCTGCTCCCTCGGCCCCGTCCTGCCCCCTGCCTAAGCAGCCCCTGCTCCCTCGGCCCCGTCCTGCCCCTGCCTAAGCAGCCCCTGCTCCCCCGGCCCCGTCCTGCCCCCTGCCTAAGCAGCCCCTGCTCCCCCGGCCCCGTCCTGCCCCCTGCCTAAGCAGCCCCTGCTCCCTCGGCCCCGTCCTGCCCCCTGCCTAAGCAGCCCCTGCTCCCTCGGCCCCGTCCTGCCCCCTGCCTAAGCAGCCCCAGCTCCCCCGGCCCCGTCCTGCCCCCTGCCCTAAGCAGCCCCTGCTCCCCGGCCCCGTCCTGCCCCCTGCCTAAGCAGCCCCTGCTCCCGGCCCCGTCCTGCCCCCTGCCTAAGCAGCCCCTGCTCCCGGCCCCGTCCTGCCCCCTGCCTAAGCAGCCCCTGCTCCCCCGGCCCCGTCCTGCCCCCTGCCTAAGCAGCCCCTGCTCCCTCTACACCATCCTTGCCAAGGACAAGACCCTCAACCAGCCAAGACACCACTCAGAGGAGCTCAGCCCCATCAACAGAGCTCAACCAGCACCCGTGGGTGATATTGGAGTAGCAATCAATGTTGGCCCTAACAACCGGGGGGCCAGCAGGCCCCCCGGCCTTTGGAGTCACCACCACCATCACCCAGTGTGCAGCAGGGGCACTCACCAGCGATGAGAGGAGGATCCTCAGCCCAGATGGGCTCAGCTTGGGGCTGCTGCCCCTCCTGGAGCTGGTTAAAAAGGAGAGTGGGTGGGGAGGGCAAAGTGGCCACAGCTGGGGTGGGAGGAGACTCCAGCAGAGCCCAGGTGCTGTGGGTTTGAGGAGAAAAAGGGGCAAATGGGGTGAGGGGAGGAAGGAAGGAAGGGAGGGAGGGAAAGTGGTGGTGAAAGAAGAGGATTTAAAAATAACTTCATTTTCCATAGGTCTCTGATGCTGCACATCTGCAGCTCCTGGTTTGCTTTGCCTCCATGCAAAGGTGATCCAGGACCTCCTGTGCTGAACCTTTAGCAATGCTGCTGGCCTGGGCAGTGCCAGTTGGGGTACATCTCCTCTTTGCACAACTTGAATTTGGCTTCAAATACAATGTGAGGGGCTGGAAGGGACCTCAAAAGCTCATCCAGTCCAACCCCCCTGCCAGAGCAGGAGCACCTAGAGCAGATCACACAGGAGCACATCCAGAGGGGTTTGGAATGTCTCCAGAGAGGGAAACTCCACAACCCCCCTGGGCAGCCTGCTCCAGGACTCTGTCAGGAAAGGACCTCTGCAATGGGATTTCAGAGGTAGACTAGACTAGAATAGAATAGAATTAAGCAGGTTGGAAAAGACCTCAGAGGTCATCCAGTCCAACCTATCACCCAACACCATCTAATCAACAAAACCATGGCACCAAGTGCCTCAGCCAGGCTCTTCTTAGACATCTCCAAGGATGGTGACTCCACCACCCCCCTGGGCAGCCCAAACAACTTCTGGAACATCCCATCCCAGCATGCAGCCACTGGGGCACTGGAACCAGCCCCCTGAGCTCTAACCACAGAATTACAGCAGCACAGAGTCAGCCAGGTTGGAAGAGACCTCCAAAATCATCAAGTCCAACTGATCACCCAACCCTATCTAATCAACCAGACCATGGCACTGAGTGCCTCATCCAGACCCTTCTTAAACACCTCCAGGGATGGGGACTCCACCAACATCCCAAAGGCCAATCTCTTGCTGGGAAGAATTTCTTCCTCACACCCAGCCTAAACCTCCCCTGGCACAGCTTGAGACTGTGTCCTCTTGTTCTGGTGCTACTTGCTTGGGAGAAGAGACCAACCCCCACCTGGCTACAACCTCCCTTCAGGTAGTTGTAGAGAGCAAGAAGGTCTCCCCTGAGCCTCCTCTTCTCCAGGCTAATCACCCCCAGCTCCCTCAGCCTCTCCTCACAGGGCTGTGCTCCAGACCCCTCCCCAGCTCTGCTGCCCTTCTCTGGACACCTTCCAGTGGCTTGGTTAAGGACCATCCCTGGGACACACTTTTGCATGCAGCAAAAGCAAGTGTGGCAGTTTTAGCCTGTGCCTTGAAAATTTTCCCCAGGTCTTGAACAGAAAGCAGAAGAATTGTAAATAAATCACCCCTGGAGGTAAAAAAGGAAAAGGATGGTAAGTTCCAAATGATCCCATTGGACACAGAACAGACATATCCCCCCCAGCCATACTGGGGAGGAAAAGCAGCAGGCACCAGGACAGGTCAGAGGCTGCCCTGATGGAAAGCAGCTTCATGGAGAAAGACCTTGGAGTGCTGGTGGGCAGCAAGTCCTGCATGGGACAGCAATGTGCCCTGGTGGCCAAGAGAGCCAATGGGAGCCTGGGGGGCAGCAAGAAAAGTGTGGCCAGCAGGGCTGGGGAGGTTCTGCTGCCCCTCTGCTCTGCCCTGCTGAGACCACAGCTGCAATCCTGTGTCCAGTGCTGGGCTCCCCAGCTCAAGAGAGACAGAGACCTGCTGGAGAGAGTCCAAGGGAGAGCCAGGAGGATGCTTAGGGGACTTGAGCATCTCCCCTGTGAAGAGAGGCTGAGAGCCCTGGGGCTGTTCAGCCTGGAGAAGAGAAGGCTGAGAGGGATCTGATCAATGTCTATCAATAGCTGAGGGCTGGGTGTCAAGTGGAGGGGACCAAGCTCTTTTGGGTGGTGCATAGGAATAAGCCAAGGAACAAGAGGGACAAGCTTGAACAGAGAAGGTTTCAGCTCAACATGAGGAGAAACTTCTTGACAGTGAGGTGGCAGAGCCCTGGAGCAGGCTGCCCAGAGTCTCCTTCTGTGGAGTCTCCAACCCCACCTGGATGCCTTCTGGCAGCCTTCCTGGGTGATGCTGCCCACCTGGATGCCTCTCTGCAGTCCCTTCCAGCCTCTGTGCTGTGAGGCCAAAAGGTAGATCTGAACTTTCTGCTCTTTCAGGGGGCTCTGGCAGATGCCAGCTGGAGGCTTCTGCTGGCTTTGCTGGCCTCGAATGAGTTCTTGTTGTGGTTAAGTAACTAACAGCAACTCTCTGCTCTTTCCCTTGTCCCATGTACAGGGGCGAGGGAAGGGAGCAGAGAAGGGGAAGCTATCAGTAGCCCCATGAGGGTGGTGAGAGCCTGGCACAGGTTGCCCAGGGAGGTGGTGGAAGCCTCCTGCCTGGAGGTGTTTGCAGCCAGGCTGGATGTGGCTGTGAGCAACCTGCTGTGGTGTGAGGTGTCCCTGCCCATGGCAGGGGGGTTGGGACTGGCTGATCCTTGAGGTCCCTTCCAACCCTGACAGCTCTGTGATTCTTTGATTCTATGACTCAGCACTCACAAAAAGAGAGCCTGCACCCCACTGGACTAATTCAGGGTGCTGAAGGGGCATCCCTCGGGGAGCTTTGTTCCCTTGTGGGTCAGATATCCTGCTCCAGCCAACCTCCGTGTGGCCAGAGAGTGCAGTGGAAGGGAAGCTGCTCTCTCGGTGCTGAGTGCTGCCTTTGTTTGCCCTGCTGCAGCAGCTACGTCCTGCAGGCCCTGCAGATACAGCAGTGGCTGGATGAGAGTGGAATGGGGATGAGATGCTGGCTCCCCCCAGCCCCCCCCAAAGAAAAACAAGGAGAAAAAAAAACCCCAGAAGTTCTGCTTCTTTCCATTAAAACTGCAAAGGAGTTCTGGCCCCTGAATCAGAACCCTTCCTATGGAGCAGTGGTTTCCTCTGCCAGAGGAGCCAAAAGCAGCAAGTGAGGCTCAAACACGGCGTGGATGGGCAGAGCTTGAACGCCTTGTAGGTGGCTGCCTGGTTAAACAGAACCAAGGCCTGGTGGCAAATTAAAAGCAGAAGAGTCCAAGGGAGGGCCAGCAGGGTGATGAAGCTACTGGAGCCCTGCCCTGTGAGGAGAGGCTGAGGGACCTGAGAGATGGAAGAACTGCCAGGGAACCTTTAAAGCTATAATCAAAAGGAGAGCCTTGAAAAACAGGAGCACACAGAATCACAGAACTGTCAGGGCTGGAAGGGACCTCAGGGCTCAGGCAGTTCCAACCCCCCTGCCATGGGCAGGGACACCTCACACTACTGCAGGTTGGTTCAACTTGTGGGAATCAAGTCCTGCCATGGGACAGCACCAGTGTGCCCCGGGAGAAGAGTTGGCCAAGAGAGCTGTGTGTGGAGAGAAGCTGAGCCTGGGGGCATAGCCATTTATTAAAGTGTATGGAGCAATTCCTTCAGTTTCAGAGTAAGTTTGGTGACACACATTTACATCTAATCATTTCTGCTGGTTGCAAGTCCTGCATCTGAGCCCTGGTGGCCAGGAGAGCCACAGCTGCAAGTGTGGCCCAAGGTGTCCAGTGCTGGGCTCCCCAGCTCAAGAGAGACAGAGACCTGCTGGAGAGAGTCCAAGGGAGAGCCAGGAGGATGCTTAGGGGACTTGAGCATCTCCCCTGTGAAGAGAGACTGAGAGCCCTGGGGCTGTTCAGCCTGGAGAAGAGAAGGCTGAGAGGGATCTGATCAATGTCTATCAATAGCTGAGGGCTGGGTGTCAAGTGGAGGGGGCCAAGCTCTTTTGGGTGGTGCATAGGAATAAGCCAAGGAACAAGAGGGACAAGCTTGAACAGAGAAGGTTTCAGCTCAACATGAGGAGAAACTTCTTGACAGTGAGGATGGCAGAGCCCTGGAGCAGGCTGCCCAGAGAGGTTGTGGAGTCTCCTTCTCTGGAGCCTTTCCAACCCCACCTGGATGCCTTCCTGTGCAGCCTGCCCTGGGTGATGCTGCTCTGGCAGGGGGCTTGGGCTGGATGATCTCTGGAGGTCCTTTCCAGCCTCTAATGTGCTGTGGTACTGTGGGAGCAAAGCACTCTGCCTCAGCTGCTGCCAGCAGAAGTGGAGCTGTGGTAAGATCTGCTCTGGTATCTCACACAGATAACTTTTTGAGCAGTTAAAAGCTTTATTTGCTGATTAAATTGGGGTGGGGGTGGGTGGGGGTTGCTTTGTTATTTACCTAGAGGCTAGAAAAGCAGGAGCAAGCCAAGCCTTTATTTGCTTAGCAACCTATCAAGCCCTTGCAGGGAAGGATTTTGAAGTGGGCCCAGTGGCAGCTGGCTTGGGCTGCGTGTGGAGCTGCAGTTTGCTTTGCTGTTACAGCAATCACTGCAAGGTGGAGCCTTGTTCACTCTCTAGGTAGGACCCTAACGTTCTGAATGGCTCACTGTTTACCAAGTCACTGGACACAGGAGTGCTGGGCTGGACCATGTTTACCTAAATCCTGGTCCACTGACAGCTAGGTGTGGCTTTATTGGGCTGTTACTCCCAGGGCTTCCAGAGGGAAGCTCAGCTCTGGTTTAGCTGCAGTGCTGTAAGGGAGTTGTGGAGACATGCAGAGGAAGAGCTCACCGCACACAGAGTTTGGTTTTATTTCCACCCAGAATCAACCAGGTTGGAAGAGACCTCCAAGATCATCAAGTCCAACCAAGCACCCAACCCTAACTAATCAACTAAGCCATGGCACTGAGTGCCTCAGCCAGGATCTCCTTATAGGATCATTATTATTTCAACAGTGGCTCAGTCAGGTCTGTTTCACACAATCACTGAAGCTGGAATAGACCTCTGAGATCACCAAGTGCAGCCCAAGACCTAACAGCACCACATGGGCTAGACCACAGGATTGTCAGGCTTGGAAGGGACCTCAAGGCTCAGCCAGTTCCAACCCCCCTGCCATGGGCAGGGACACCTCACACCACAGCAGGTTGCTCACAGCCACATCCAGCCTGGCTGCAAACACCTCCAGGCAGGAGGCTTCCACCACTGCCCTGGGCAGCCTGTGCTAGGCTCTCACCACCCTCCTGGGCAACAACTTCTTCCTCACAGCCAATCTCAATCTGCCCACTTCTAGTTTTGCTCCATCCCCCCCAGTCCTATCCCTCCCTGACACCCTCAAAAGTCCCTCCCCAGCTTTCTTGGAGCCCCCTGCAGATCCTGGAAGGCCACAATTAGATCTCCTTGGAGCCTTCTCCTCTCCAGACTGCACAACCCCAACTCCCTCAGTCTGTGCTCACAGCAGAGCAGCTCCAGCCCTCTGCTCCTCCTCCTGGCCCTTCTCTGGACACCTTCCAGCACCTCCAGACCCTTCCTGTCCTAGGGGCTCCAGAACTGGACACAGCGCTTAAACACCTCCCAGTTCTTAAACACCTCCAGTGCTGGTGACTCCCCCACCTCCCTGGGCAGCACATTCCAAAGGGCAGTCTCTCTTTCTCTAAGCTCAAGGCTAAATGCTCATTGATGACAATGTGTATGAATTGGGAATGCTGTGCTTACTGGGACTGCATTTCCAGAGGCTGGCAATTAGCAGGCTGTGAGGAAAAAGGGGAAGAAATCTGTTTGTGCTACCTTTGTGGGCAGCAGTTCAACGAAGGGAACATCTGTTTATCTGCTTCTAATTGACCCATCACCCTGATGCTAAATTAGTAGCTGGGGAAGCAGATCACACCCTTAAGCAGGCAAACTTTAAGACCTCTCTGCAGGCTGCTCTGCTGTCAGGCAAATAAATCCCATTCCTGTTCCATATTTTGAATAGGTGTTGTCTCAGAACTGGAGCTGTAAGAGAGAGAGACATTACATCATGGGTCCTGCTGCTGTGTGTGCTTCAAGTTACACCTAATAACAAGGGATAATTTAACTGAGTAGGAGTTTGGCTGCTCTGACCTTTCATAGAATCAGAGATTGGCTCAGGTTGGAAGGGACCTCAGAGCTCAGCTGCTCCAAACTCCCCAACATAGCCACCTCTCAGCTACACTCAGCTGCTCAAGGCCTCATCCAGCCTGGCCTTCAGCACCCCCAGGCAGGAGGCAGCCACAGCCTCCTGGGCAGCCTGGGCCAGAGTCTCAGCAGCCTCCTGCTGAACAACTTCTTCCTCAGCTCCACTCTGACCCTGCTCTGCCTCAGCTTCAAACCATTCCCCCTTGGCCTGGCTCTAGCCCCCCTGATGGAAAGTCCCTCTGCAGCCTTCCTGCAGGATCCCTTCAGCTCCTGGCAGCAGCTCTGAGGTCCCCCTGGAGCCTTCTCCTCTGCAGGCTGCACAGCCCCAGCTCCCTCAGCCTGTGCTCACAGCAGAGCTGCTCCAGCCCTGGCAGCATCTTTGTGGCCTCCTCTGGACTCACTCCAACAGCTCTGTGTCCTTCTCCTGCTGGGGACACTCGAACTGGAGTCAGTATATTTAGAATAGAATAAAGAAGTAACTGGGTTGGAAAAGACCTCAGAGCTCATCCAGTCCAACCTATCACCCAGCACCATCTGATCAACTAAACCATGACACCAAGCGCCCCATCCAGGCTCTTCTTAAACACCTCCAGGGATGGTGACTCCACCACCTCCCTGGGCAGCACATTCCAATGGCCAATCTCTCTTGCTGGGAAGAATTTCTTCCTCACCTCCAGCCTAAACCTGCCCTAGCACAGCCTAATTTACCTCCTAGAAAGCCCAGCTGCATCCAAGGCATAACATAAAACTCAAGAGAGAAAACTGCCAAACAGAAACTTATTTACTGCAAGCTGAAATCTGAGTTTGGAAGAGTATTTGGTGTTGGTGGTGTCAGAAGGGAACACATGGAGTGGAACCTGTGCTGAAAAACATGTTGATGGATAAGCTTCCCATAAATACTTTCTTCTTTGTTTTCCAGGATGTTAAAAGCCAGAGTTGGGAAAAGCCAAATCCAAAGCAACAGATGGGCAAACAACATCACGTGAGAAAAGGAAAGAGCATATCCAGAGCAGACAGCAAGAGCCTTGGAAACATGATCAGTGCTGTTCAGAGCTCAGACTGCCATATGAGCCACTTGAATGTGTCCAGAGAAGGGCAACGAGGCTGGGGAGGGGTCCTGAGCACAGCCCTGGGAGGAGAGGCTGAGGGAGCTGGGGTTGCTTAGCCTGGAGAAGAGGAGGCTCAGGGGAGACCTTCTTGCTGTCCACAACTCCCTGAAGGGAGGTTGTAGCCAGGTGGGGGTTGGTCTCTTCTCCCAGGCAACCAGCACCAGAACAAGAGGACACAGTCTCAAGCTGTGCCAGGGGAGGTTTAGGCTGGAGATGAGGAGAAAGTTATTCTCAGCTAGAGAGATTGGCCACTGGGATGTGCTGCCCAGGGAGGTGGTGGAGTCACCATCACTGGGGGTGTTCAAGAAAGGCTTGGATGTGGCACTTGGAGCCAGGGTTGAGTTGTCAGGAGGTGTTTGGTATTAGGTACTAGGTTGGACTGGATGATCTCTGAGGCCTTTTGCAAGCAGATCGATTCTGTGACTCAATGAGATCATCACTGGTGTGCACTAACTCTCCTCTGCCTCATGCTACTGATACAAGGAGCACTGGAAACAAAATATGAAAGGGAACCATGAGACGAGAAAGAGTAGAACAGCTCCATGGGCTGGAGAAGAGAAGGCTGAGAGGGGATCTGATCAAGGTCTGTCAATAGTCATATGAGGAGAGGCTGAGGGAGCTGGGGCTGTGCAGCCTGGGTAAGAGAAGGTTCCAGGGGGACCTCAGAGCTGCCTGTCAGGACCTGAAGGGATCCTGCAGGAAGGCTGCAGAGGGACTTTCCATCAGGGGGTCTAGAGACAGGCCAAGGGGGAATGAATAGAATAGAATAGAGTAGAATAGAATAGAATAGAATAGAATAGACCAGACCAGGTTGGAAGAGACCTTCAAGATCATTGTGTCCAACCCATCAACTAATCCAACCCACCCAAACAACTAACCCATGGTACCAAGCACCCCAGCAAGTCTCCTCCTGAACACCTCCAGTGATGGTGACTCCACCACCTCCCCAGGCAGCCCATTCCAATGGGCAATCACTCTCTCTGTTCCTCCTAACATCCAGCCTAAACCTCCCCTGGTGCAGCCTGAGACTGTCCTCTAATGGTTTGAAGCTGAGGCAGAGCAGGGTCAGACTGGAGCTGAGGAAGAAGTCGTTCAGCAGGAGGCTGCTGAGACTCTGGCCCAGGCTGCCCAGGGAGGCTGTGGCTGCCTCCTGCCTGGGGGTGCTGAAGATCAGGCTGGATGAGGCCCTGAGCAGCTGAGTCTAGCTGAGAGGTGTCCCTGGGCATGGAGGGGAGGTTGGGCAGCTGAGCTCTGAGCTCCCTTCCAGCCTGAGCCATTCCTTGCTTGTGTGATCAGCTCATGTTCTGTATTGACAGCTTGTGCTACACTTAAGTGATGAGAATATTTAATCCTTTATTTCTCATCCTGCAAAGCCATCCTTAGCATGACAGGTGGCTGTGGTTGTCAGTGCCAAAGTTGCCACTGAGCAAGCACTCAGAGGTATTGCAACTAAGCAATCCTGCAAGCAGACATGATCCAAAAGCACCACCAAATGCTGCACGTCAGCTGCCTCCATCACCTACTGTTCTTAATGCTGATTTATTGACTGAAATCTCTCTAGGAGGTGAAGACTCTCAGCCTTCAGTACTTTGGTGGTCTTGTTGGGTTTTGTTTTACAACTAGGTTGTGTTTGAAGTAAATCAGTAAGGAACCAAAAGTTTGCAAAGCACTTGGCTGCTCTGGCTTCTGTTTCTCAAGAGCAAAAGTGAATACAAGCTCAGCCTCAGCTTGGTTATCATCCTGCCCCAGTCAGCAAGGCACTGCACTTCAGAATCAGAGAAAGAATCATGCTGGAAAAGACCTCAGAGATCACCAGATCCAACCTATTACCTAATACCCAACACCTCCTGACAGCTAAACCCTGGCTCCAAGTGCCATGTCCAAGCCTTTCCTGAACACCTCCAGGGATGGGGACTCCACCACCTCCCTGGGCAGCACATCCCAAGGGCCAATTACTCTTTTCTCCTGTCAGCACTGAGAGATGGAAATGTTAACTGTCTTTGCTCAGAAGCCTGAAGTGATGAACCACAGAATGTTAGGGGGTGGAAGGGACCTCAAGAGGTCATTGAGTCCAGCCCCCTGCCAGAGCAGGGTCACCCAGGGCAGGCCACACAGGAACACATCCAGGTGGGTTTTGAATGTCACCAGAGAAGGAGACTCCACAACCTCTCTGGGCAGCCTGCTCCAGGCTCTGGCACCCTCACAGGGAAAGTTTTCCCTTCTGTTCACATGGAACCTCCTCTGCTCCAGCTTACACCCACTGCCCCTTGTGCTGTCCTTGGACATAGAATCACAGAATTGTCAGGGCTGGAAAGGACCTCAAGGCTCAGCCAGCTCCAACCCCCCTGCCAAGGGCAGGGATACCTCACACCACAGCAGGTTGCTCACAGCCACATCCAGCCTGGCTGCAAACACCTCCAGGCAGGAGGCTTTCACCACCTCCCTGGGCAACCAGTGCCAGGCTCTCACCACCTTCATGGGGAACAACTTCTTCCCAACAGCCAATCTCAATCTCCCCATTTCTCATTTTGCTCCATCCCCCCCAGTCCTATCACTCCCTGACTCCCTCAAAAGTCCCTCCCCAGCCTTCTTGCAGCCCCCTGCAGATCCTGGAAGGCCACAATTAGGTCACCTCAGAGCCTTCTCCTCTCCAGACCGAATAGCCCCAACTCCCTCAGTCTGTGCTCACAGCAGAGCAGCTCCAGCCCTCTGCTCATCCCTGAGCAGAGCCTGGCTCCACCCTGCTGAGTCTTGCCCTTCACACATGAATCTCTTCTTTGGGCTTCTCACTATTAGAAATTATTCTGGGGAAGACTAATGAAAGTATTTTTAAGAAGTATACTGAGGAGCTGAAGTTATTTTTATTGCTCTCAGCTGTGAAGGGGAATGCATGCAGGCAAGGAGATGTCTCTGCTTATGGCAGGGGCAGGGAAAGGGAGAGATGGGAATTCATTCCATCTGTGCTAGACATTTACCTTCAGATGGGATGAATCACCCTTTGGAAGTCTTTACCTCTCTTCATTTACTACACAAGTGCAGATGACTAGTTCAGACTCAATGCCTGAATTTAGATTGCTAAAATTAGATGGGATGCATTCCACTTTCATTCATTCATTTAATTGATCCACTTCAAAGAATAATCCATAGAAATGTACTGGCAAAACCAACAACCAACCAACCAACCAGCAAACCAACCAACCAACCAGCCAGCCCACCCCCAACAACTGTGGTGCAGTTAGGAAAGAACAACCCCATGGAGCAGTACAGCCTGGGGACTGACCTGCTGGAGAGCAGTGAAGGGGAAAAGGACCTGGGGGTCCTGGTGGTTGGGAGGTTGAGCATGAGCCAGCAATGTGCTCTGGTGGCCAAGAAGGCCAAGGGCATCCTGGGGTGGGTTAGAAGGGCTGTGGTCAGTAGGTCCAGAGAGGTTTTTCTCCCTCTCTCCCCTGCCCTGCTGAGGCCACATCTGGAATATTGTGTCCAGTTCTGGGCCCCTCAGGTCAAGAATAACCTCAGGGAACTGCTTGAGAGAGTCCAGCACAGAGCCTCAAAGATGCTGCAGGCAGTGGAAGATCTTCCTCATGAGGAGAGCCTGAGGGAGCTGAGGGCTCTGTAGCTTGGAGAGGAGCAGCCTGAGAGGTGACCTCATTGCTGTTGATAAAGCTGTGCAGGGGGAGTGCCCAGAGGCTGGAGCCAGGCTCTGCTGGGGGATGCCCAATGCCAGCCCCAGGGGCAGTGGTGGAAGCTGAGGTAGAGGAAGTTCCATGGACACAGGAGGAAGAATTTTGTCACTTTGAGAGTGATAGACCCCTGGAGCAGGCTGCCCAGGGGGGTTGTGGAGTCTCCTCTCTGGAGATACTCCAAACCCACCTGGATGTGCTCCTGTGTGAGCTGCTCTAGGTGCTCCTGCTCTGGCAGGGGGCTTGGACTGGATGAGCTTTTGAGATCCCTTTGGCCCCTCACATTCTGTGACTCTGTGACTTGTGGTGAAAGCTGTGCTCCTCTCGTCCTGCCTCAGGCAGTCTGGAGGTTACGTCGTGTGGGGGTGAAATGAAACATCATCAGCATTCCACACACAGGGGATTCAGGATGAAGAAAGGCTGTTTGAGTCACCCCAGCTTGCACTAAAGCTTGAAGTCACAGTAGAAAGAATCATGGAATCAGTTTGGCTGGAAACAATCATTGAGTAGAACCATCCTCTAACTGCCAAGGCTGGTGCTAAGCCCTGGCCCTCAGCACTGCAGCTCTGCTTCTTTGCAACACTTCCAGGGATGGGGATTCCATTACCTCCTTGTGCAGCCTGTTCCAGTCCTTGTTTTAATCCTATCCTCATTATGGTTATGATTGTTATTATGGATAGGCCACACCTTGAGTCCTGTGTCCAGCTCTGGGCTCCTCAGTTTAGGGAAGATGTTGAGATGCTGGAATGTGTCCAGAGAAGGGCAACAAAGCTGGGGAGGGATCTGAGCACAGCCCTGGGAGGAGAGGCTGAGGGAGCTGGGGTTGCTTAGCCTGCAGAAGAGGAGGCTCAGGGGAGACCTTATTGCACTCTACAACTACCTGAAGGGAGCTTGTAGCCAGGTGGGGGTTGGTCTCTTCTCCCAGGCAAGCAGCACCAGAACAAGAGGACACAGTCTCAAGCTGTGCCAGGGGAGGTTTAGGCTGGGTGTGAGGAAGAAATTCTTCCCAGCAAGAGAGATTGGCCATTGGGATGTGCTGCCCAGGGAGGTGGTGGAGTCCCCATCCCTGGAGGTGTTTAGGAAGAGCCTGGCTGAGGCCCTTGGTGCCATGGTTTAGTTGATCAGATGGTGTTGGGTTGGATGATCTCAAAGGTCTTTTCCAACCTGATCAATTCAATTCAATTCAATTCAATTCAATTCAATTCAATTCAAACCTAATCTAGTCTATTCCTATCTTATTTGTAGAATCATAGAATTGTCTTGGAGCCCCCTTCAGATCCTGGAAGGCCACAATTAGGTCTCCTTGGAACATTCTCTTCTCCAGCCTGCACAACCCCAACTCCCTCAGTCTGTCCTCACAGCAGAGCAGCTCCAGCCCTCTGCTCATTCTCGTGGCCCTGCTCTGGACATGCTCCAGCATGCTCCCTGTTCTCCTTTGTTTTCAGGTCAGATGCCTGTAGCTAAGGCTTGCAAACACAAATGCAAAGCTCAGTGAGTGCCAAATGAACTTCTGAGCACTGTGATTTGATAACCAGAGCAGCATGGATATTGATTCCAACATCTATGCTGTGTACAAGGAAAAAAGCCCCAATAAAGTGATCTCAGCACCAGTTTTTCTGCTGGAAAAAGGAAAGCCTGTGGAGTTTATCACCAGGACAGGGCTCTTCCCACTCTTGTTTTGGCTTGCTCTGGTCTGCTGCTCTGTGCACTCTCAGATATCAGCACAGCAGGAAATACAAAGGAAGCTAAACTTCCTCTGCAGCCTGGCAATTGCAGAGATGCAGAGCAGAGACAGAACAGCCCACCTTGCACTTCTCAGGGCAAGAATCTATCTCCTAAGCTATTTTTTTTGGGAACCTTTCCAAGTTTTCTTGTTAGGTATTTATGGCACTGAGTGTGCCACCAGGAGATGGAGTTGGTCTTAAAGAGACTGCTTCCTGGCATTAAAAAACACATTACAGGATATGGGAGGCTGGAAAGGACCTCCAGAGATCATCCAGCCCAAGCCCCCTGCCAGAGCAGCATCACCCAGGGCAGGCTGCACAGGAAGGCATCCAGGTGGGGTTGGAAAGGCTCCAGAGAAGGAGACTCCACAACCTCTCTGGGCAGCCTGCTCCAGGGCTCTGCCATCCTCACTGTCAAGAAGTTTCTCCTCCTGTTGAGCTGAAGCCTTCTCAGTAAAAGTTTGTATCTTTTATTCATTGTCTTATTCCTGTGCACCACCCAAAAGAGCTTGGCCCCCTCCACTTGCCCCCCACCCCTCAGATATTGATAGGCATTGATCAGATCCCTCTCAGCCTTCTCTTCTCAACAGCAACTACTACTTTATTTTGCTGTCCCATGTAACTGTCCCAGCCTGAGACCAGGTCTCAGCTGTGCTTGATGCTGTTCAAACACAAAAAGCCATAATGTAAAGAGGTAAGAAGATAGAGCAGAAGTGGAATTGACATGATGAAGCAATGTTCTTCAGGAAGATGGGTGGCAGTTCCAGCCCCTCAACCACATCCTACCATCCCTGCTTTGGAAAGAGGGCTGGAGCTGCTCTGCTGTGAGGACAGACTGAGGGAGTTGGGGTTGTGCAGGCTGGAGAGGAGAAGGCTCCCAGGAGACCTCATTGTGGCCTTCCAGTATCTGCAGGGGGCTCCAAGAAAGCTGGGGAGGGACTTTTGAGGGTGTCAGGGAGGGATAGGACTGGGGGGGATGGAGCAAATCTAGAAGTGGGGAGATTGAGATTGGCTGTGAGGAAGAAGTTGTTGCCCATGAGGGTGGTGAGAGGCTGGCACAGGTTGCCCAGGGATATGGTGGAAGCCTCCTGCCTGGAGGTGTTTGCAGCCAGGCTGAATGTGGCTGTGAGCAACCTGCTGTGGTGTGAGGTGTCCCTGCCCATGGCAGGGGGCTTGGGACTGGCTGAGCCTTGAGGTCCTTTTCAACCCTTTCCAACCCTGTGATTCTATGTTTCAAGCACAGACTAAGTTCCAGATCACTTGGGATAAAGTGTTAAGAAGGTTTGCAGAACCTACACTTCATATTCTGCTGCTGCAAGGAGAAGTTCCTACTCTCTAAGTGAGAGGATGGTTGACAGGACAGAGGGAGTGGTCAAAGATTATGCAAGAGCACTGAGAATCAATTTATCTGCTTCCAGATCAGCAGAGCTTCCTCCCCAGAGATAGGAGCTATCTAGTTTTGCCTTGATCCATTGCAAAATGTTGCTTGGTAACTTGAGCTGCTTCCCTTTCAGGTCAGTTCTTATTAGATGAAAACCTTTTTAATTACAAGCTTGACTGCTGCAGGACTTTGGCTGAACAAAAATAGGACAAGGGACAAAGGGCAATTAGGACAAGGGGCAATGGATAGAAACTCCAGCACAGGAGGTTCCAGCTCAACATGAGGAAGAACTTCTTTAGGTGAGGGCCACAGAGCCCTGGAGCAGACTGCCCAAAGAGGTTGTGGAATCTCCTTCTCTGGAGCCTTTCCAGCCCTGCCTGGATGTGTTCCTGTGTGACCTGTGCTGGTTTCCATGGCAAGGGAGTTGGGCTTGATGACCTTCAGAGGTCACTTCCAACTCCTGACATCCTGTGAGCCTGTGATGACCCCAGATGCTTACAGTGTGTAATTCCAGGCACCTCTTCCCCACTACTACCTCCACAATGATTTACTGCCAGGATTCACCCTGGCTGAGTATTTCAATCTGTTATGCTCAAGGAGCAGCTCTGAAACCCATAGCTCATCATTCTTGCTTTCTAAGAAGCTTCTCTGACCATCTCCCTGTTCATGGGAGGGACTTGGATAGGTTGGATCCATGGCCAAGGTCAACAGCAGGAGCTGCAACCAGGCCAAGTGCCAGCTCCTGCACTTGGGGCACAACAACCCCAAGCAAGGCTCCAGCCTTGGGGCAGGGTGGCTGGAAAGCTGCTGGCAGAAAGGGACCTGGGGGTGCTGAGGGACAAGCAGCTGAACAGGAGCCAGCAGTGTGCCCAGGGGGCCAAGAGAGCCAAAGGCCTCCTGGCTGGGATCAGCAATGCTGTGTCCAGAGGAGACTCCACAGCCTCTCTGGGCAGCCTGCTCCAGGGCTCTGCCACCTCACAGGGAAGAAGTTTTGCCTCCTGTTCCCCTGGCACCTCCTCTGCTCCAGCTTGCCCCCAGTGCCCCTTGTGCTGTGCTTGGCCATCCCTGAGCAGAGCCTGGCTCCAGCCCTGCACATCTTGATCCCCAGCCATGAGGGCAGCCCTCAGGCTGCTCTGCTCCCAGCCCCAGCTCCCTCAGCCTGTGCTCCCAGGGAGATGTTCCACTGCCTGCAGCAGCTCTGGGGCTCTGTGCTGGACTCTCCCAGGCAGTTCCCTGAGGTCCTTCTTGACCTGAGGGGCCCAAAACTGGACACAATATTCCAGATGTGGCCTCAGCAGGGGGCAGACAGGAGAGGAGAACCTCTCTGACCTACTCACCACAGCCCTTCCCATACACTTCTACTGCAGCTCTTCAGGTGCATCTGAGTGGAGCTGTACCACCACAAGAGAAACTGAACTGCTGCTGGAGCAGCCCTGCATAGGCTCATCTGGATCAAATCACCTTCAACAAACATTAGCTTAAGGAATGCTTAAATATTTCAACTCTGATCCTTGAGGCCCTTTTGGAAGTGTGGGGCCCAGGATGGGCAATTGACATCCACAGCTCAACACCACCAGCAAACAGCATTCCCCCTCTTGGCTCTGCCATATTGAACTCTGCTCTCAGCCTGCCTTCCTAGCAGAGCATCAGGAGAGCCAAACGTGGAGCAGTTTACTACAGGAGTTACGTTGCAGGGCCCGCATGTGGAAAGTCTTTATTCTTCTCCTCTTGATCATTATCCAGCTTCAGTCACAGCAGACATGACTCAGTATGTGAAATAAAAGGGCTTCTAGCAGGGCTGGTAACATGCAGCAGATTATACAACCCCAACTTGCCTCAGATGCTTTGG
Source organism: Melanerpes aurifrons (assembly GCA_011125475.1). Lineage (NCBI taxonomy): Eukaryota > Metazoa > Chordata > Aves > Piciformes > Picidae > Melanerpes > Melanerpes aurifrons. The sequence goes on from WWNC01000001.1 coordinate 1,856,184, forward strand.
AAGTTGCCTAGCTACGGGATTGGAAGTGGTGAGGAACTCCCTGCTGCAGCCACAGGGATTAATCTGAGCCCGGGCTGAGGACTGAGGCTTCAAGCACCACCTAGCGAAAAAACATCACCACTGCCTTGACAAATAACCCCAGGGAAAGCAGATCATCACAGAACTGTCAGGGCTAGAAGGGACCTCAAGGCTCAGCCAGTCGCAAGCCCTCTGCCATGGGCAGGGACACCTCACACCACAGCAGGTTGCTCACAGCCACATCCAGCCTGGCTGCAAACACCTCCAGGCAGGAGGCTTCCACCACCTCCCTGGGCAACCTGGGCCAGGCTCTCACCACCCTCCTGGGCAACAACTTCTTCCTCACAGCCAATCTCAATCTCCCCACTTCTAGTTTTCTCCACCCCCCCCAGTCCTATCCCTCCCTGACACCCTCAAAAGTCCCTCCCCAGCTTTCTTGGAGCCCCCTGCAGATCCTGGAAGGCCACAATTAGGTCTCCTCAGAGCCTTCTCCTCTCCAGAATGCACAACCCCAAGTCCCTCAGTCTGTGCTCACAGCAGAGCAGCTCCAGCCCTCTGCTCCTCCTCCTGGCCCTTCTCTGGACACCTTCCAGCACCTCCAGATCCTTCCTGTCCCAGGGGCTCCAGCACTGGCCCCAGAGCTCCAGCTGTGGTCTCAGCAGAGTGGAGCAGAGGGGCAGAATCCCCTCCCTGGCCCTGCTGGCTCTGCTTCTCAATGCCATGGCTAACTCCATTACCAGCAGCAGCAGCATGGATGCCTAATGTGATAGGCCTAATGTGATACTCTCAGAATCATACAACAGGGTGGTTTATGGCTTGGCCCAAGGGTAGCTGTTGCAAGCCAGCAGTAGAATCAAAGAGTCAATCAATAAGGTTGGAAGAGGCCCTTGAGATCATCAGGTCCAGCCATGAACCCTGCTCTGCCAAGGGTCACCACCGAACCACATTGCTAAGCTCCACATCTAAACAGCCTTTGAGCACCTCCAGGGATGGAGACTCCACCACCTCAGCCTGTTCCAGTGCCTGACCACTCCTGCAGTGAAAAAGTTCTTCCTGATGTCCAGCCTGAACCTCCCCTGCTGCAGCTTGTGTCCAGAGAAGGGCAACAGAGCTGGGGAGGGGTCTGGAGCACAGCCCTGTGAGGAGAGGCTGAGGGAGCTGGGGTTGCTTAGCCTGGAGAAGAGGAGGCTCAGGGGAGACCTTCTTGCTCTCTGTAGCTACCTGAAGGGAGGTTGTAGCCAGGTGGGGGTTGGTCTCTTCTCCCAGGCAACCAGCACCAGAACAAGAGGACACAGTCTCAAGCTGTGCCAGGGGAGGTTCAGGCTGAAGGTGAGGAAGAAATTCTTCCCAGCAAGAGAGATTGGCCATTGGGATGTGGTGCCCAGGGAGGTGGTGGAGTCCCCATCCCTGGAGATGTTTAGGAAGAGCCTGGTTGAGGCCCTTGGTGCCATGGTTTAGTTGATCAGATGGTGTTAGGTGATAGGTTGGACTGGATGATCTCTGAGGTCTTTCCCAACCTGGTTGATTCTGCATCCTGTAGATTTTCCTCTGCCTTGTTTGACTTAAATCCTCAGTAGCCCTTGGCCATGTGTGTACAGAAACTCTGCAGCAACTCTTCTCATATCCAAATTTATTCACTTCCTCAAAAATGGAGAGATGGCAACTGGAAAAAGCCAGCCAAAGTTTAAGATCTTAGAATAACAGAATGGTTGGGCTTGGAAAGGATCTGAGGAGATCATCTGGAGAAGAAGAGGCTGAGGGGAGACCTTATCACTCTCTACAGCTCCCTGAAGGGAGATTGGAGTGAGGAGGGGGCAGCCTCTGCTCCTTGGTGGAAAGAGACAGGCAGAGGAAATGCTTCCAAGCTGCAGCAGGGGAGGTTCAGGCTGGATGCTAGGAAATATTTCTTCCCTGGAGGGGTTCTCAAACACTGCAATGTTCTGCCCAGGGCAGTGCTGGAGTCACCATCCCTGGGGGTGTTTAAGCAGCCTGTGGAGCTGGTGCTTAGGGACATGGTTTAGGATTGACCCTAAACTAGGTTGGAGGTTGGACTGGATGAGCTTGGAGGTCTCTTCCAACCAGCTGTGTTCTGTGAGTCTGTGATCTAGTCCAACCCCAAAGTTATCAGGGTTCAGAACTAGCATATGACCACATGGTCAGGAAACGAGAAGCTTGCAGCTCTCTTTAGGGTGTCTGCACCAGCAAGGGCAGAGGCAGTCAGGAGGGGTGGCAGCTTGTCTGGAATCAGGGCCCATCTAGCAAAACCCACCCCAAACCAAGCAGCATTCAGAATGCTGTAGTCCAGTGGCAGCCTTTTAATTGTGGCATTGTGCTAACAGATGGCAGCTCCATCTGAACAGACTCAGCCAGACTGACAGCACTCTGCCCTGGCTTCTCTGCACGAGAGGCTTCCACTTTACACTGCAAGAGCTTCATTCCCAGCTCACACTTGGGTGGACACTGCGCCATCAGGAGAGCAAACACCACTGAAAGCTCTGTGCCTCAGCCTGTAGAGCTCCCATGCTGGTTACCATTACTGGAGTGACAAGTTAGTTGGAGCTGCAAGAGCTGAACTGCTGGAGAGTTAAGACATCACTGCTGGTGGCTCCTTTGCCACAGCCCCAGCCAGAGGTTGATGCTAGCAGAATCAACATGCCTGGATCTTAACTACTGCGTCGAGATGGTGTCCACCTCCCACAGTGGCTTATCCCACAGCATCAGGCTGCTTCAGCAAGAGTGCTGCACATGTTCCCTTCTGGCAGAGAGGGACCTGGGGGGACTGGTTGACAGCAATTGAACATGAGCCAGCAGTGTGCCCAGGTGGCCAAGAGGGCCAATGGCATCCTGGCCTGCATCAGGAACAGGGTGGCCAGCAGGAGCAGGGAGGTCATTCTGCCCCTGTGCTCAGCACTGCTGAGGCCACACCTTGAGTCCTGTGTCCAGCTCTGGGCTCCTCAGTTTAGGAAAGATGTTGAGATGCTGGAAGGTGTCCAGAGAAGGGCAACAAAGCTGGGGAGGGGTCTGGAGCACAGCCCTGGGAGGAGAGGCTGAGGGAGCTGGGGTTGCTTAGCCTGGAGAAGAGGAGGCTCAGGGGAGACCTTCTTGCTCTCTCCAACTGCCTGAAGGGAGGTTGTAGCCAGGTGGGGGTTAGTCTCTTCTCCCAGGCAACCAGCACCAGAACAAGAGGACACAGTCTCAAGCTGTGCCAGGGGAGGTTTAGGCTGGAGGTGAGGAGAAAGTTCTTCCCAGCAAGAGAGATTGGCCATTGGAATGTGCTGCCCAGGGAGGTGGTGGAGTCCCCATCCCTGGAGATGTCTAAGAAGAGCCTGGCTGAGGCACTTGGTGCCATGGTTTAGTTGATTAGATGGTGCTGGGTGAGAGGTTGGACTGGATGATCTCAAAGTTCTTTTCCAACCTGGTCTGGTCTGGTCTGGTCTGGTCTATTCTATTCTATTCTATTCTATTCTATTCTATTCTATTCTATTCTATTCTATTCACAAAGGCACACAGTACTGGAGAGGTGGAACACAAGTTCTTAGAATCACAGAATCAACCAGGGTGGAAAAGACCTCAAACATCATCAAGTCCAACCTACTACCCAATACCTAACCCCTCCTGACAGCTAAACCATGGCTCCAAGTGCCACATCCAAGCCTTTCTTGAACACCTTTTCCACCCTGGTTGATTCTATGGTTCTATGATTGGGATGTGAGAGCTTTAGCCTTTTGCTTCCTCCCTTTGGGAGGGGGAGAGGAAAAAGAACCTAAATGTGAGCAGACTCTGGCTGCCTCCTGTACTCTGTGTGCTTTCTCCCTCCCTTGCTGACCCTCTCAAGAGCAATTGTAATCCAGCTGAAGCTTTTCCTGGCTCTGGCCTGATTGAACAGATGTTGAGCAATGGTTCTGGATCACCACTTGCATGCTGAATAGTTTTCTGTCAAATCTGAACAATTCCTAGGAAGACAAAAACCCCAAACAACCCAAAAAACTCCAAACCCAGAGGACTAAGTCTCAGGTAGGTGGTGAGAAACACTCCCTCCCTGCCCCCAAAGAAAACAGGCAAGCAAAAGCCCCGAATACAAGCCCAGGTTTAGCTCAGGCTGGGTCTGTGTCTGGTCGGCAAGGACTGAGCTGCTTCCAGAGTGCCTTTTCCTGATGCCTCATTGCTTGAAATGCTTTTTGTAGCTCCCTTGGCAGGCAGCACAGTGCAGGAGATCATGGTGTGCAGAACCACAGTGCTCCAAACTGCAGGCTGCAGCGGCCTCAGCTGCCCCCTCCCTGGCCCTCCAAGCTACAGCAGCTAAGCTCTTCACGGGCTCTTGGTGGGGGGGCACTCAGAGAACTGCTGTGTTCTGCCCTGTTCACAGGAGCAGAGGATGTCAGGGGTTGGAAGGGACCCAAAGAGATCATCAAGTCCAAACCCCCTGCTAGCACAGGTCACAGAGAAACACATCCAGACAGGGCTGGAAAGGCTCCACAGAAGGAGATTCCACAACCTCTCTGGCAGCCTGCTCCAGGGCTCTGGCACCCTCACAGGGAAGAAGTTCCTCCTCATGCTGAGCTGGAACCTCCTGTGCTGCAGTTTCCATCCATTGCTCCTTGTCCTATCCCAGGGTGCAGCTGAGCAGAGCCTGTCCCTTCCCTCCTGACCCCCAGCCCTCAGCTATTGATAGCCATTGATCAGATCCTCTCAGCCTTCTCGTCTCCAGACTGAACAGCCCCAGGGCTCTCAGCCTCTCCTCATCAGGCAGTGCTCCAGGCCCTCAATCATGCTTGTAGCCCTCCCTTGGACTCTCTGCAGCAGATCCCTGTCCAACCAGCCTGCCAGAGCAGGATCATCTAGAGCAGGTCACACAGGAGTGTCTCCAGGCAGGATTTGAATGTCTCTAGAGAGGGAGACTCCACAACCCCTCTGGGCTACAGTGAAAGACTGGGGTGCCTCACGAGTCAACAGGGAGAGTAGTAGACAATCTTGGGGCATGAATCATCTGCCTAAAGAACAGATGAATCACAGTCTCCAATGCCTATTCCTCTTCACTGGCTGAGGAAAGCTCAGACAATTATTTGGACAGAGGACTCTACATCTGGTCAGACAAACTCATGTCCTAATCTGGTTGTGAAAACTGCCACCAGAAGACAATAGACCACAGAACCACAGAACTGTCAGGCTTGGAAGGGACCTCAAGGATCAGCCAGCTCAAACCCCCCTGCCATGGGCAGGGACACCTCACACTCCAGCAGGTTGCTCACAGCCACATCCAGCCTGGCTGCAAACACCTCCAGGCAGGAGGCTTCCACCACCTCCCTGGGCAACCTGTGCCAGGCTCTCACCACCCTCCTGGGCAACAACTTCTCCTGACAGCCAATCTCAATCTCCCCATTTCTAATTTTGCTCCATCCCCCCCAGTCCTATCCCTCCCTGACACCCTCAAAAGTCCCTCCCCAGCTTTCTTGCAGCCCCCTGCAGATCCTGGAAGGCCACAATGAGGTCTCCCGGGAGCCTTCTCCTCTCCAGCCTGCACAACCCCAACTCCCTCAGTCTGTCCTCATAGCAGAGCAGCTCCAGCCCTCTGCTCATCCTCCTGGCCCTGATCTGGACACCTTCCAGCACCTCCAGATCCTTCCTGTCCTAGGGGCTCCAGCACTGGCCCCAGAGCTCTAGCTGTGGTCTCAGCAGAGTGGAGTAGAGGGGCAGAATCCCCTCCCTGGCCCTGCTGGCTCTGCTTCTCTTGCTGCAGCCCAGGCTCTGCTTGGCTCTCTGGGCTGCAAGTGTTCACTGCTGGCTCCTGTTGAGCTTCTCCTCCCCCAGCACCCCCAGGGCCTTTTCTTCAGGGCTGCTCTCCAGCCAGTCCCTGCCCAGGCTGTATAGGTGCCTGGGATTGCCCTGACCCAGCTGCAGGACCTTGCCCTTGCCCTTGTTGAACTTTCTGAGGTTGACTTGGACTCGTCTCTCCAGCCTGTCAAGGTTCCTCTGGATGGATCCATTTCCCTCCAGCGTGCCTGCTGCACCACATAGGCACAGATAGACTAAAAGCAAGATCCACAGAGGCTGTCAGTCACCTGAAACCAGCTACAGCTGGCAGGTACCTCTAGGTATCCTCAATGCCATTTGTGTCAGAGTGATTTGTTTGAGGTCTCTCTCGGCACAGACACACAGTCTGCACCTCACAAGCCTCAGGTCAGAATGCTGTCTATTGATCTCCTTCCTTCCCAGGCTGGTGGAAAGGAATAAACATCACAACTGCCACAGATTCAGACACTGCATTGAGAAGGTCTTCTTGTTAAATAGTAATAACAGTAATAGTAATAGTAGTAGTAGTAGTAGTAATAGTAGTAGTAAGCTGCACCAGGGTAGGTTCAAGCTGGATGTGAGGAAGAAATTCTTCCCAGCAAGAGAGATTGGCCCTTGGGATGTGCTGCCCAGGGAGGTGGTGGAGTCACCATCCCTGAAGGTGTTTAGGAAGAGCCTGGATGAGGCACTTGGAGCCATGGATCAGATGGTGTTGGGTGAGAGGTTGGACTGGATGATCTCTGAGGTCTTTTCCAACCAGGTCTATTCTGTTCTATTCCATTCCATTCCATTCCATTCCATTCCATTCCATTCCATTCCATTCCATTCCATTCCATTCCATCTTATCCTATCCTATTCTATTCTATCTTATCCTATCAATATAATAAATAACAATAATAGTAATAGCAATAGTAATATAAATATTAGTAGGAGTAATAATAATAATAAATAATAATAATGATAATAGTAGTAGTAATAATATAAATAATAGAAGTATGACAATAGTATAATAGATAATATAATATATTATAGGTATATAATAGATAATAGTACAGAGATATAGTATAGATATATAGATAATAGTATAGATATGTAACAGATAATAGTATAATAATAATAGTAATAATAATACTAAAGGTGGTAATGATGAATTGCAGGAAGGAAGTGGAACCATGAATGCCTGCCCAAGAAGAGGGGGCTGAAGCTATCCCAGCCTCTCACCACCCTAAGCAAACATCTTAAAAGCTTCCTTAAAGCTCTCTCTCCCGATGGGAGCAGCCCAGCTGTAGGCTCCTGGCCACACAGATGTAGCTTTTCCTCTGCTTCTCATTTGTCATCCCTCAGACTGTGTTTGAAAGGAGGATTTGGTTGCATTGCTGTCGTAGCAGCTTGAGCCAGCCCCGAGCTTGGACGCTGCTTGCAATTAGGAACATTCCAGAGGCATTTGGCTGCAAGATAAATATTAAGGGCTTGGATACAGAATGCTAGCAATAGAGAGGTTAACAGAATTCCATTGGCACACTGACAACCTGGCATTTATGTTTGTTCTCTCCTTTAGTTTTTGTTCTCTCCTCTTTTTAGTTCTCTCCCTTCCCCCTCCCCCCCTTTATTTTTTCCCTCTCCTTTATTTTTGTTCTCTCCTTTTATTTGTTCTCTCCTTTTTGATTTCTCCTCTTTTGTTCTCTCTTATTTTTTTGTTCTCTCCTTCTTCTTGTTCTCCTCTTTTAATGTTCTCTCCTCTTTTTTTGTTCTCCTTTTCCCCCCTCTCCTTTATTTTTTGTTCTCTCTTTTTAGTTCTCTCCCTTTCCCCCCTCCTTTATTTTTTCCCTCTGCTTTATTTTTGTTCTCTCTTTTCATTTGTTCTCTCCTTTTAGTTTTCTCCTCTTTTGTTCTCTCCTTCTTGTTGTTCTCTCCTTTTTTTTTGTTCTCTCCTTTTAATGTTCTCTCCTCTTTTTTTATTCTCCTTTTCCCCCCCTCCTTTATTTTTTGTTCTCTCCTTTTATTTGTTCTCCCCTTGGTTTTATTTTCTCCTCTTTTGTTCTCTTTTCTTTGTTTTCTCCTTTTCTGTTCTCTCCTTTTTTTGTTCTCTCCTTTTAATGTTCTCTCCTCTTTTTTTGTACTATCCTTTTTCCTCTCCTATACTTTTTGTTCTCTCCTTTCATTTGTTCTCTCCCTTTTTTGTTTTCTCCTCTTCTGTTCTCTCCTTTTTCTCTCCTTCTTTTTGCTCTCTCCTTTTTTTTTCTTCTCTCCATTTTTTGTTCTCTCCTTTTAATGTTCTCTCCTCTATTATGTTCTCTCCTCTTTTTTGTCCTCTCCTTTTTTCCTCTCCTTCATTTTTTTGTTCTCTCCTTTTATTTGTTCTCTCCTTTCTTTTTTTTTTTTTTGTTTTTCTCCTCTTTTCTTCTCTCTTTCTTTTTGTTCCTTCCTTATGTTTCTTCTCTCCTTTTTTTCTTCTTCTCTCCTTTTCACCTGCTGTCTCTGCTTTGGCTTTTGGGTACCTCAACATAAGAGAGATGTGGAGGTGCTGGAGTCAGTGCAGAGGAGGGCAAGGAAGCTGTGAAGGGCCTGGAGAGTAAATCTGAAGAAGAGCTACTGAATGAGCTGTAGTTTCTGCCACTGGTGTTTGTAGGAAGGAAACACTAACTGCTCCTCCTTCCCTTGACAAAGAAATATATCATACAATACAGATTCCTTGCAAGCTTTTGTTGGTATTGGTCTTTGAGTTAGGAGAATTTGTCTCAAAGGAAAAGAAAAAAGAAAAGGCCTCTGAGTCTTTCATTCTGTGCTGGGAAAGGAAATGTTGATGAATTTTCCCCCAGGTTTATGCCAGTGAGAGCATAATCAAGACACCACCTCCTAGGCATCTAATCTTTGAGGTCCCTTCCAACCTTAGGAATACTGAGTACTATTAACCAAGGAGCTTACACCAGACTGATCTGAAACTTATTTTCTGCTATTGTTCTAATGCCAGAACTGACCCCAGAAAAAGAGTGGTGCAGGCAGAAGGCTACAGGCTCAGTGTTTCTACCCCAAAATGTGAGGCAATAACAGGGCTTGAAATTTGCACCATTTAAAAGTGCCCAGAAACACCTCCAGATCAAAGAAAGAGCAGCTTTAGATGTTCTGTTGTAAAAGAGTGTCCAGCTCATTGCTTTCTTTGGAAAGAAAATATTAAAGGGCTGTGCAGAAGACAAATAAATGAACAGGCCTTTGCAGGCAGGATGTGGCTCCTGACAAACTGGCAGCAGCTCCTGAAGCACATTCATCAGTGCTGGCTGCTTCATCCCTGGAGGGACTCCAGTAAAATACCCACCCTGATGTCTCCCTTTCCACACACACCAATCCCACACTCCTAGGTCTTGCTGGCACACACCAAAATGCACTCTGAAGTAGGCTGTTTGTGTGTGCAGGTGACTCTAAGTCAAGGCAAACAAGGACCACATTGGTCTCTCTAGGCTCTATCTGTGGCAGGTATGTTCTGATCTTCAGCTCAACATAAAACCAGAGTAAACCCCAGTGAAAACTAACAGACCCAAGTGCCTGTAAGCTGAGGAGCTCCATAGGTCCTTAGAATGAGAAGGAACAATCTGCTTCTTAACCTGCTAATCTTATTTCAGTGCATTCATCTTACTGCTAGAATCACAGAACAGTTTGGGTTGGAAGAGACCTCCAAAGGTAAAGTCCACTCCCCCTGAACTCAGCAGGGACATCCTCCATCAGATCAGGTTGCTCAGAGCCCTGTCCAGCCTCACCTTGAACATCTCCAGGGATGGAGCCTCAACCACCTCCCTGGGCAACCTGCTGCAGTGTTCCAGCAGCCTCCTGCTGCAGAACTTGTTCCTCACATCCAATCTCACTCTGCTCTGCTCTCATTTCAAACCACTGTCCCTGCTCCTGTCCCTGCAGGTCCTGTCCCTCTGCAGCCTTTCTGTAGCCCCTTCAGGTGCTGGCAGGCTGCTGTTGGGTCTGCCTGGAGCCTTCTCTTCTCCAGGCTGAACACCCCCAGCTCCCTCAGCCTGGCCTCATAGCAGAGCTACTCCAATACCCTAATAATTTCCATGGTTTCCTCTGGACACTCTCCATCAGGTCCAGGTCCTTCCTGTGCTGAGGGCTCCAGACCTGGATGCAGCACTGCAGGTGAGGTCTCCCCAGAGCAGAGCAAGTAATATCCTGTAGATGAGAGCAGAGTGAAAGCTTTTAGCAAAGCTGGGCCATGCAGTGAAGTTCTGCAAGTCTCCTTCTAGCCCTTGCTAACACTGAGATGGATCAGTAAACACAGACAGCTGTTGGGACATACAGACTCATCCCTCCCACGCGCCGAGCGAGTCAGATGTTGAGCAGCTCCCATTTGGGAGTTCAAGCTAACAGGCACAGTGCCTGAGTGAACAGACTTTGCTGCTCCTGCTAGCATATGTGCATTCCTAACCACAACAGCCTGAGGGATCTTCTGCATTCCCCTCAGGCACCACCAGAACAAGGAGGAGACTGTATGGCACAAGATCTTCATGATGGCGTTGTATCCTTGCCAAAGGAAGGACATGGATCTGATGGAGCAGGACCAGAGGATGGCTGCAGAAATGATCAGGGGACTGGAACACCTCTGCTATGAGGACGGGCTGAGGGAGCTGGGGGTGTTCAGCTTGGAGAAGAGGAAGCTCCAGGGAGACCTAACAGTAGCCTGCCAGGACCTGAAGGGGCTTCAAGAAGGCTGCAGAGGGACTGTTCCCAAAGGCCTGCAGGGATAGGACCAGGGGCAGTGGTTTGAAATGAGAGCAGAGCAGACTGAGATTGGATGTGAGGAACAAGTTCTTTCTATCATGGAACACTGCAACAGGTTGCCCAGGGAGGTGCTTGAGGCTCCATCCCTGGGGCTATTCAAGGTGAGGCTGGACAGGGCTCTGGGCAACCTGATCCACTGGAGGATGTCCCTGCTGAGTGCAGAGGGGTTGGACTGGATGACTTTTGGAGGTCCTTTCCACCCCAGAGCATTCCATGATTCTATGACCTGTGCCTTGGCTGGTTAGTCCATCATGAAGAGGTCACAATTCGTTTCCTTAGTCTCCTACCCGCTGGGCACCTGTACACTGCTGTTGCTGATGGAAGTACCCAGTGTCCAGCTCAGCTCACCCACAGTGTCTCAGGTGCCAGCAGAATTTTGGCTGCAGCAGCACAGAAATGATTGCAGGCTGCAGAAGTATCCAAAGGGACTGGGTGTATATTAGGCTTGGACTGGATGACCTTTGGAGGTCCCTTCCAACCCAAAGCATTCTGTGATTCTTTGTGCTGAACAGATTGATCTCAGCCTATTATAATTGTGGTTGTTATAATTGTGTTATAGTTCCTGTTTGTTTGTCTGTTAGTTGTTAGCAGTGATGCTTGCCCAGGGGACTCAGTCAGAAGCATCACTGTGGTGGCACAGGCACCACAGGTACACAAACCTCTAACACTCAAAACACTTCAGCTTCACCTTATAGGGAAAGCAAACCCTTAGGCTTCACCTTGTGAGGAAGGGAAACTCTTAGGCTTCACCTTGTGGGGAAAGCACATCCTTAGGCTTCAGCATGCGAGGAGAGCAAACCCTTAGGTTTCACCTTGTGAGGAAGGAAAACTCTCAGACTTCACCAAGTAAGGAAGAAAAACCCTTAGTCTTCACCTTGCAAGGAAAGTACATCAGCACATCCTTAGTCTTCACCTTGTAAGGAAAGCACATCCTTAGGCTTCAGCATGCAAGGAGAGCAAACCCTTAGGTTTCACTTTGTGAGGAATGAAAACTCTTAGACTTCACTTTGTGAGGAAGGAAAACGCTTAGGCTTCACCTTGTAAGGAAAGCACATTCTTAGGCTTCACCAAGCGAGGACACCAAACCCTTAGGCTTCACCTTGTAAAGCAGCAGGCTCTGGCGCTCCAATTCTTAGGCTGCATTGACATCTTGTGGACGAGGAGAGGATAACACGGCAGAGCCTACTGCCTGGCTGCAAACACAGGGTCCGAGGCCATCCAAAGCAAAATCCAAAGTACCCCGAGCTTGATGCCGAGAAGGTTGTGCTCAGAGGAGCCCAGACTTCTGCTGATGGAAAACAGCCAAATATTCATCCAGTCCCTTTGGATACTTCTGCAGCCTTCAATCATTTCTGTGCTGCTGCAGCTAAACTTCTGCTGGCACCTGAGGCACTGAGAGTGAGCTGAGTTGGACACTGGGTACTTCCAGCAGCAGCAGCAGTGTACAGGTGCCCAGGGGGTAGGAGACTAAGAGGATGAATTGAGACCTCTTCATGATTGACTAACCAGCTAAGGCACAGATCATAGACTCATAGAATGGTCTGGTGGAAGGGACCTCAAAAGGTCATCCAGTCCAACCCCTCTGCAGTCAGCAGGGACATCCTCCACTGGGTCAGGCTGCCCAGAGCCCTGTCCAGCCTCACCTTGAATGTCTGCAGGGATGGAGCCTCAGCCCTGGACAACCTGGTGCAGTGTTCCAGCAGCCTCCTGGAGCAGAACTTCTTCTACACATGCAATATTAATCTGTTCTGCTCTAGTTTGAAGCCATTTCCCCTCACTCTATCACTACAGGCCCTTGTAAGCAGTCTCTCTTCATCCTTCTTGTAGTCCCCTTCAGGCACTGGCAGGCCACTCCTGCCCTACTGTTCTTTGCAATGAAATCATTTTACTCACATCATTACCCCACCCTGGAGACATTTGGGGTTGGGCTTGACAGGGCTCTGGGTGGAGTGGTCTGGTTGGGGATGTCCCTGCTTGCTGTAGAGGGGTTGGAGTGAATGGGGTTTGGACTCCAGGCAGGGCATTGTGGCATCGAGTATCTGAAGGGGGCTCCAAGAAAGCTGGGGAGGGACTTAGAGGGTGTGAGGGAGTGATAGGAGTGGGGGGGATGGAGCAAAACTAGAAGTGGGGAGATTCAGATTGGCTGTGAGGAAGAAGTTGTTGCCCATGAGGGTGGTGAGAGACTGGCACAGGTTGCCCAGGGAGGTGGTGGAAGCCTCCTGCCTGGAGGTGTTTGCAGCCAGGCTGGATGTGGCTGTGAGCAACCTGCTGTGGTCTGAGGTGTCCCTGCCCATGGCAGGGGGTTGGGACTGGCTGAGCCTTGAGGTCCCTTCCAACCCTGACAGTTCTATGGGGAGAAACTTTATAGAGAGGGTACCAGAGCCCTGGAGAGCAGGTTGCCCAGAGAGGTTCTCTGGAGCCTTTCCAACCCCACCTGGATGCCTTCCTGTGCAGCCTGCCCTGGGTGATGCTGCTCTGGCAGGGGAGTTGGACTGGATGATCTCTGGAGGTCCCTTCCAACCTTTAATGTGCTGTGAGACTGTGATAAACAACTGGTGAGAAAATTAGGCTGCTGACCCAGCAGAGATCCCCAAGAGGAAGCAGTTGTGCCATGAGATGGACATTGAGACTGGGCGCACTGACTGGGTCTCACTGAAGGAGACTGGGTGTCTATGACAAGCAATAGGAAAACTGCTTTCCTTGGCTAAAAATCCTCTGCCAGAGTGTCTTTGATCAAAGCACTTTGTCAGGGTTGACACTCAGGTCATCTTAGTTTTACAGATGTCAAGGCTAAACAAGAGAATCATCCAGAGCAGTGGTGTCTGAAAGAAAGAGTGTCCTCCAGTGATGGTGACTCCACCACCCCCCTGGGCAGCACATCCCAATGGCCAATCTCACTGTCTGGCAAGAATTTCATCCTCACCTCCAGCCAAAACCTCCCCTGGCACAGCTTGAGACTGTGTCCTCTTGTTGTGTCAGGAACAGCCAAGATGCCAGCCCTGCAGCAGGTCACTTCCTGAACTGTTTTATATCCTTGCAAACTCTGCAGGAGTTTGGCTCAGGAGCCGTTTGTAGTGCCGTTCCCTTTGAGCTGCTGAGGTCAGGCAGGCATCAACATCAAAGGAAAAGCTTGAGAGGCTCAGTGAGGTGCTGAAAGGAAGTTTCAAAGGATGGATCAGACGAGCAAGCCACACAGGGTTTTTTGTCCTGCAAAGCAGAACTCCTGAATTTTCAACTCTGTGGTAGAAAACCTGGGGGGGAAAGGAGGAAGCTAGAACAGAACAGAACAGAACAGAACAGAACAGAACAGAACAGAACAGAACAGAACAGAACAGAACAGAACAGAATAGAATAGAATAGAATAGAATAGAATAGAATAGAATAGACCAGTTTGGAAGAGACCTTCAAGATCATCGTGTCCAACCTATCATCCAACACCACCCAACCAACTAACCCATGCAACCAAGCACCCTATCAAGTCTCCTCCTGAACACCTCCAGTGATGGTGACTCCACCACCTCCCCAGGCAGCACATTCCAATGGGCAATCACTCTCTCTGTATAGAACTTCTTCCTAACATCCAGCCTAAACCTCCCCTGGCGCAGCCTGGGAGAAGAGACCAACCTCTGCCTGTCTACAACCTCCCTTCAGGTAGTTGCAGAGAGCAATAAGGTCACCCCTGAGTCTCCTCGTCTCCAGGCTAAGCAACCCCAGCTCCCTCAGTCTCTCCTCACAGGGCTGTGCTCCCAAGCCCCTCACCAACTAGGCTGGATGAGCTTGGAGGTCTCTTCCAACCTGGTTGATTCTAGATGGGGGTTGGTCTCTTCTCCCAGGCAATCAGCACCAGATCAAGAGGACACAGTCTCAAGCTGTGCCAGGGGAAGTTTAGGCTGGAGGTGAGGAGAAAGTTCTTCCCAGAAAGAGGAATTGGCCATTGGGATGTGCTGCCCAGGGAGGTGGTGGAGTCACCATCCCTGGAGCTGTTGAAGAAAGGCTTGGATGTGGCACTTGGAGCCACGGTTTAGCTGTCAGGAGGTGTTAGGGATTAGGTAATAGGTTGTACTTGATGATCTCTGAGGTCTTTTCCAACCTGGTTGATTCTATGATTCTAGACTCCAAATAAACTGGTTTTGGGTTCTTCTTGAGAGCTCCAAGTGGCAATCATGAGGTCTAGCTGATTAGGTAGGGTAAGGTGATGGGCTGGACTGGATGATCTTGGAGGTCTTCTTGGAGGTCTTGGAGCTGGTTGATTCTGTGATGCTGGAACTTCCATGCCTAGGAAAAGGAAGCTGAGAACTCCTCACCCACCCTGCAAGTGCTCAGAGAGTTCATTTCCTCCTGAAGAGCTTTCAGCTCCTGCAGCAGGAGTTCTTACAGAAGTATGAAATGTTCTGGGGATGGTTGCTTTTTCCCCCAGGGAAAGAGAAGTACCAAGTCCCTCAGCCAACTGGCAAGACACCTCAGATGCTTTTTGACTGTGGCTATCTCTGCTTTCCAGGCTCCAGAAGGGTATGCCCAGCACCTGCTAGCTGGGTTTCCTTCCCCTTCCATGCAGTGAGTGATAGCTGTGTTTTCAAACAGAGATAAGGGGGAGAGGGGATGGTGAAGGATAACGGCAGCAGCCTGGGCTGCCTCTTCTGGCTTGGCCTCAGCCCCCTTATCTCACCTAATGGCAGAGTGAGTGCCAGTGTTTATTTGGCCATCCTCATCCACCAGCTGCTCCTGTGCTGTGGTGTTTTTCTTCCCAGATGGCAGCAGGATGTTCCACGATAAAACCGACACGGGAAACAATGCAGAATTTGCCTAGGAGAGGTTCAGCAAGCAGGAGAGAAACAGCTGAGGGCTTTCACAGCTTGCCAAGTTGCCTGACCTTGGTGCCAGAGTAATTATAGCCTGACTGGAACAGAGGGTAAGGGAAGAAAAGCTCTCACCAGATTGATCAGGTACCTTTCTGGAAGGGGAAGGGGGCTGGGGGGAAACCTAACTAAAACTCCTCTAAACATTTTGGCCCTGTGACAAAATCAATTGCTGCAGTCTAAAAGAGCTCCCAGAAGCCTCATAGATTAGCAGGCCTTGTGAACTGGTACATGCTGGCTAATTAATGCCCTTCTAGATAGAGATTTTATTCAATTGTACTCTGATCTCATTCAAAGGAACCCTGAGATCACAGAATCATGTTAGGGGCTGGAAGGGACCTCAAAAGTTCACCCAGCCCAAGCCCACTGCCAGAGCAGGAGCACCTAGAGCAGCTCACATAGGAACACATCCAGATGGGTTTGGAAGGACTCCAGAGAGGGAGACTCCACAACCCCCCCGGGCAGCCTGCTCCAGGGCTCTGGCACCTTCACAGGGGAAAAATTCTTCCTCCTGTGTCCATGGAACTTCCTCTGCCTCAGCTTCCACCACTGCCCCTGGGGCTGGCATTGGGCATCCCCCAGCAGAGCCTGGCTCCAGCCTCTGGACGCTCACCCTGCACACCTTGATCACCAGCAATGAGGTCACCTCTCAGGCTCCTGCTCTCCAAGCTACAGAGCCCTCAGCTCCCTCAGGCTCTCCTCATGAGGAAGATCTTCCACTGCCTGCAGCATCTTTGTGGCTCTGTGCTGGACTCTCTCAAGCAGTTCCCTGAGGTCCTTCTTGACCTGAGGGGCTCAGGACTGGACACAATATTCCAGATGTGGCCTCAGCAGGGCAGGGGAGAGGGAGAGGGAGAGGATACAAACAGCCATAATTTCCCTGGGTTTCACCTTTCATTTGTCAGCATTTAGAGACATTGAATAGAGATCAAATATTTAAACAATGTCATTAAAAACCCCAACCCCAACCCCACACCTAAGTATCCTTTCCAAACTCCTAGCTGAATTATCACAGTATCACAGAATCCCCAAGGTTGGAAGAGACCTCAAAGATCATCAAGTCCAAACTCACCACAGACCTCAGGACTAGACCATGGCACCAAGTGCCACATCCAATCCCCTCTTGAACACCTCCAGGGATGGGGACTCCACCACCTCCCTGGGAGGGGTGCAGATGACAGATGTTGTCCTAAAGCTTTCAGCCCTGTGGGGCTCAGAGGCAGGTGCTGAAGTTGCTGAACCACTAAGTTGAAGTTTTGCTGGCTCCTGGCTGCACAATGTGCTGGGTGTGCCCCAGGCTGGAAGGAACGAGGTGGGGAGACTTTCATCTCTTCCTTGCAGTCTTTCTCCAGCCACTTTGCAGCAAATGTCAGCCAAGACACAAAAAATGATGACAGAAAGTGACCTCCTGCAGCTCTCAAAGCAGAGCTTTTCAGGGGAGAAGCAGCACAGAGAGGTCACTGCAGACATCACCACTGCTGGAGTGTGGCCTGTCTGGCAGTAAGAGAAAAAGTCATTCCCTACATGCATGTTCTGAAGGGACTTGGCTTGCAGCACCTGTATCAGTAATTACTCATCACAAGGTTGCTCATAGGAATCTGTGAAGCCCTCTGTGCACCACTGGAACAGCAGTAGCCTCAGCCAGGTGTTTGAGCACTGACAGCCACAATCATGTGCCCCTCTGAGCACCCTGTCACAGAACATTAGGTTGGAAGGGACCTCCAGAGAGCATCCAGTCCAAGCCCCCTGCCAGAGCAGCATCACCCAGGGCAGGCTGCACAGGAAGGCATCCAGGTGGGGTTGGAAAGGCTCCAGAGCAGGAGACTCCACAACCTCTCTGGGCAGCCTGCTCCAGGGCTCTGCCACCCTCACTGTCAAGAAGTTTCTCCTCATGTTGAGCTGAAACCTTCTCTGTTCAAGCTTGTCCCTGTTGTTCCTTGGCTTATTCCTGTGGACCATCCAAAAGAGCTTGGTCCCCTCCACTTGACCCCCACCCCTCACCTATTGATAGGCATTGATCAGGTCCCCTCTCAGCCTTCTCTTCTCCAGGCTAAACAGCCCCAGGGCTCTCAGTCTCTCTTCACAGGGGAGATGCTCAAGTCCCCTAAGCATCCTCCTGGCTCTCCCTTGGACTCTCTCCAAGGGAGATCCTCTCCTCTCCTCTCTCCTCCTCCTCTCCCTCTCTCCCTCCTCCTCTCCTCTCCTCTCCTCTCCTCTCCTCTCCGAACCTCTCCGAACCTCTCGAACCTCTCCGAACCTCTCTGAACCTCTCCTCTCCTCTCCGAACCTCTCCTCTCCGAACCTCTCCTCTCCTCTCCTCTCCTCTCCTCTCCTCTCCTCTCCGAACCTCTCTCCTCTCCTCCTCTCCTCTCCTCTCCTCTCCTCTCCTCTCCTCTCCTCTCCGAACCTCTCCGAACCTCTCCGAACCTCTCCTCTCCTCTCCCTCCCTCTCTCCTCTCCGAACCTCTCCTCTCCTCCATAGAAGACCTTTCCTGCCTAGTGTTTCATTTACACAATTTGTCTCAAGATGTGCTGAAGGAGCAGAGTTTATGCATGCAAACAATGACTTATTTATTAGGGTTTTCATCTTTCCTATTCACCCCTGAATGCCAACTTGGTATCAAATCTCCATGTTTGAAAGCTCAATGATTGATTATGCCAGCAGAAAGTTGTCATAAAATCTGTGGTGATTTATCTGAGAATCATATGGGTGGGTTGGGTCTGTTTGGGTTTTTTCTCTTGTCCTCAACATGAGGAGGAACTTCTTCCCTGGGAGGGTCCCAGAGCCCTGGAGCAGGTTTCCCAGAGAGGTTGTGGTGTCTCCTGCTCTGGAGCCTTTCCAGCCCCATCTGGATGTGTTCTGTGTGACCTGTGCTGGATTCTATGCTCCTGCTCTGCCAGGGGGGTTGGACTTGATGGTCTCTTGAGATCCCTTCCAACCCCTGACATGCTGTGAGCCTGGGATCCCGTGAAAAGTTGTGTTAAAGTGGCTTTCAGACCTTCTTTTTCTGTCACATGATGCACTGAGCTGTTCAGAGCTGTGAGCAATCTTTGACCCCTATGGAAAGCTCAAAAGTCTTTAAACCATAAAATGGTTTGGGTTGGAAGGAACCTCCAAAGCCCATCCAGACCAGCCCCCCTGCAGTCAGCAGGGACATCCCTAACTAGATCAGGTTGCCCAGAGCCCTGTCCAGCCTCACCTTGAATATCTCCTGGGAAGGAGCCTCAAACACCTCCCTGGGCGACCTGCTGCAGTGTTCCACTAACCACATAGTAAACAAACTGTTCCTCACATCCAATCTAAATCTGCTCTTCTCTAGTTTGAAGACATTGTGCCTTGTCCTGTCCTTGCAGACCTTTGGGAACAATCCTCTGCAGCCTTCTTGTAGCCCCTTCAGGCACTGGCAGGCTGCTATTAGGGGTCCCCAGAGCCTTCTCTTCTCCAATCCCCTGAGCATTTCCATGGCCCTCTTCTGGTCTGGCTCCATCATCTCTCTGTCTTTTCTGTATTGAGGGCTCCAGACTAGGATGCAGGACTCCAGGTGAGGTCTGCCAGGTCCATGAGAATGTCCCAGATAGCGTGGAGCATCTTCACTGGGATCTGACACCCATCCTTAAACAACTGTGTTCTGCAACTGGATGTGGGTGCCAGCCTCCAGAAAGCTCCAAAAGGCCCCCACCAGCTTCCATTCAGAGTTAAAGGTGCTCTGAAGGTGTAACTCCCAACCCCTGGAGGTTTCAGCATCACACAGGACATGCTTACAGCAACTTCATTCAGCTGTCAGAGATCAGGATTCCCAAGTTTTGGTAGCAATTACCTTCCTGAGCCCATAGAGCAAAATGAGTGAGACATAACATCTGCTTTCTGGCTCCACAAGTAAACTCAGACCGAGGGAGTCCAGGCATTGATTACCTGCCCCAGCCAATGAGCCAGCACATTTGTCAAAGTCAGGAATTATTACAATTTCCACTGAGCCTCTGAGCTAATTAGAACTGAGTGGAAAACAGCTTCCCCCCCTCCTTCAGTCTCTTAAAATGGTTGAAGGCTCAAGGCTTTGAGAGATGGACAGTGGCACTGAGTGCACCCTCAGCAGGTCTGCTGCTGACACCAAGCTGTGTGGTGCTGCTGACAGCTGGAGGGAAGGATCCATCCAGAGGGACCTGGACAGGCTGCAGAGCTGAGCCCAGGACAACTTCATGAGGTTCAGCAAGACCAAGAGCAAGCTTGGTCCTGCAGCTGGGTCAGGGCAATCCCAGGCACCTATACAGCCTGGGCAGGGACTGGCTGGAGAGCAGCCCTGAAGAAAAGGCCCTGAGGGTGCTGGGGGAGGAGAAGCTCAACAGGAGCCAGCAGTGAGCACTTGCAGCCCAGAGAGCCAAGCAGAGCCTGGGCTGCAGCAAGAGAAGCAGAGCCAGCAGGGCCAGGGAGGGGATTCTGCCCCTCTGCTCCACTCTGCTGAGACCACAGCTGGAGCTCTGGGGCCAGTGCTGGAGCCCCTAGGACAGGAAGGGTCTGGAGGTGCTGGAAGGTGTCCAGAGAAGGGCCAGGAGGAGGAGCAGAGGGCTGGAGCTGCTCTGCTGTGAGGACAGACTGAGGGAGTTGGGGTTGTGCAGGCTGGAGAGGAGAAGGCTCCCAGGAGACCTCATTGTGGCCTTCCAGGATCTGGAGGGGGCTCCAAGAAAGCTGGGGAGGGACTTTTGAGGGTGTCAGGGAGTGATAGGACTGAGGGGGATGGAGCAAAATTAGAAATGGGGAGATTGAGATTGGATGTGAGGAAGAAGTTGTTGCCCAGGAGGGTGGTGAGAGCCTGGCCCAGGTTGCCCAGGGAGGTGGTGGAAGCCTCCTGCCTGGAGGTGTTTGCAGCCAGGCTGGATGTGGCTGTGAGCAACCTGCTGTGGTGTGAGGTGTCCCTGCCCATGGCAGGGGGGTTGGGACTGGCTGAGCCTTGAGGTCCCTTCCAACCCTGACAATGCCCCAAATCCAGGAACCCTCTATCAGCCTTCCCAGTGCCTGTAAACCCCAACCTGCTATGTGAAAGTTTAAAACCTTCCCACCCTGAACTCAAATCAAAGAACTTGGGTTTCCCACACCTCATTGACAGCCAAACCCCCAGGAGGTTAGCCATGACTCTGATGGTTTTGATCTGAAATGACCTCATGGTGATGGAGATGACTGAGGTGGGGTCTGGGAAGCAGGATTGATTCTGAGGTTTGGGGGTGGAGCAGTACTAATTATTGGGCAAGGGAATCCAAATCACTCTACTCATTTACTGGGGGGATGTGAGAAGGGACTAAAGCAGATGAAATTTGTGCTGAAGAGAATAGTTTTGCAACAAAGCCATCAGTTCTGAGTCAGAACTCTCACACCTCTGGGGATTGTTCTTTCCTGACTGCAACAAGATCTCCTCCAGAGCTGTCTGGCTTCATGGAAACCCTGCACAAAAGCATTCTGCTTCCACAGGATGCTGCTGCTGCATCTCCTCCTTGCAGATGAGTTTTGATCAGAGTAGAGTGGAGAGTTAGAGCTGGGAGGGTGGAGAAGGCTTGCAGGAGAGACTGGAGGTTCAGAAATGCATAGGTAGGAAAGAATTGCCCTATTTTGAACAACAACTCCACTCTGATTTGATGCAAAATGGCAATAATGAGAAAAGGTCAGGGCCTAAGGAAGCTGTGGGGTGTGTAAAAGAAGGGAGGCTAGAAACAGAGAGAGTTCTGGGTTGCAAGAGACCTCCAAAGGTCTCCACCACCTCCCTGGGCAACCTGCTGCAGTGTTCCAGCAGCCTCCTGCTGCAGAACTTGTTCCTCACATCCAATCTCAATCTGCTCTGCTCTCATCCAATCTCAATCTGCTCTGCTTTCATCTCAAACCATTGCCCCTGCTCCTGTCCCTGCAGGCCTTTGGGAGCAGTCCCTCTCTGTCACATCCCTGCCAGCATCATCATTTCTCTTCCCAGCTGTTGTCCATACCACAGTAGGGTCATGTTTCTGCCTAACCTACATGGTAACATTGCCCTCCGTCCTCTGCCTCCCCAACAAGCAAAGACAAAACTAGTTGGAAGACTGCCACAGAATTAGTTACATGGAAATGGTGTGGAATATGATACCAGATATGATGGGATATACTCCACAAGGGAGGCTCCAGGGAGGCCTCATGGCAGCCTGCCAGTGCCTGAAGGGGCTACAGGAAGGCTGCAGAGGGACTGCTCCCAAAGGCCTGCAGGGACAGGAGTAGGGACAATGGTTTGAAATGAGAGCAGAGCAGATTGAGATTGGATGTGAGGAACAAGTTCTGCACCAGGAGGCTGCAACAGGTTGCCCAGGGGGATGGTTGGGGTCCCATCCCTAGGGATATTCAAGGTGAGGCTGGACAGGGCTCTGAGCAACCTGATCTAGTGGAGGATGTCCCTTCATGACTGCAGAGGGTGCTGGACTGGCTGACCTGTCCTTTCCAACCCAAACCACTCCATGATTCTATGCTATACTCTAATACAATGTAATGCACTCCTTGCTTAGCCAACAATGATTCATGCCCACTGCAAACTCCTTTTCTCCTACCTGCTCACCGACCTCTTCCTCTCCTTGCCCCACGCTCCCTGCCTCTTCCTCAGCTGATGAATAATGCATTGCACCCCACATTATAGGAAATGTATTTACAAATGGAGTCCAACTGCCTCATCAGATGTGCAGTTTGTAACTTTGCTCAGTGACTGAGAGCACTTGAAAGCAACTTCCATTATTTATGTTCCAGTCAGCCTGGATTCCACTGGCCTCTGAATCCGTCGATCCGAGCCAAGGCCTGGGCTTTACTCTACTATTGACTTTTAAACAGGGCTGTCCATTGATTTAATTGGAGGGTCCTGATTAAAAATTGATGTGGCAATGTGGCCTCCTGCCCCCAGTCTGCACACAAAGCTGGTGCTAATGCTCTGGCTGCACAGCTGCAGTCGCTCGTATTCAACCGGTGTCCAACTCATTGCAGTTCAAACTGCAGCTCTGTGCTTCTGGAGAAGATACCAACAGCAGTGAGCAGACACAAAGACCATTCCTCTTCTGAGGAAGGGCTGGAAACAGATGTGATAAGTGGTATGTACTTCCAACTGAAAGCTTCACTTGTTGGGGAAAAAAAGATAATTCACAGAGTCACAGAAAAGAAAAGGCTGGAAAAGAGCTTCAGGAGCACCAAGTCCAACCCAGAACCCTGCTCTGCAAGGCTCAGCCCTAAACCACAGCCCCAAGCACCACATCCAAACCACCCTGAAACACAGCCAGGCTTGGGGACTCCTCCACCTGCCTGAGCAGCACATTGTGCCATGGTTTAGTTGATTGGATAGTGATGGATGATAGGTTGGACATGATGATCTCAAAGGTCTCTTCCAACCTGGGCTATGCTATTCTGCTCTCCTCTCCTCTCCTCTCCTCTCCCTCTCCTCTCCTCTCCTCTCCTCTCCTCTCCTCTCCTCTCCTCTCCCTCTCCTCTCCTCTCCCTCTCCTCTCCTCCTCCTCTCCCTCTCCTCTCCCTCTCCTCTCCTCTCCTCTCCTCTCCTCTCCTCTCCCTCTCCTCTCCTCTCCTCTCCTCTCCTCTCCTCTCCTCTCCTCTCTTCTCTTCTTTTTCCGTTCCATTCCATTCCATTCCATTCCATTCCATTCCATTCCATTCCATTCCATTCCATTCCATTCCCACTTTTGCTGGGAAAAAATGTTTCCTACTGTCCAGTCTAAACCTCCCCTGCTGCAGCTTGAGGCCATTCCCTCTTGTTCTGTCACTGATTCATAGAATCATAGAATCAATAAGGCTGGAAAAGACCTCAGAGATCCTCAAGTCCAACTTATCACCTAATACCAAACACCTCCTGAGAACTAAACTATGGCACCCAGTGCCACACCTGTTGAAGGTTTCCCTTTTTGAACACCTCCAGGGATGGGGACTCCACCACCCCCCTGGGCAGCACATCCCAATGGCCAATTCCTCTTTCTGGGAAGAACTTTCTTCTCACCTCCAGCCTAAACTTCCCCTGGCACAGCTTGAGACTGTGTCCTCTTGTTCTGGTGCTGGTTGCCTGGGAGAAGAGACCAACCCCCACCTGGCTACAACCTCCCTTCAGGGAGTTGGAGAGAGCAAGAAGGTCTCCCCTGAGCCTCCTCTTCTCCAGGCTAAGCAACCCCAGCTCCCTCAGCCTCTCCTCCCAGGACTGTGCTCCAGACCTCTCCCCAGCCTCATTGCCCTTCTCTGGACATGTTCGAGTGTCTCAATGTCCTTCTTAAATTGAGAGGCTAATTACTAATTAGGCTACTAGAATGTAGCCTAACTAACTGGTCTAGACAGCCAGAAACATGGGTAGAATCCTGCTACATATAGCAGATAACCCAACACAGAGATCAGCTCAGCCTACACAGTCTCCACACCTGTGAGTTCTGAATAGAAATGATTTTGACCTTTTCCTGCACTGTAGGTGTGGGAACTAGAATTTAGCTACATTTCCCCTGCTGCAGGCAGCCAGTGTGACACAGATCTTTTAATGCAGCAGAAAAGACTCTGTGGATTCCATGTTGGCTCTCCCTGCCCACCTGCACCCTGGGTGCATTGTCTTTAACCACAAACACTCCTTGAAGCATCTCAATCCCAAGCCCAGCACTGAGGGTTTAAAGGCAAAGAAAGCAGGAAATGATTCCCTGCACAAGATCTTCCCCATGAGGGTGGTGAGAACCTGGCACAGGTTGCCCAGGGAGGTGGTGGAAGCCTCATCCCTGGAGGTTTTGATGTGGCTGTGAGCAACCTGCTGTAGTGTGAGGTGTCCCTGCCCATAGCAGGGGGGTTGGAATTGGATGCTCCTCGAGGTCCCTTCCAACCCTGATATGATCCTAATACCAAAGCACACGAGGGAATAGAATTCCACGGGGAACACAGAGCTATTCCTGTGGGGAAAATCCCAGTTGTTAGAAGGTTCACCACAGAATTCCCAGCATTTGTTCTGCTCCAAAAGGAAGTTTAAATTGCAGCCGCAAAGGCTGCTTGCAGCTCCTGCCGTGGACCAAAAGAGGGCAGCTAAAGCTTTCAAGACAAAGCCCAAGGAGCTCTCTCAGCGCTGGGATTCCTTTACAGCAATATCCCAAGCAATCCTCTGCCACTTCAGGGCATACGAAGTGGAAATAAAGAAGTCTGGCACTAGGCAATGAGATAGGAAAGTGCCAGGTGTATAGAGTTCATTTTAAAGGGCAAAATCAACCAGGTTGGAAAAGACGTAGAGATCAAGTCCAACCTAATACCTAACACCTCCTGACAACTAAACCCTGGCTCCAAGTGCCACATCCAAGCCTTTCTGAACACCTCCAGGGATGGGGACTCCACCACCTCCCTGGGCAGCACATCCCAAGGGCCAATCTCTCTTGCTGGGAAGAACTTTCTCCTCACCTCCAGCCTAAACTTTCCCTGGCACAGCTTGAGACTGTGTCCTCTTGTTCTGGTGCTGGCTGCCTGGGAGAGGAGACCAACCCCCAGAACCCCTATTAGATAGAGATTTTGCAGCCAGCAATGGAATCTGTGATCACCTGGGTTGCCATCTTCATAGTATAGTATCATAGTATCATAGTATCATAGTATCATAGTATCACAGTATCAGTCAGGGTTGGAAGGGACCACAAGGATCAGCTAGTTCCAACCCCCCTGCCATGGGCAGGGACACCCCACACTAGATCAGGCTGGCCAGAGCCTCAGCCAGCCTGGGCTTAAACACCTCCAGGGATGGGGCCTCGACCACCTCCCTGGACAACCCATTCCAGGGCTTCACCACTCTCATGGGGAAGAACTTCCTCCTCACCTCCAGCCTGAATCTCCCCACCTCCAGCTTCATTCCATTCCCCCTAGTCCTATCACTGCCTGAGATCCTGAGCAGTCCCTCCCCAGCCTTCCTGTAGGCCCCCTGCAGATCCTGGAAGGCCACAATGAGGTCACCTGGGAGCCTTCTCTTCTCCAGATTGAACAGCCCCAACTCTTTCAGTCTGTCCTCACAGCAGAGCAGCTCCAGCCCTCTGCTCATCCTCCTGGCCCTTCTCTGGACACCTTCCAGCACCTCCAGATCCCTCTTGTACTAGGGGCTCCAGAACTGGAGGCAGTACTCCAGGTGGGGTCTCCCCAGAGCTGAGCAGAGGGGGAGAATCACCTCCCTTGCCCTGCTGGCCACACTTCTCCTGCTGCAGCCCAGGCTCTGGTTGGCTTTCTGGGCTGCAAGTGCACCATTAGTTCTGTTCTTAATGAAATAATATGTTTTAGAAGCTTTTCCTAACTTGACATTGGAGTTGCAGCCTCTGAACACTGCATTTACATCAGCCCAGTGACTTTCACTTCGTGGTTTAAAGGGTGTCAAAAATTCCTGACTCATTTTTTGATGTCAAGTTCCTGCTGTTGGGAGCTTTCCCTTCATTATTAAAAGGCTGTCTAGAAACTCCTGGCTCATCTTTGATGGCAAGTTCCTACTGTTGGGAACTTTGCCTTTAAAAAGGGTACCTAAAATTCCTGACTCATTTTTTGATGTCAGGTTCCTGCTGCTGGGAACTTTCCCTTTGCCATTAAAAAGGGAATCTGAAATTCCTGACTCATTTTTTGATGTCAGGTTCCTGCTGCTGGGAACTTTCCCTTTGCCATTCAAGGGGAATCTGAAATTCCTGACTCATTTTTTGGTGTCAACTTCCTACTGCTGGGAACTTTTCCTTCCTTCTTAAAAGGCTATCTAAAATTCCTGACTCATTTTTGATGTCAGATTCCTGCTGTGGGGAGCTTTCCCTTCATTATTAAAAGGGTGTCCAGAAATTCCTGGCTCATTCTTGCTGCCAGTTTCCTACCTGCTGGGTACCTTCACTTGCTTCATTGCTCCTCTTCTTCACTGCTGAGCATGAAATCAAGCCTACAGTAAGGTGCAAAATGTCAAGGTCTTACTATTGGGTGGCTCCATTCCCTTGCAGAACTTTAGCTCCTGTTATTCACTGTTGGTAGTTAGCTCAAGCCTGCAGGGAGGTGCAAAATTTAGGGCATGTGGAACCCTTGTTTAGAGCAGTGAGTAATAGCTGGCTTGGCCTACTCTGCCTAGTGGCTGGAAGGAACACATTGCCCTCTCTTTGCAGTCTGACTCTTTCCCTAGGTTGAAGCGTAGGGAAGGTATTGCACTGTGGAAGTCTCTCTGTTTCCTTCCCCTTACAATGGACCTGATTTTAGAAGCTCTTTGGAATCACCAGGCAGAAGCCCTGGATGACAGAGAGACACACACCAGGCACACCAAAGTTCTTTCTTCTTTGCATCTCCTCAGTTGCTGTCCTTAGGGGAGTTAAATCTGCCCTGGAAATTCATGCTACCATTCTCTCTCTTGCCTTCTAGCTCTCCCTCTATGTCTCTCTCTCCCTCTATCTCTCCCTCTCTCAGCTCTCTCTCTGTCTCTCTCTCCCTCTGTCATCTCTTTCTCTCTCTCTAATCTTTCTATCTCTCCCTATCTCTATCTCATCTCTCTCTCTCCTTCTATCTATCTCCTTCTCTCTCTCTCTCTCTCTCTCCCTCCCTCCCTCTATCATCTCTTTCTCTATCTCCATCTCCATCTCACCTCTCTCTCTATATATATATCTCTCCATCTCCATCTCCATATCATTTCTCTCTCTCTCATCTCTATAATCTCTATCTCTATCTCTATCTCTATCTCTCTTTATCTCTATCTCTATCATCTCTATCATCTCTATCTCTATCTCCATCTCCATCTCCATCTCCATCTCTATCTCTATCTCTGTCTCTATCTCTACCTCTGTCTCTATCTCTATCTCTATCTCTATCTCTATCTCTATCTCTATCTCTATCTCTATCTCTATCTCTATCTCTATCTCTATCTCTATCTCTATCTCTATCTCTATCTCTATCTCTATCTATCTCTATCTCTATCTCTATCTCTATCTCATCT
This sequence comes from Melanerpes aurifrons, assembly GCA_011125475.1. Taxonomy (NCBI): domain Eukaryota; kingdom Metazoa; phylum Chordata; class Aves; order Piciformes; family Picidae; genus Melanerpes; species Melanerpes aurifrons. The sequence continues at coordinate 1,883,560 of WWNC01000001.1, forward strand.
CTATCTCATCTCTATCTCTATCTCTATCTCTATCTCTATCTCTATCTCTATCTCTATCTCTATCTCTATCTCTATCTCTATCTCTATCTCTATCTCTATCTCTATCTCTATCTCTATCTCTATCTCTATCTCTATCTCTCTATCATCTCTATCATCATCTCTATCTCTATCTCTATCTCTATCTCTATCTCTAGCTCTATCTCTCTCTATCTCTATCTCTATCTCTATCTCTATCTCTATCTCTATCTCTATCTCTATCATCTCTATCTCCATCTCCATCTCCATCTCATTCTCTCTCTCTCTCTCTCTGTGTCTATCTCCATCTCATCTCTATCTCTCTCATCTCTATCTCTCCATCTCCATCTCCATCTCCATCTCCATCTCCATCTCCATCTCCATCTCCATCTCCATCTCCATCTATCACCTCTATATCACAACAGGTACAAAATCAATATGCAGCTGTGGCTTTAGTGTAGCTTTTAAAGTCTTTCCCCATTTGTTTATTAAACTGGCTGCCTTATGAGTAACAGAAAACAGACTTCCAGCTGGAAAGATGTGAAACTTAATCCCCTATTAAGTGACTTCATTCCCCTCCCCCCCCTTGCCCCTGTTCTTTAGAATGTGATGTGAGTTCATGTCCTAGTAGGGAGTGCCAGAAATAAAACCATTTCTGGTCCTCTTATTAAATACCTTTTATTGAACCAGAATTATTACCCCTTGAAATACCAAACAAGAACTGCAAGAAAACCCCCAAAGTAAAACACAATCAAAGGAGTAAAGAAGAGTTGTCTGGAAGAGAAATGATTAGCAAAAGGTGGGTTGAGAGTCCCATCGTTTTTGACACCTATCCACTCTCCTACCTTGGGTATTTTTGCTGCTTTTCTTTTCCCACATTTGAAGGTTTGTTTGGTTTGGTTTGGTTTGGTTTGGTTTGGTTTGGTTTGTTACTGCTGGATGCTGTTGTGTGGGTTTTGGTTTAGGTTTTCCACAAAGCCATTCAAGAATCCATGCAGGTGTTTGCTGAAGTGACATTGCTAGGTTTGATTTCTTCCCTTTCTAGCTGAGGTAGTACTCAGCAAAAGAAGTTTGGAGGGTAGGGAAATGTGGAGATGGGTATGTTAAGGATAGAATATGTTGTTATTGCTGCCATTTTCAGGTTGGACTTGATGATCTCTGAGGTTTATTCCAACCTTGTTGATTCCATGATTCTATCTACAACTCCCTGCAGGGAGGTTGTGGCCAGGTGGGGGTTGGTCTCTTCTCCCAGGCACCCAGCACCAGAACAAGAGGACACAGTCTCAAGCTGTGCCAGGGGAGGTTCAGGCAGGATGTGAGGAAGAAGTTCTTCCCAGCAAGGGAGATTGGCCATTGGGATGTGCTGCCCAGGGAGGTGGTGGAGTCACCATCCCTGGAGGTGTTTAAGAGGAGCCTGCATGAGGCATTTGGTGCCATGGTCTGGTTGATGAGATGGTGTTGGGTGCTAGGTTGGACTTGATGATCTCAAAGGTCTTTTCCAACCTGGTTAATTCTGTATTCTATATTCTTCCAGATCAATTTGGAGTCAAATATCATTTTATTGCTGCTCAGACAACTCCTGCTTTACAAGCCATCAGTTTTGCATCTCCTGTCAGTGACAGTTCCCTTTGCTGGTAATCAGCTATGGCTCACCCAGGGAATTCACCTGTCACAGGCTGGGCTACTGTGGGGGTTTCAGTCCTGACCATCCACTTTTGGCATTTCTTTTTTTCCCCAGCTCCTGGAACCAGAGGAACTTTTTCATTTGGGCTACCTGAAATTTAGATTATGTGCACACTCCCTAAATGGAGCAGAACAGAGGGAGGAGCGTGGGAGGGCTGCAGGCAATGTATGCCTTCACCAGTGCCAGGGAGTGCATATATAGTGGTGCAACATGCTCAAACATATGGGCCTGCCTTGGGAGGCATCTGCTTTGGGTGCCCAAGCTGAGAGACCTAGAGAGAGGAAACTTCAGCAGACCTTGGGGAGTAGCCCCTGAAAATCAGAGTTCAAGGTTTGCTTTGAGTCTGACCCAAGACCTAGAAAGGATCCTTGCTAACTGGAACAGCTGAAGCTCAAAGGTTTAACCTGGCTTGGACTTGAGGAACAGATCTAGAGGGATCTTGGATGTTTTTCTTGGCTAGTCTTGATTGCCTCTACCAAAATGCTCGAGATTAAAACTTCCTTCCTTGCAAGCCATTGCATGTTAATCAAGCCAGTGTATAGATCACCATAAAATTAACAGCATACAGAATCACAGAATGGATCACAGAAGGTGAGGGGTTGGAAGGAAACTTGAAAGCTCATCCAGTCCAACCCCTCCTGCCAGAGCAGGACCCCAGAATCCAGCACAGGTCACACAGGAACACATCCAGACAGGGCTGGAAGGACTCCAGAGAGGAAGACTCCACAACCCCCTGGGCAGCCTGTGCCAGGGCTCTGGCACCTTCACAGGGAAAAAATTCTTCCTCCTGTGTCCATGGAACTTCCTCTGCCTCAGCTTCCACCACTGCCCCTGGGGCTGGCATTGGGCATCCCCCAGCAGAGCCTGGCTTCAGCCTCTGGGCACTCACCCTGCACATCTTGATCACCAGCAATGAGGTCACCTCTCAGGCTCCTGCTCTCCAAGCTACAGAGCCCTCAGCTCCCTCAGGCTCTCCTCATGAGGAAGATCTTCCACTGCCTGCAGCAGCTCTGGGGCTCTGTGCTGGACTCTCTCAAGCAGTTCCCTGAGGTCCTTCTTGACCTGAGGGGCCCAGAACTGGGCACAATATTCCAGGTGTGGCCTCAGCAGGGCACATCTCTGCTGTAGAGCAGAGAAGCTGTGGCTCAGCAGCTCGGATTGTCAAAGCAAAGCTCTTGCAGGGTTCCTTAGGAGTTTTTTATAGATGAAAAGAAGTGTCCAGCTGATGAATGCTCTTCACCAGAGTGACTGCTCTGGCAGTCATATCATGTCTCTGAAAGCACACATGGCTGTGGAAACAGAAACTCCTGACCCTCCTGCTGACAGGGTTTTCTTAGGGGAGACCTTCTTGCCCTCTACAACTCCCTGAAGGGAGGTTGTAGCCAGGTGGGGGTTGGACTCTTCTCCCAGGCAAGCAACACCAGAACAAGAGGACACAGTCTCAAGATGTGTCAGGGGAGGTTTAGGCTGGAGGTGAGGAAGAAAGAGAGATTGGCCATTGGGATGTGCAGCCCAGGGAGGTGGTGGAGTCCCCATCCCTGGAGGTGTTTAGGAAGAGCCTGGATGAGGCACTTGGTGCCATGGTTTAGTTGATCAGATGGTGCTGGGTGATAGGTTGGACTGGATGAGCTCTGAGGTCTTTCCCAACCTGGTTAATTCTGTATTCTTTCTTCTTCCATGGGAGACCAACCTTTGGGACACCTGAGGAGATTCAGCTGCAGCTCTGGCTTAAAAAAACTGTAACTATTTCTATTTATTGATTCTTTTGATTGATTGATTACAGAATATAGAATTAACCAGGTTGGAAAAGAACTTTTAGAATCTGGGATCTGATCAATGGCTATCAATAGCTGAGGGCTGGGGGTCGTGAAGGATGGGAGAGGGACAGGCTCTGCTCACTTGTGCCCTGGGATAGGACAAGGGGCAATGGATGTAAGCTGCAGCACAGGAGGTTCCACCTCAACACCAGGGAGAACTTCTTCACTGTAAGGCTCACAGAGTCCTGGAGCAGGCTGCCCAGAGAGGTTGTGGAGTCTCTCTGGAGACTTCCAAGGCCTGTCTGGATGTGTTCTGTGTGACCTGTGCTGGATTCTATGCTCCTGCTCTGGCAGGGGGCTTGGACTTGATGATCTCTTGGGGTCCCTTCCAACCCCTGACATCCTCTGATCCTGTGAGATGTCTTTTGGTGAGAGAGAGATGTGGAGATATCCCTCTAATCCTATCCTTTCAGGTCTGCAGATGAATGTTGGCTATTAGTAGTTGTGTTCTCCCCTCCTTGCCCCTCCATGGCCCCCACCCTCCTTTCCCTTCATGAAATTGCCTTCTTCATCAATTCATCACCTTTCCTTTTTATTTTATCCTCCAAACTTTTTGTTTTCTCCGAGCAGCAGCAGCCCTGGCAGTCTCCCTTTGTTCTTCTGTTGATAAATAATTTATCATGTAGAAATATCTCTTCTTAGTCTTAAAAAAATAAACTAATGGTTGAACACAAGATACTGCCAGAAGCAGAGCTTAGCCCTAGCTTTGGGAAGAAAAAGAACACAGCAACAACAAAAAGAATAGGGAGGGAAAAGAAAAAACAAAAGCCAGAAGCTTCCTGCTTAACAAAGAGAGAAGGAAGGAACCTCACCTGGAAATCCATTTCAGTGAGTGAAGGCTGAGTCTTGTCGGCAGGTGCTAAATGCATCTGAGCTCCCCTCACCTTATCACAGAGCCACAGAAACATCCAGGTTGGAAAAGAGCCTCAGGAGCACCAAGCCCAACCCAGAACCCTGCTCTACAAGGCTCAGCCCTAAACCAGAGCCCCAAGCACCACATCCAAACCACCTTGAAACACAGCCAGGCTTGGGGACTCCACCACCTCCCTGGGCAGCACATTCCAGTCCCTGACCACTCTTGATGGGGAAAAATGTTTCCTACCATCCAGTCTAACCCTCTCTTTCTGCAGCTTGAGGCCATTGCCTCTTGTTCTGTCACTGATTCCCTGTGAGAAGAGACCAGCAGCAGCCTCTCCACAACCTCCTTTCAGGTAGTTGTGGACAGCAATAAGGTCTCCCTCAGCCTCCTCCTCTCCACACTAACCATCCCCAGCTCCTTCAGTTGCTCTCCAGCAGATTTATTCTCCAGAAGGCCCAGGGAAACTGTCCTCTCTTTCTCCTTCTCTTCCACAGCTCAATTCATTCCCCCCCCCCAAAAAAAAACAAAACAGAAGTAGCTTCTTTGAAAAGTTTTGAAGACACAAAGGGCTACAGCATGGATGAAGTTATTGGCAGAAATGAGTGGAGAATGGTGTAGGTGATGCCAGTGAGGAGGTCTTATAATGACACTTGGTTGACAATTGCTGTGCATGGTGCAGATGTGGTGCTCAAGGAAACCACACAGCTGGCCAAGATGTTCAGTCCATCATTGGACAAGCTGCTGGTGGTGGTGGTGGTGGGATCACTTTAGCCTGGAGAGGCTCAGGGGAGACCTCATTGCTCTCTACAGCTACCTGAAGGGAGGTTGTAGCCAGGTGGGGGTTGGTCTCTTCTCCCAGGCACCCAGCACCAGAACAAGAGGACACAGTCTCAAGCTGTGCCAGGGGAAGTTTAGGCTGGATGTTAGGAAGAAGCTCTTCCCAGCAAGAGAGATTGGCCATTGGGATGTGCTGTCCAGGGAGGTGGTGGAATCACCGTCCCTGGAGGTGTTCAAGAGGAGATAGGAGCACTTGGTGCTCCTTAACCAGGTGCTTCAAAAGATTTTTGCATGGGTGTTCTTTCTGGCCAAAGCTCAGTCCACCCTTCAAAGTCCTCAGGACTTACACTGGAGATGCATTCAGCTTTGGTTTAGATATAGTCTCTAGCATGCAATTTAGACAAGGATCTCAGCATGACTTCCCAGCAGCTGCTAGGATTCCTAACAGATGAGCTCCTGTATTATCATCTCCTGTCTCAGAATGCTGCCTGTAGCAGTGACTTCAGTGAGCCAATGGCTTACTACCAAATACTACATGGCAGCATCCTTGTACCCTGGGTAGCTCCAACAAAAACTCCATAATTACAATCACAGAGCTGTCAGGGTTGGAAGGGACCTCAAGGCTCAGCCAGCTCCAACCCCCCTGCCACGGGCAGGGACACCTCACACTACAGCAGATTGCTCACAGCCACATCCAGCCTGGCTGCAAACACCTCCAGGGATGAGGCTTCCACCACCTCCCTGGGCAACCTGTGTCACTCTGTCACCACCCTCATGAGGAAGAATTTCTTCCCAACATCCAATCTGAATCTCCCAACTTCTAGTTTTGTTCAATTCCCCCTAGTCCTGTTTGTTTCATTCCCCCTGACACCCTCAGAAGTCCCTCCCCAGCTTTCTTGGAGCCCCCTGCAGATCCTGGAAGGCCACAATTAGGTCTCCTGGGAGCCTTCTCCTCTCCAGCCTGCACAGCCCCAACTCCCTCAGTCTGTCCTCACAGCAGAGCAGCTCCAGCCCTCTGCTCATCCTCCTGGCCCTTCTCTGGACACCTTCCAGCACCTACCAGCCTTTAGTGGCATCTGACTTTGAAAGGTGGACTGAGCTTTGGCCAGAAAGAAGACCCATGCAAAAATCTTTTGAAGCTTTCTGGAGAAAAGAAGCCATCAGTCCTAGTAGCTCAGAGGTGAATCTGCTTACACAAAACCAGTTTAGAGAGAGACTGAGTTGAAATCTCTGTCAGGTGTCCCAAATCAATCTGAACCCCCTTTTCAGCCATATGACCTTTTAATCCTCTGCCTTCCCTCATCCCCTGCCTTCAGCACCACATAACAGGAGTCTGAGCCTCTCTTTTAAAACACATCTTGTGGTAGTCTGCAAACCTCTGCTGAGATTTGGTGTTGCCTTCAGATCTTACCCAGGGTGTGATGCCAGGCCTCAATGTTTTGCAGGGGCTGCACTTTCAGAGTGGAATCCTGCTTGAAGATCCCTGGGTTGTAAAGAAAGCAGGAAGGCAGAGCTGAAACAGAGCATGCATCAAGGCCAGGCTTGCACCCAAAGGTAGGCTGCTTGTGAGGAGACAATCTCAAAGCTCAGTGCAGTCTTTTAAAGGAATCCTTTCAGGCTGCTGAGGATCAAGAGGAACTGGTGACATGGGAAGGGAGGATGAGACTGAAGGGGATGAAACATTTGGTTGGAAAGAAGAGGAAAACAGAGAAGCAGGGAGGAGTAGGGGCTGGGTATAAAAGCATCTCAGGCAACCACTTGACAATGGCACCTCCATATTTTCAAAGCTGTAGCTCTGGCACAGGAGTTAAATCATTTTGCAGGTCTCAGCAATCTTCAAGCTATCACTTCTGCCCTGTGAGATGTCTGTCTAATGATGCTGACACACCAGCTCCCAATTTTCCACTAAACATCTCTCATGACTATATCAAGCAGTTTGGTTACAACACTACTTGGTTAAACCATTCCCCTGCACTGCTCTGTTCCACAGGTCAAAGTATTTCCAGATGTGTTCAGCAACCTCTGCTCTGTTCTGCTCCAAGCTGCAGCTCTGTGGGGAGACCTCATTGCTCTCCACACCTGGAGTGTTGTGTCCAGTTTGGGGTACCTCAGTACAAGAAAGATGTGGAGCCAGGGCAGAGCAGGGCAAGGAAGCTGGGAAGGGCCTGGAGAAGAAATCTGCTGGAGAGCAACTGAAGGAGCTGGGGATGGTTAGTGTGGAGAAGAGGAGGCTGAGGGAGACCTCATTGCTCTCTACAACTACCTGAAAGGAGGTGGTGGAGAGGCTGCTGCTGGTCTCTTCTCACAGGAATTAGTGATAGAACTTCATAGAGAGAGAGATTGGCCATTGGAATGGGCTGCCTGGGGAGGTGGTGGAGTCACCATCACTGGAGGTGTTCAGGAGAAGAGTTGATGGGGTGCTTGGTGCCATGGTTTGGTTGATCAGATGGTATTGGGTGATAGGTTGGACACAATGATCTTGAAGATCTCTTCCAACCTGGTCTGGTCTATTCCATTCCATTCCATTCCATTCCATTCCATTCCATTCCATTCCATTCCATTCCATTCCATTCCATTCCATTCCATTCCATTCCATTCCATTCCATTCCATTCTGTTCTAAAAAGAGGCAATGGCCTCAAGCTGCCACTGGGTAGTAGGAAACATTTTTCTTCCCATCAAGAGTGGTGAGGGACTGGAATGTGCTGCCCAGGGAGGTGGTGGAGTCCCCAAGCTTGGATGTATTTCAAGGTGGTTTGGATGTGGTGCCTGGGGCTCTGTTTTAGGGCTAAGCCTTGCAGAGTAGGGCTCTGGGTTGGGCTTGGTGCTCCTGAGGCTCTTTTCCAACCTGAATGTTTCTGTGATTCTGTGATTTCTGTGATAATGCCTGGACAGGAGATCAGGACCCAAACATCCCTGGAGGTGTTGAAGAAAGGCTTGGATGTGGCACATGGAGCCATGGTTTAGCTGTCAGGAGGTGTTAGGTATTAGGCACTAGTTTGGACTTGATGATCTCTGAGGTCCTTTCCAACCTGGTTGATTCTCTGATTCTCTGATCTATCTTTCTGTCTCTTTTTTTTTCTCCCTCTTTTCTGTTTGGTTGGTTGGGTTTGGGGTTTTTTTGTTTGGTTTGGTTTGGTTTTGGTTTTGTGTTTTTGCTTGTTGGGTTTTTTTTGGGGTGGTCAGGTTATAAAGTGGGCAAATCAAAACCTCAGCTGATTGGTTTCAACGCTTTGAATTCAATACCTTGGATTTGTTTCCTGTATTGTTTCCAGCTGCCCACAACACTGCACCTTTATGGAGCAGGAATTGCCTGGCTTCCTGGTGCCATGAGGAAAATACAGGACAGAAAAGCTTTGAGCTTTAAGCCAGGCAGCATGATTATGATGATAGCAGGAGGTGTCAGGTGGAGACGAAGACACAGGGATGGGATTGATTTGAGGCTCGTCATCAGCAGCTAAAGGTGATGTGATCACAGTGCTTAGAGCACATGCAGCAGCTGTACAATCCTACATGGCAGCTTCCATCATACCCCACACATGGCAAGGGAAAAAACAAAACCACCACAAAAAGGATTCTGAGTAAGTGATGGTTGAATAGAGAATAAACTGTAGTAAAATGACAAGACACTTCCCCCCCTCCCCCCCTCTTTTTCCTTAATATATAAACCAGGAGCTCTTCTGAATTGATATTAATTAAAGTAATGTATTTGCTTTCTTTTGACAGTGGTGCCAGCCTCATTAAAAGCTGAGTGCTAAATCTTCATTAGATATTTCCCCCCCCTCCACCTCCCCCCAGGATTAAAATACTTCTATGAAATATAAATTAACATTTAACTTGTTGCTACTCAGAGCAAGAAGAAGGAGGGAGGAAACAAATTAAAACAACCTAAAAAACCCACTGGGATGAAATCCTGGCCCTGTTAAATCAGTGAGGCTTGTGTTAGGGGGGTCAGTGGGGCAGGGTGGAATGGAATGGAATGGAATGGAATGGAATGGAATGGAATGGAATGGAATGGAATGGAATGGAATAGAATAGAATAGAATAGAATAGAATAGAATAGAATAGAATAGAATAGAATAGAATAGAATAGAATAGAATTAACCAGGGTGGAAAAGACCTCAGAGCTCATCCAGTCCAACCTATCACCCAACACCATCTGATCAACTAAACCATGGCAGTGAGTGCCTGATCCTGTCTGTTCTTAAACACTCCTAGGGATGATGACTCCATCACCTCCCTGGGCAGCACATCCCAATGGCCAATCTCTCTTGCTGGGAAGAATTTGTTCCTTACCTCCAGTCTGAGCCTCCCCTGGCACTGCTTGAAACTGTGTCGTCTTGTTCTGGTGCTGGTTACCTGGGAGAAGAGACCAACCCCTACCTGTCTGCAACCTCCCTTCAGGGAGTTGTAGAGAGCAATAAGGTCTCCTGTTCCCTCCCTTGTTGGCAATGAGAGGCAGGAGCTTTAAATCTGATGCAGAACGGTCACAGGATGTTAAAGGTTGGAAGGGACCTCTGGAGATGGAGTCCAACCTGCTGCCAGAGCAGGAGCATAGAATCCAGCACAGGTCACACAGGAACACATCCAGGTGGGGCTTGAAAGTCTCCAGAGGAGGAGTCCCCACAACCTCTCTGTGGAGGCTATTCCAGGGCTCCGTGACTCTCTCAGGGAAGAAATTCCTCCTCGTGTTGAGGTGGAACCTCCTGTGCTGGAGTTTATATCTATTACCCCTAGTTCTTGGTCACATAGAGAGGATCTGTGTCTCAGCAAGAGTAACAAAGGTTCAGATTGCTGGGTCGTGGCAGTGTTTTAGCAAGCCTTGCTTGGACTGGAACAATTCCACAGCATGAAAAGACAGAGTGGGATCCTCTTTAGGACAGTGTGGGGTGTAGAAGAAAGCTGCAAAGCCAGCAAGTGGCTCCTATGTGAAAGCCATAATTTATATCAGGAGGCAGACTGTCACTGCTCTGCAGCTGGAGAGCCATCCCCAGCCTGATGAACACCACAGAGCAGGGAGAGAGCCTGTCCCAGAGCTCCGTGCGGTGAGTGTGCCCAGGTCTCAGCTCACCACGCAGCCTGTGCAGGATTTCCCACCGCGCTCGCAGCTCAGGAAGACAGATAGAGCAGGAAGGGAGAGAAGCTGAGCAGCTGCAATCCAGCTGAAGGAAACTACTGTAACGTGCATATTCAGTCACAGCTGTGAACAGTGACCCCCTAACTTCTGCCACCGCTGCAGTCTTGAATCAGAGCAAGGCGGCTTGGAATGGCAGCAAAACTAACCCAGGAGCCCGAGGAACGGCCTGGATGCCTCTCAGATGCGCTGCGCTCGCCGAGGGAGCTTGTAAGGTGCTCGCACTGCGAAAAGAAAGGAGAGTTTATAATTACGACTCCGTCGGACTGTAGCTCGGAGCCGGGAGCGGCTGAGGCGGGGAGCGGCGGGCAGCGTTTGCGGGGCTTCGCCACAAGGTGGCGGTGTGGTGTCGCTTTTTCGGTGGCGTCCCGGTTCCCACCCCCCCCCAACCACCCCCCCGCCCGCCTTGAAACAACAACAAAAAGAGGTTTTGTTTAATGAGCTTGAACTCACAAGCCTGCTCATCTAGTGAACTGTGACTTTTCAAATACCAACCTATTAATGTCAAAGGCAATACTGAAGGGAACGGTTCTGTTAGATGTAAAAAATACAGACAATGTGAAGTCCACTACGCTCTAATATCTATCACCTATGGGGCTCCATTCATGCCTAATGCTTTATTCAAGCTAAGACCTAGTTTTTATATATCAGATTAATACATATCTACAGCTTTGCACCTTTCTATTTTGATTTTTTTATTATCAGGGCTCGCCGGGGCCATTTTCATTCCCTCACTATAGCATCTGCAAGCAGGTGGATTAGAGATAACTCTCATTGTGCTTTGTTTTCTCCTGACACTGTCATTAATCATTCCTTAAGCCACACTTCAACTTATAGTAATCAGGACTGGCTGTTCCCGAGCTGCACAAGAATTGCCTTTCACAATGTAATGTGAAATTGGAAGCGAATGGCTGAAGCCAGACGCTTCTTCTGCATTCCCCATCTATCTCATCATTTAGGTATTTATCCATCTCAGGCTTGTACAGGGAGCATCTCTCTCCTTCCCATGAGGACGCAGATTGCAACAGAGGATCAGATTTGTTACCCAGGCTTTGGGCTTTGATTGTCCTCTTATAAGTTCGGGATTAAAGTGAAATTTCCCACAGGGCTATGCAGGATTTGCTCGCATTTAACTGTTTAACCTGGCTGTTTGTGAATGAGAATCCTGTGGTCAACTATTCCACAGAGAATATTATGGTAAGCCAGCTCTGAATGGCAGCCATTGGGGTAAATTCCTGTAAAGACTGCTGCAGTTGATTCCAATTAAGTTCATAGCTGATAACAATTGTTTTCTGCTCGAGGACCAGCAGTAATCTTATGATAAAGTACAATTGCCAGTGAAAGGCTGCTGGCAGCTGCAGAACCAATGCCCACCTTCAAATAAAAGCAAAAAGAAACAAAGTTGGTTATGCTTTTAGAGTCCCCCAGCACTAATTTGGCTTGAACTGGGTCAGGAGCGCTGCCTTCCCTCCTATCCTCCCCAGTCCCAGGAATAAGGAGAAGCTAATCATATCCGGAGCGGCGTGGCGGGGGGGAACGGACAAGCATCTGAACCAAACGGTGCTTGATGTATTAATAAAGACAAATTGATGGTTCTGGAGAGCTTGCTGTTCAATGTGGAGCCAAGACAGAGTTGGTTTGGTGGCTTTCTGTTGGGTTTTTTTTCCCCTCCCTGGCATTTGATGTGATTCTTGCACAAAGGGAAAGTACCTTTTAATGTGCTGCTCCCTGTGAAACTGAAGAAGAAAAAAAAAGCAAGAGGAGGGGGAGTATTTTTCAGTCTGCATTGGCTATCTTTTAGTTATTGGATTTAGAGACATTTGAAGCACACACCAAAAAAGAAAAAAGGAAAAAATAAAGAAAATAGGAAAGAAAGGGGAAAAAAAAGGAAAATATAGGGGGAAAAAGGAAAATAAAGGGGGAAAAGGAAAATAAAGGGGAAAAAGGAAAATAAAGGGGGAAAAGGAAAATAAAGGGGGAAAAGGAAAATAAAGGGGAAAAGGAAAATAAAGGGGGAAAAGGAAAAAGGGGGGAAAGGAAAAAGGGGGGAAAGGAAAAAGGGGGAAAAGGAAAAAAGGGGAAAAAAAGGAAAAAAGGGAAAAAAAGGAAAAAAGGGAAAAAAAAAAGGAAAAAGGGAAAAAAAGGAAAAAGGAAAAAGGAAAAAGGAAAAAGGAAAAAGAAAAAGAAAAAGAAGGGGGAGAAAAGGAAATAAGGACAAAAAAAGAAAAAAGGGAAAAAATAAAAAGGGAAAAAAGAGAAGAAGGGAAAAAGGGAAAAAGGGAAAGAGAAGGAGGAAGATGGGTAAAGCAGGAGAAAGAAGGGAGAAAGAAGGGAAAAAGGAAAAAAAGGAAGAAGAAAAAAGGGGGGAAAGGAAGAACGGAAAATAAGGGAAAAAAGGAAAAGTTATGGGGAAAAAAGGAAAAAGGGGGAAAAGGGAAAAAGGAATAAGAGGAAAAAAGGGGAAAAGGAAAAAGGGGGAAAAGGGAAAAAGGGGGAAAAGGGAAAAAGGAGAAAAAGGGAGAAAGAAGGGTAAAAGAGAAAAAAGGAAGAAGAAAAATGGACAAAAGGGAAAAAAAGGAAAATAAGGGGAAAAAAGAAAAAAGGAAAAATAGGGGGAAAAAAGAAGGGGGGAAAACGGGGAAAAAAAGGGAAAAAAACCCAAACCGAGTCAAAGCCATTTTGTTGTGTAGTTGGGAGAAGCCTGGCTGCTGAGGCCGAGTGTGTGTCTTCTATTTAATGTGGCTGTGCTCTTCAAAATGCCTGGGAGGACAGTGCTGGGTTCATGTGCTTGCAGGAGGCACACAGCACCCAGGCAGCTGAGGTACGTAATGCAACAAAACATCTTAGCTCGCGGTGCAATCAGTGCCCTTGGAGGGAATGAACCGAATCAGGAAACCTCCATTTTAACCCCCCCACTCCCTCAGAAATTTTTACAACTGATTCAGAAGTTTGCCTTCCCCCTCTGCCCCCCTTCTCATTTTCTTCTTTGTCAGCTTCCAAGTGCTGAATTTCCAAAGTGAGCTCTCCTGAGAAGTAGTTTAAAGAGGGGAGAACAACAATGACATGAAATAAAGTAAAAGCAGAAAGATTTTTATTTCCCCTTAAAAAAAATAATGAAGATAGGTCCAAAGTAAGCTCTCAGGAAAATTGGTTCAGGGAGGAAGGGGAGAGGAAAAAAAATAAATAATAACTAAAATAAAAGCAGAAAGGTTTTTATTTACCCCTTGAACAAAAAAAAAGTAACAGTGTCCCAGAGAGCTCCAGGGAAAGGCTCAAAGGTAAGAAAATTAATGCATGCAAAATAAATGGAGGGAAAAATGAATGCACAGAAAATTAACAACTCTCAAAGTCAGGAGTATAAAATAGATAGAGGTAAAATTAACAAGTGGAAAAGAAAGACATAGGAAAGAAATGAGTAGAAAAGAAATGAGTAGAAAAGAAAGGATAAGTAGAAAAGAAATAAGTAGAAAAGAAAGGAATAGAAAAGAAAGAAATAGAAAAGAAAGAAATAGAAAAGAAAAAGAAAAGAAAAATAGAAAAGAAAAAGAAAAGAAAGAAATAGGAAAGAAATAAATAGAAAAGAAATAATAAATAGAAAAGAAATAAATAGAAAAGAAATAGAAAATAAGTAAATATAAATTAATAAATATACAAGTAATAAATATAAAGGCAGTAAATAGAAAAGAAATGACTATAAAATGAATAAAAATTAATAGCTCTAAAATGAACAAATATTAAAGTAGCAAATCCAAAAGAAATAAATAAAAATAGCATTAATAAAAATTAAAATTAATAAATATCAATTGATAACTATTAAAGTAATAACTTGATGACCATAAAAAGTAATAAATTAATAACCATAAAAGTAATAAGTTAATACCCATAAAAATAATAAATTAATAAGCGTAACAGTAATGAAGATCAAATAAATAGATATAAAAGTAATGACTACAAAATAAAGAGATATAAAAGTAACAACTATAATAATATATAAATAAATAAATGTAAATGTAATAAATAGAAATTAATGATTATAAAGGTCATGAATATAAAATAAATAAATAGAAAATAAGTATAACTGTAACATTAACAAATATCAAATAAACAAATACAAAATGAAGGAAGAAAAACAAACTAAAGCAATCCAAAATCAATAACTAGAAATTAATAAAGATAAATAAAGATAACATACATAGGTATAAAAGATAAATAAGATGAATAAAAGATAAATAAGATGAATAAAAGATAAATAAGATGAATAAAGGATAGAAGAATAAAAGATAGGCAAATAAAGATCAAATAAATAGGTCTAAAAGATAAATAAGAAGAATAAAGGATAGAAGAATAAAAGATAGGTAAATAAAGATAAAATAAATAGGTCTAAAAAATAAGATGAATAAAGGATAGAAGAATAAAAGATAAAGATCAAATAAATAGGTCTAAAAGATAAATAAGATGAATAAAAGATAGAAGAATAAAAGATAGATAAATAAAGATAAAATAAATAGGTCTAAAAGATTAACAAGAAGAGTAAAAGATAGAAGAATAAAAGATAGATAAATAAAGATAAAATAAATAGGTCTAAAAGATAAACAAGAAGAGTAAAAGATAGAAGAATAAAAGATAGATAAATAAAGATAAAATAAATAGCTGTTAAAGTAATAAAGATAAAAGAAAGGTACCATTAATAAAGATAACATTAATGGCTATAAAATTAACCAATATAAAGGAAATAAATATCAACCTAATAAATAAAACCTTAATAAATCTAAACTTAATAATCATAAACTTGTGGAATGAATAAACACAAAGGCCAAACAGGTTCTTGGGTTTTGTGGGTTCCCCTGCTCGAGCCTCCTGCCTCACAAACCTCGAGCTCTGGCACTGCTCTGGTGCTAAGCCGCGCTTAGGGAGTGGGAAGGAGCAGTGCTTGGTACCCGGGGAAGCCTCAGTGGCTGAGAGCGAAGCGCTCAACATCTCTGCCGTCGTTCCGTGTTTCTCTGGTAGCATTAAATGATGGCTGAAAAGGCATCCAGCAATCCTTTTCTGGCTGTTTGAAACATCCTCTAGATCCACATGAGTAATTTTCAGCTGTGTATAATGCTCCCAACGTAACCTCTTCATTCCCATTGTTTTAGTGTGAAATCATTTCCTCGGGAGATAATTAGAGTTGCTCCATTTATTACATTAAATGATTAGCATGCACTTGAAATGATTCAGTATATTTTCCTTTATTGCTGATGACTCTTAACTATGGGCCTACATTTTTAATGGAGAAATTAAGATCATCCTGACATTTGGGGGCTGCCTCAACAGCAAAACAAGAGAGGCTTTGCCTTCCTTCCCCCCCTCCCTGCCCCTACAAATCCACACACAGGTGCAGGTTGGACAAAGTGGGTTAGCTGGAGGGCTCCTCTTCACCTGCATTTCCCACCTGGCTCCATTCAGAGGCCAGCAATGACATTTGAAGGCAAAATGGGAATTGAAATGCAGGGAAGCTGCTGCTGCTGCTGCTTTTGTTGCATGGGTCACTCCTAGTCACTATTCCTAAGTGCCATCAGATCAGCATCCCAGCGTCTCAGCTCAGGCATCTGCTTCCTCTGAATATCTCCTTCCAAGTAGATAGAGAATCATTTCTTACAGTGGCAGACTTTGCACTTTGATCACATTCCCTGAGTTTATCTAAATGAGGAACAGAAGAGTGGTTTTTTTTCTGGCTGCTAACTTGTGAGTTATCACCCACTGCTTTAGGAAAATAAATTACCCCAGGGTCAGTGGAAACACATCCCAATTAATACTCCCAATTCATGGTAAGCCAAAGCCACAGCTTCAAGACTTCCTTTCAAGAATGGAGGAGCTTCCAGAGCAAAGCTGCTGGGCTGCAGGCTTGAGTTGTGAGCAGGTATTTGGGCAACTAACATCATTTGCTGTGAGGGTGATGGAGCCCTGGAGCAGGCTGCCCACAGAGGCTGTGGAGTCTCCCTCTCTGGAGGCTTTCCAAACCCAGCTGGATGTGTTCCTGTGACCTGCCCTAGGTGATCCTGCTTTGCCAGAGGGGGTTGGGCTGGGTGAGCTCTGGAGGTCCCTTCCAAGCCCTAACATTCTGTGATGCTCTGATTCTCTGACAGGAGCTCCCACAGCTGCCACCAAAACTGGCCTTGAAGTGGCGGCTACCGACTGCGACAGAAGTCAGCAGAATTAAAAGGGCTCCGTTTCCCCAAGACAGGTCTATGTCATTCCCAAAGGAACACCAAGGACATACTTAACTGGATTTGAAAGCTTGGCCCACTGGAGTTACATTAACTACTGCATTACTGGATGTGAATCTGATGTCATTATTAAGGGATGCGATGTGATCCACTCCCCTACGCTCCTCAGGTTTCACCCTGTCCCCAAACCTCTTTGTACATCCAGGCGCTTTCAGCTCCAGCACTCGTGTGTGTGTGTGTGTGTGTGTTTAGCATCTTAAAAACATGTAAGGTGTTGCAGATTTTAATGGTAATGAATCTTTTATTCTCCCTGTGAGCTTTTATTCGAGTATTTACTCTTAGGAGAGGATATCTCCCCATTATGTGAGCCGGGAGAATGCAGCTCCTGTTTTATCTGCAAAGCCAGTTTGTTTGTGGTTTCAGGGAGGAAATTCATACCTAGTCAAAAGAATATGCAAACTGTGACTGTGGAGAAGGCATAACACAACATTTTAACTCCCCTCAGTGCCACAAACGCTTTCACAGGTGTGTAATTTGGGTATTAAACCCCAGAAACCTCTCTCTTAGGTCAGAAAATAATATTCTCAATGAAGTGCTCACTACTAGAGGCTGTGTATTTCCCCCCCTTCTCACTAATAAAACACAGAAACCAGCAATTCCTCCTATTTTCCATCAGAGAAAAGCACTGCAGATACTTCTGTCTTCAGAAGGAATTACACTGAGCAAAACAAACATTTCTCCACCAGGTCATAAGCACTGGTTGCATGGCATCGAGAGGAAGCAGCTGTGTGTTTGGGGTAAGAGATCTCAGCAAATCAAATGTTCTCTTGCCCTAATATGCAGTGTTGCTGTCACCTCATGGAGTCCTGCTGCATGGCAACACCACCAGCATGCATGGCAACACCACCAGCATGCATGGCAACACCACCAGCATGCATGGCTTGGGAACATCTGTCTGTGTGTTTGGAAACAGAATATAGAATTAACCAGGTTGGAAAAGACCTCAGAGATCATCCAGTCAAACCTATCACCCAACACCATCTGATCAACTAAACCATGGCACCAAGTGCCTCATCCAGGGTCTTTTTAAACACTTCCAGGAATGGTGACTCCACCACCTCCCTGGACAGCACATCCCAATGGCCAATCTCCCTTGCTGGGAAGAACGTCCTCCTAACATCCAGTCTGAACCTCCCCTGGTGCAGCTTGAGACTGTGTACCCTTAGTTCTGGTGCTGCTTGCCTGGGAGAAACCAGCCCCCGCCTGGCTACAACTTCCCTTCAGGTAGTTGTAGAGAGCACTGAGGTCTCCCCTGAGCCTCCTCTTCTCCAGGCTAAGCAACCCCAGCTCCCTCAGCCTCTCCTCACAGGGCTGTGCTCCAAACCCCTCCCCAGCTTTGCTGCCCTTCTCTGGACACATTCAAGCATCATGTTGCCTCCTTTTTGTTTCTTGGCTAATCCCCACTCAGCCTGATTCTAGGCAGCACCCTGGCTGCAGGTGTGGGACAGTCTTCACAGTACCACAGTACATTAGAGGTTGGAAGGGACCTCAAGAGATCATCCAGTCTAACCCTCTGCCAGAGCAGCATCACCCAGGGTAGTCTGCACAGGAAGGCATCCAGCTGGGTTTGGAAGGTCTCCAGAGAAGGAGACTCCACAGCCTCTCTGGGCAGACAGTATCAGACTTAAAAATCTAAGATGACTTAAAAAAGATCTCAGAAAAGGCTTCACTTAGCTGTTCCTTGGACAAAGGTGGGATTGTGGATTCCAGCTAGAACCAAGCCCAGAGAACAGATCCATGTTCCTAAATGCAAGTTGTGCAAGCCCAGCCCCACTCAAATTCCTACAGCACAGGAGTGTGTCCCAGCAGGCAGAAGTTCCAGGAGGATCGATGAGCTGGGTCTCAGAGGCTGCTTCTGCTTTTGGTTCAAGTCCTAAACATGACACTTCTTTCTGCTTCAATGATGCTAGACTATCATGGACTGGAGCTGAAAGCCTGTTCACCTCTAACAGCAAGTTCAAGATGCCCCTGTTCTCTGCAGGGGGGTTGTGCCAGATGACCTTCAAGTTCCCTTCCAACATGAACCATGATCCAACTCACTACACTGTGATTCCAAGCCAGCCCATTTGCCCCAGGACTAGTGTAGGATGTTCTTTACTGTGAGGGTGGTGGAACACTGAAACAGGTTGCCCAGGGAGGTGATTGAGGCCCCATTAAAAGCTGAGTCCCGAGAGGATGGAGCCAGGCTCTTCTCCGTGGTGCCCAGTGACAGCACAAGGGGCAATGGGTGGGAATTGAGGCATAGGAAGTTTCATGTAAATATAAAGAAAAATGTTGTCACTGTGAGGGTGACAGAGCCCTGGAACAGGCTGCCCAGGGAGGCTGTGGAGTCTCCCTCTCTGGAGATATTCAAAACTCTCTTGGATGTGTGCCTGTGTGATCAGGTGTTGGTGATCCTGCTCTGGCAGGGTGGTTGGCCTGGATGAGCTTTCAAGGTTCCTTCCAGCCCCTGAAATTCTCTGATTCTGTGATTCCTACAGATACTCAAAGTGAGGCTCAACAGGGCCCTGAGCAGCCCAGGGAGGTGGTGGAGGCTCCATCCCTGGACATATTCAAGGTGAGGCTGGACAGGGCTCTGGATAACCTGATCCAGCAGAGGATGTCCCTGCTGACTGCAGCAGGGGTTGAACTGGATGAGCTTTGGAGCTGCCTTCCAACTCAGACCGTTCTGTGAGCCTGTGTAGGCACATTCATCCTTCAAAACTTGGTGGAGCAATATAAAAGCACACCACTAAATCACAGCACCACTACCTGAGGCATATGATAGGGAAAGTGCCATAATGTTGTGTGTGCATGACAGGCACCTGCAGCATCAGAATGCTGAAATCCTACCCTGATGTCATTAAAGCACAAACGACAACGCTACCAAAAGAGATGGGGATACTAATGCTTGGTGGTTAAAACTCCACTTCCTGCCAAGTTTTCAAGTTATGTGTGGCTTTTTTTCCCTTCTTAATAGCTTGAAAGCCTATTTTTTTAATAGCTGAAGTTCTAACAATACCAAGGAGTCGTGGCGTGGAAGGTTACAATGGCTGAGCACCATCTCTCTCAAACATTTCTTCCATTTAAGCACACACACACACACACACAGAAAAGGAGAGAGAAAAAGACCTGGTAGAGAGCATTTCTATTCTTCAGAAGGAAGCAGGCAATATAATGGTTCCTAGCACTCCTTTGGTAATAGCTTTATTTAAATAGACTTGGGGCTGCAATTCAGATTTTCCCACTTTGTGCAGGCGGCGCAGAAATACTTCTCACAATTGATCACATTTCCCCCCCCTGCCTTATTGTATTTTAAACAGCCTCTGATGCTTCTTTTCCCCCTGAGTTTTTTTTTTCCCCTGATCTTTTTTTCCTGATTTTTTGTTCTGTTTTTTGTTCTTTTTTTTTCTTTTTTTTTCTTTTTTTTTTCTGAACTTTTCTCTGTTTTTTTTTCCCCTGATCCTTTTCCCCTGACTTTTTGTTCTGATTTTTTTCTCCTTTTTATTTTTTTTCTGATTTTTTTTTTTCCTGATCTTTTTTCCCTGATTTTTTTGTCTGATTTTTTTTTCCTGATATTTTTTTCTGATTTTTTTTGGTCAGGTTTTGGTTTTTTTTTTTGTCTGATTTTCTTTCTGATTTTTTGGTCAGGTTTTTTTTCCTGATTTTTTTTTTCTGATTTTTTCCTGATTTTTTTCCTGATCATTTTTTCCTGATCTTTTTTCCCTGATTTTTGTTCTGATTTTTTTCTCCTTCTTATTTTTTTTCTGATTTTTTTTCCTGATCATTTTTTCCTGATCTTTTTTTCCTGATTTTTGTTCTGATTTTTTTCTCCTTCTTATTTTTTTTCTGATTTTGTTCCTGATCTTTTTTTTTTTTTCCTGATTTTTTTGTTCTGATTTTTTTTTCCTGATTTTTTTTTTCTGCTTTTTTCCCTGATTTTTTTCTAATTTTTTTGGTCAGGTTTTCTTTTTTTTCAGTTTTTTTTTTTTCTGATTTTTCTGATTTTTTCCTGATTTTTTGTTCTGATTTTTTCCAATTTTTGTTTTGATTTTTCCCTGATTTTTTCCTTATTTTTTCCTGATCTTTTTTCCTGATTTTTGTTCTGATTTTTTTTTTCTGATTTTATCTGATTTTTTTCCTGATTTTTTTTTTCTCATTGTTTTTTAAAAAGATGTGGTGATCTTGAAGGTATCTTCCAACCTGTCCTATTCTATTCTATTCTATTCTATTCTATTCTATTCTATTCTATTCTATTCACATAGAGACTGAAAATTGAATGCTAAACAGGGACCCACAAGTTCCCTTCCATCCCAGCCTGCTTTGTAGAACAGACACTGCACCCTGGGATTCCCTGGGCATTTCCTGTGTGC
The DNA here is from genome assembly GCA_011125475.1 of Melanerpes aurifrons. Taxonomy (NCBI): domain Eukaryota; kingdom Metazoa; phylum Chordata; class Aves; order Piciformes; family Picidae; genus Melanerpes; species Melanerpes aurifrons. Next base: position 1,904,465 of record WWNC01000001.1, read on the forward strand.
TACTTACTAAACACAAGGGCTATTTGCTTCTGGAAGTTCTTCTGGCTGCATGGAAACCTGCTTGTCCATCTGAGCTGTAAACCAAAACATCTGCTGGAGGACTTGACTTGCTTTTGCCAGAAAACAACCCCCAAATCCTCATGAGCTCTGGACAGAGGACCCAAACCATTCTGTGATGAGTTCCACAGTAGAAAACAAACCCCAAATCCTTAAGAGCTCTGGACAGAGGATCCAAACCTTTCTACAATGCTATGATGTGAGTTCCATAGTAGAAAACAAACTCCAAATCTTTATAAGCTCTGCATAAATAACCCAAACCATTCTGTGACGTGTTCTACAGTAGAAAACAAGCCCCAAATCCTTATGAGCTCTGCACACAGAATCCAAACCATTCTATGATTCTGTGAGTTCCACAGTAGAAAGCAAACTCCAAAACATTATGAACTCTGCATAGAGAATCCAAACCATTCTATGATTCTATGATATGACCTCTACAGTAGAAAACAATCCCCAAATAATTATGAGCTCTGGACAGAGAATCCAAACCATACTATGATGGCATGATATGAGCTCCACAGTAGAAAACAAACCCCAAATCCTTATGAGCTCTGCACAGAGAATCCAAACCATTCTATGGTATGAGCCTCATAGTAGAAAGGCAACAAAGCAGAAAGCCAAAAGCCTCACATCCAAGTGCCGGGTTCTGCACATTGGCCACAACAACCCCAGGCAGTGCTACAGGCTGGGGTCAGAGTGGCTGGAGTGCGGCCAGGCAGAGAGGGACCTGGGAGTGCTGGTTGATGGTAGGCTGAACATGAGCCTGCAGTGTGCCCAGGGGGCCAAGGGGGCCAGTGGCATCCTGGCATGCATCAGGATGAGTGTGGCCAGCAGGAGCAGGGAGGTCATTCTGCCCCTGTACACTGCACTGGTTAGGCCACACCCCGAGTCCTGTGTCCAGTTCCAGGCCCCTCAGTTTAGGAAGGAGGTTGACTTTCTGGAAGGAGTCCAGAGAAGGGCAATGAAGTTGGTGAGGGGTTTGGATCACAGCCCTGTGAGGAGAGGCTGAGGGAGCTGGTGTTGCTTAGCCTGGAGAGGAGGAGACTCAGGGGTGACCTTATTGCTCTCTACAACTACCTGAAGGGAGGTTGTAGAAAGCCGGGGGCTGGTATCTCCCAGGCAGCCAGCACCAGAACAAGAGGATACAGTCTCAGGCTGCGCCAGGGGAGGTTCAGACTGGATGTTAGGAGGAAGTTTTACACAGAGAGAGTGATTGCCCATTGGAATGTGCTGCCTGGGGAGGTGGTGGAGTCACCATCACTGGAGGTGTTCAGGGGGAGACTTGATGGAGTGCTTGGTGCCATGGTTTAGTTGATTAGGTGGTGTTGGGTGATAGGTCGGACATGGTGATCTTGAAGGTCTCTTCCAGCCTAGTCTATTCCATTCCATTCCATTCCATTCCATTCCATTCCTTTCCATTCCAAAACTCACACAAATTTACACAGGGTGATAAAACTGCAAAGGTAAAAGCCAAACTGAAGGCCAGGATGATGGTTAAAAGTATTTCATCTCCATCCATGATGGTACAGCCGGGGTGTGTTTGAAAACACATTGCAAGCTTTTAAAGTAAGTTCCAAGCTGGTAAAGAGGCTTATTTGCTGAGGTCTAAGCATGGCTATGAACATGAAAGCACAGATTGGTGCTGGCAAGAATTCGGAGGGTGGGGTAAATGAGTTCAGGTTTCACCTGACTGCATTATCCTCAGCTGCTATGCTAAAAATGCAGCCCGAGGGTAATGCATAGTGGCAGTGTCAGCCTGGAGATCCCGACGCTGGTGTGGTCTGGGTGTTCAGGCTTTTCTTTTTACAAGCACTGCTTGCAGCATGAGAGAAAGGGTTCAAGAAGTCACTGAGTCTATAGCTCTGTTTTAGCAGAGAACAAGACAATGTATTTAGGAGGTGGAGCAGGAGCTCTCTAGATTACAACCCTGCTTCCTCTTTGCTTAACCAAATAACAGCGAACTGCAGCCAGAGCTTGTGCCTCATTTTCTGAGACAGAGGAGGAAAAAAATGGAGCCACTTCAGTGTGTATGTTTTCTAATATACTTTAACTACTTCTTCTCTCTATCCCCATATAACATGATTATGTTTCTGTCAAGACCTAAGTGGTGTGGATCGACAGCTGGAGTAACCCGCTAGAACAAAGCTAACTAAGCTAAATTCACCTCCGTGTCACTCACTGATGCCAGTGGGTGAAACAAGCCCTTGTGACTGACAAATACAGCAAGCATATTCCACACTCCATTAGAAATAACAAATAAAGATAAAGGGGGGTGGAAAGAAAAAGAAAAGAAGGGAAAAAACAAGGGGGGGAAAAGGGAAAAACAAAAGGAAAAAGAGGAAAAATAGAAAAAAGAAAAAAGAAGAAAAAAGAAGAAAAAGAGAAAAAGAGAAAAGAAGAAAAAGAAGAAAGAAAAGAGGAAAAAGAAAAATGAAAAAGAAGGAAAAGAAAAAAAAAGAAGAAAAAAGAAGGAAAAAGAAGAAAAAAAAGGAAAAAGAAGAAAAAAGAAGGAAAAAGAAGAAAAAAGAAAAAGAAGAAAAAGGAATAAAAGAAAAAAAAGAAAAAGAGAAGGAAAAATAATAAGAAGAAAAAGAAGGGAAAAGGAAGAAAAAAGAAGGAAGAAGAAAAAGAAGGAAGAAGAAGGAAAAAATAAGAAAAAAGAGGAAAAAATAAGAAAAAAGTAAAAAAAGAAAAATGCAAAAGAAGAAAAAAGTTTAAGAAAACAGAAGGAAAAAATAATAAAAATAAGAAAAATAAGAAATTAAGAAGAAAAAATATGAAAAAAAGAAAAAAGAGAATAAATAAAAAAGAAGAAAAAATAATAAAAAAGAAGTAAATTAAGAAAGAAAATAAGAGAAAGGAAGAAGAAGAAAAAAAGAAGAAAAAGGAAGGAAAAAAGGAAGAAAAAAAAGACCAAAAAAGGAAAAAAAAAAAAGAAAAAAAATAAAGAAGAAAAGGTTTAGCTTGTTTGTGGTTTGTTTTTTCTTAATGCCTCTCTTACCTTCCCCTAAGGAAGAGCTTAAAACCATCAGAAGTTGGATGGAAGAGAAGGCTTCATTAAGATATTGGAGTGACTGTTTGCAAACACCCAGGGGAAGGCCTGGTTCTTCCTTCCTTTGAATTGATGCAGATTTGAATCCTTCCTTCTGTGGCGGTGGAATTACAGCAGCTTCACACTCAGGGAATCGGCAGCAGGACTTAACGCTTGCTGTACAGGGCTGAAGCTCATCCCAAACAGGACAATTAAAGGTTGCTCTTCCTCCTGGGAGCCCAACTCAAATTCATTTACATCAACTCTCTTATTCATTTATTTAGTCATTTATTTGAAAGAGTGGAAGTTGTTTGGTTTTGAGCCTTAGGAGTAAATTGTCTTTGCTTTCATCTTATGGAAGAAGTTAACTAAAACAGCACAGGTCAAAGGAGGTGATTCTCCCCCTCTACTCAGCTCTGGTGAGACCCCACCTGGAGTACTGCCTCCAGTTCTGGAGCCTCTATTACAAGAGGGATCTGGAGGTGCTGGAAGGTGTCCAGAGAAGGGCCAGGAGGAGGAGCAGAGGGCTGGAGCTGCTCTGCTATGAGTACAGACCGAGGGAGTTGGGGCTGTTCAGTCTGCAGAAGAGAAGGCTCTGAGGTGACCTAATGGTGACCTAATTGTGGCCTTCCAGTATCTGAAGGGGGCTACAGAAAGGCTGGGGAGGGACTGCTCAGGATGTCAGGCAGTGATAGGACTAGGGGGAATGGAATGAAGCTGGAGGTGGGGAGATTCAGGCTGGATGTGAGGAGGAAGTTCTCCATAAGAGTGGTGAAGCCCTGGAATGGGTTGTCCAGGGAGGTGGTTGGGGCCCTGTCCCTGGAGGTGTTTAAGCCCAGGCTGGATGAGGCTCTGGCCAGGCTGATCTAGTGTGGGGTGTCCCTGCCCATGGCAAGGAGGGTTGGAACTAGCTGATCCTTGTGGTCCCTTCCAACCCTGACTGATACTGTGATACTATGATACTAGAACCAGATCATCCCTCTCAGGCAAGAGAGTTTGTGGCTGGTTTGGATTTGTTGGGGTTTTTCTTTTGTTTATTTTTGGGTTTTTTTTTTTTTTTTGGGGGAGGTTTTGTTTCTTTGTCTGTTTGATTTTTATCCTTTGACTGCAAGATTATTTTGGTACAAATTCTAGGGAGGTGGTGGAGTCCCCACCCCTGGTGGTATTCAAGAGGGGATTGGACGTGGTGCCATGGTTTAGTCATGACGTCTGTGGTGACAAGTTGGACTTGATGATCTTTGAGGACTCTTCCAACCTTGGTGATTCTGTGATTTCCTTTCCCTATAAAGAATACTTTGAGTTATCCTGCAAAGTGGGATCCTTTATTCCAACTCTTCTCCCAGTACCAAAGGAGGGAAGGCTCAGTGGTGGGTGTATTGTTGTGACACTCACAACTATTTGTAAATATTGCTCAGAGCTTTCTTAGCATATTTTAGCGAGGCAACGTTACAGCAAAGTATAATTTATCACACATGATCTATGCTGCATGCTTCAGAGACAACCCTGCTGGAGGAGAGGCTGGTGATAAAGCAGCAGTCAGCATGTCTGGCTTCCCAGTGAAAGCAGGTTTGTCAGTCTCTGGTTCTGGAGGTTACAGATTACAGAATTAACCAGGTTGGGAAAAGACCTTTGAGATCATCCAGTCCAACCTAGCACCCAACACCATCTGATCAACTAAACCATGGCACCAAGGGCCTCATCCAGGCTCTTTTTAAACACCTCCAGGGATGGTGACTCCATCACCTCCCTGGGCAGCACGTCCCAATGGCTAGTCTCTCTTGCTGGGAAGAATTTCTTCCTCAGCTCCAGCCTAAACCTCCCCTGGCACAGCTTGAGACTGTGTCCTCTTGTTCTGGTGCTGGGTGCCTGGGAGAAGAGACCAACTCCCACCTGGCTACAACCTCCCTTCAGGTGGTTGCAGAGAGCAAGAAGGTCTCCCCTGAGCCTCCTCTTCTCCAGGCTAATCACCCCCAGCTCCCTCAGCCTCTCCTCACAGGGATGTGAGAGCACTATTGCTGATGCAGACCAGGATGCCATTGACCTTCTTGGCCACCTGGGCACACTGCTGGCTAATGTTCAGCTGCTGTCAACCAGTACCTTCAGGTCCCTTTCTGTCTGGGTTTATTCTGCAAAACCCACAGTGTTGGGCAGGAAGCCTTTTCCTGCATTTCTTTCCCTGTCCAGTGCTGGTGGTGCCTTGGTTGATGAGATTTTTCCTGCTCCTGCAGCTTACCCTTCCTCCTTCTTATGCTTTATGCTCAAGCAAGCTCCTCTGATTGCAAGATTGGAGCCACACCACCACTGTACCTTCATTACCTTCCTATCCCAGGTAAGAAAAGAATGGAGAAGAGGAGGCTCAGAGGAGACCTTACTGCCATTGACAACTACCTGAAGGAGGTTGTAGCCAGGTGGGGGTTGGTCTCTTCTCCCAGGCAACCAGCACCAGAACAAGAGGACACAGTCTCAAGATGTGCCAGGGAAGTTTAGGTTTGATCTTAAATAGAAGTTGTTCCCAGAAAGAGAGATTGCCCCTTGGGATGTGCTGCCCAGGGAGGTGGTGGAGTCCCCATCCCTGGAGGTGTTTAGGAAGAGCCTGGATGAGGCACTTGGTGCCATGGTTTATTTGATCACATGATGTTGGGTGATAGGTTGGCCTTGATCTCTGAGGTCTCTTCCAACCTGGTTGATTCTGTGAGTCTGTGCCTCTCCAGAAGTGTTTAGATTAGTGAGTCTCAAGGGAAAAGAAAAGCATCTGAAATCAGTAGGTAGGTGAGAAGAATTTAGCTCAGCACATTAGGATGTTAAACTGAGGCCATGTCTTGCCTTCCCTAAAGTTCGTTAGGCTGTAATCTTTCATCATCTTATCGTTTTATGACCAAAGAACAGTTTGCCTTTCTTCCTGCTTTAAAAAGTAGATCCTGGAATCATGATATTTGTAGGGACACAATGCAAGAAGGTAATTACAATCCCCTTTATGTCTAAAGGAAAACTTCCAGTTCTGCCAGGCACCTAGCTGCTTAGAATCATAGAATCAACCAGGTTGGAAAAGACCTCAGAGATCATCAAGTCCAACCTATGACCTAATACCTAACACTTCCTGACAACTAAACCATGGCTCCAAGTGCCACATCCAAGCCTTTTTTGAACACCTCCAGGGATGGAGACTCCACCACCCCCTGGGCAGCACATCCCAATGGCTAATTACTCTTTCTGGGAAGAACTTTCTCCTCACCTCCAGCCTAAACCTCCCCTAGCACAGCTTGAGACTGTGTCCTCTTGTTCTGCTGCTTCTTGCCTGGGAGAAGAGACCAACCCCCACCTGGCTACAATCTCCTTCAGGGAGTTGGAGAGAGCAATGAGGTCACCCTGAGCCTCCTCTTCTCCAGGCTAAGCAAGCCCAGCTCCCTCAGCCTCTCCTCCCAGGGCTGTGCTCCAGACCCCTCCCCAGCCTTGTTGCCCTTCTCTGGACACATTCAAGTGTCTCAATGTCCTTCTTAAACTGAGGAGCCCTGGACTGGACACAGGACTCGGGGTGTGGCCTAACCAGTGCTGAGCACAGGGGCAGAATGACTTCCCTGCTCCTGCTGGCCACACTCATCTTGATGCCAGCCAGGATGCCGTTGGCCTTCTTGGCCACCTGGGCACACTGATGGCTCATGTTCAGGTGCTGTCAATCAGCACCTCCAGAGTGGCTGCTCTCCAGCCACTCTGTCCCCAACCTGCAGCACTGCCTGGGGTTGTTGTGGCCAAAATGCAGCACCCAGCACTTGGACTTGTTGAATGCCATCCTGTTGGACACTGCCCATCTATCCAGCCTGGCAAGGTCCTTCTGCAAAGCCCTTATAGCACACAATTAATAAAACCAGGGTGGAGAAGCCTTTGGCAGGGAGTGTGTTAAACAAGGTGATGGCATGGAGGAGGAGAACTGAAGCAGCTCCTCTATGTGGGACCCTTACTCATACTCACTTTGGAGCAACCAGGGCAGGGTGCCCCTGCTAGGCTGCTGCACCACATTTCCAAGCAGCGATCAATAAATGTACTCTAAACAACCAAGCCACATCTTTCTCTTTATCATTCTTCCTGTTGAATGTTCTAGTTGATTGCAGCAAATTAGTTGCAGCGTGTGAAAACTCCCACCAGGAAAAGAACTTTGGGGGTTTGTGTGGTTTTATTTTGTGGGGGTTTTTCATTACAGTTTGCTAAACCCCAGACACATTTCCTACACTGATGGTTCACCAGAACTTCAATTTACCTCTGCATATATATATTTTTTTTCCCCTCCAAGCAAACCAAAAGAGACAGCAGGGTGCTACTTTTAGACACTTCTTTAGCACCATTAAATACCAACTCAAATTACTACACTCTGCAGCAAAAGGAGGAGGAAAAAAAAAAAAACCAACCCACCATAACAAACTCCTACTCTTAACTATTGCTCTGCAGCCAGAATGGTAAATAAACACACTTGAAAACGTGGAAGTGTTCCCAATTAAAGAGAAAACACCCCACAATATTTACAGTGGGAATGTACTCACACTTTTTCTCTCCCTCTCTCTCTCCAGTCAAATGAGGAAACCAGAAGAGAAAGTATAAACAGCCTTAAAAAAGACACCCAAACAACCACCTAGCTCAGGCAAAGCAGATTCCTGCCCGACCAGGGAATGGATTTCCCACACCTCAGTGTTTGTGATGCTGTGTGCAAAAGAGAACGACCTGCAGGTTTCTTTTTTATGGATCTGGGTGCTTTTTTTTTTTCCCCAATGGATTTTGATTCTCTTTTTAATGGATTTTGAGTCTTTTATTAATGGATTTTGATTCTTTTTAATGGGTTTTGATTCCTTTTTTTACAGAGTTTGATGCTTTTTTTAATGGATTTTGATTCTTTTCAATGGATTTTGATTCTTTTCAATGGATTTTGATTCTTTTCAATGGATTTTGATTCTTTTTAATGGGTTTTGATTCTTTTTAATGGGTTTTGATTCTTTTTTCCATGGGTTTTGATTCTTTTTAATGGGTTTTGATTCCTCTTTTTTTATGGAGTTTGATCCGTTTTTTAATGGATTTTGATTTTTTAATGGATTTTGATTCTTTTTTATGGAGTTTGATTCATTTTAATGGATTTTGATTCTTTTTTATGGAGTTTGATTCATTCTAATGGATTTTGATTCTTTTTTATGGAGTTTGATTCATTTTAATGGATTCTGATTCTTTTTTATGGAGTTTGATCCTTTATTAATGGATTTTGATTTTTAATGGATTTTGATTCATTTTTAAGGAGTTTGATCATTTTTTAATGGATTTTGATTCTTTTTTAAGGAGTTTGATCCTTTTTTTAATGTATTTTGATTTTTAATGGATTTTGATTCTTTTTTATGGAGTTTGATTATTTTTTAATGGATTTTGATTCTTTTTTAAGGAGTTTGGTCATTTTTTAAGGAGTTTGATCATTTTTTAATGGATTTTGATTTTTAATGGATTTTGATTCCTTTTAATGGAGTTTGAGATTTTTAATGGATTTTTATACTCATTTTAATGGATTTTGATTCTTTTTAAAATGAATTTGATTCTTTTTATGGAGTTTGATTCTTTTTTTAATGGCTTTTCATTCTCTTTTTTAATAGATTTTGATTCTTTTTAAAATTATTTAGATTCTTTTTTATGGAGTTTGATTCTTTATTATGGATTTTGATTTTTTTTAAATGGGTTTTAGTTCTCTTTTTTATGGCTTTTCAGTCTCTCTTTTAATGGATTCTGATATTTTTTAATGGCTTTCAATTCTTTTTTAAATGATTTTGCTTCCTTTTTATGGATTTTGATTCTTTTCAATGGATTTTGATTCTTTTTAATGGATTTTGATTCTTTTTAATGGGTTTTGATTCCTTTTTTTACAGAGTTTGATGCTTTTTTTAATGGATTTTGATTCTTTTTAATGGATTTTGATTCTTTTCAATGGGTTTTGATTCTTTTTAATGGGTTTTGATTCTTTTTTCCATGGGTTTTGATTCTTTTTAATGGGTTTTGATTCCTCTTTTTTTATGGAGTTTGATCCATTTTTTAATGGATTTTGATTTTTTAATGGATTTTGATTCTTTTTTATGGAGTTTGATTCATTTTAATGGATTTTGATTCTTTTTTATGGAGTTTGATTCATTTTAATGGATTTTGATTCTTTTTTATGGAGTTTGATTCGTTTTAATGGATTCGGATTCTTTTTTATGGAGTTTGATCCTTTTTTAATGGATTTTGATTTTTAATGGATTTTGATTCATTTTTAAGGAGTTTGATCATTTTTTAATGGATTTTGATTCTTTTTTAAGGAGTTTGATCCTTTTTTTAATGTATTTTGATTTTTAATGGATTTTGATTCTTTTTTATGGAGTTTGATTATTTTTAATGGATTTTGATTCTTTTTTAAGGAGTTTGGTCATTTTTTAAGGAGTTTGATCATTTTTTAATGGATTTTGATTTTTAATGGATTTTGATTCCTTTTAATGGAGTTTGAGATTTTTAATGGATTTTTATACTCATTTTTATGGATTTTGATTCTTTTTAAAATGAATTTGATTCTTTTTATGGAGTTTGATTCTTTTTTTAATGGCTTTTCATTCTCTTTTTTAATAGATTTTGATTCTTTTTAAAATGATTTAGATTCTTTTTTATGGAGTTTGATTCTTTATTATGGATTTTGATTTTTTTTTAATGGGTTTTAGTTCTCTTTTTTATGGCTTTTCATTCTCTCTTTTAATGGATTCTGATATTTTTTAATGGCTTTCAATTCTTTTTTAAATGATTTTGCTTCCTTTTTATGGATTTTGATTTTTTAAATGGATTTTCATTCTCTTTTTTATGGATTTTAATTCTCTTTAAAATGGATTTTGATTCTTTTTAAATGATTTTGATTATTTTTAATTATTTCTTTTAATGATTTTGATTCTTTTTATGGATTTTGATTTTTTAAATGGATTTTGATTCTTTATAGATTTTTTGATTCTTTTGTTATGAATTTTGATTCCTCTTTTTTTTTTTAATTGATTCATTTTATTTTTAAAAATACAAGAAAAGAGCATTATGAAAAGGGGAGGGAGTGTGTGTGTGGGATGTCTAGTTTTATAAAGCAGAAGTGAAAACTGAGTGCTGTCTTAATTTTCAGCTGAAATTTACAGGCATAGTACATGGCAACAGTGTTAATGCCAGGGGAAAAAAAGGAGAAAATAAAAAGGGAAAAAAAGGTGGGGAGAAAAGGGAGGAAAGAAGAGGAGGGGAAGAAAGGGAGGAAAGAAAATGAGAGGAAAAAGGAGGAAATAAAAGGAGATAAAAAGCAGGCAAAAAAGATGAAAAACAGAAGGAAAAAAAGTAGGAAAAAAGGAGAAAAAGGAAGAAAAAAAGAGGAAAAAGGAGGATAAAAGGAGGAAAAAAAGGAGAAAAAAGAAGGAAAAAAGGGAAGAAAAAAGACAAAAGAGAGAGAGAAAAGGAGAAAAAAGGAGGGGGGAAAGGAGAACATAAAGGAGAAAAAAAAGGAGGAAAAAAAGGAGGAAAAAGAGAGAAAAAAGGAGGAAAAAGGCAAAAAAAGGAGGAAAAAAGGAGAAAAAGAAGGAGGAATAAAAGGGAAAAAAGGAGTAAAAAGGAAAAGGAGGAAAAAAGGAGGAGGAAAAAGGAGGGAAAAAAGGAGGAAAAGGAGGAAAAAAGGAGGAAAAAAGGAGGAAAAAAGGAGGGAAAAGGAGGAAAAAGGAGGAAAAAAAGGAGGAAAAAGGAAAGGGAGGAAAAAAGGAGGGGGAAAAGGGGGGGAAGGGAAAAAAGGAGAAAAAGGAGGAAAAAAGGAGAAAAAAGGAGAAAAAAGGAAAGGGAGGAAAAAGGGAGGAGGAAAAAGGAGGGAAAAAAGGAGAAAAAGGAGGAAAAAAGGAAAGGGAGGGAAAAAAAGAGGGGGGAAAAAGGAGGGGGGAAAGAAGAAAAAGGGAGGAAAAAAGGAGAAAAAGGAGGAGGAATAAAAGGAGAAAAAAGGAGAAAAAAAAGGAATAAAAGGGAAAAAGGGAAAAAAAAGGAAGAAAAAAGGAGGGAAAAAGGAAAAAAGGAAAAAAAGGAGGAAAAAAAAAGAAGGAAAGGGAGGAAAAAGGAGGAGGGAAAAGGAAGGAGGAAAAAAGGAGGGAGAAAAAAGGAAAGGGAGGAAAAAAGGAGGAAAAGGAGGGAAAAAGGAGGAAAAAGGAGGAGGAATAAAAGGAGAAAAAAGGAGAAAAAAGGAAAGGGAAGAAAAAAGGAGGAGGGAAAAGGAGGGAAAAAAGGAGGAAAAAAAGGAGGAAAAGAGAAAAGAAGGAAAGGGAGGAAAAGAGGAGGAGGGAAAAGAGGGGAAAAAAGGAGAAAAAGGGAGGAAAAAAAGGAGAAAAAGGAGGAAAAAAGGAGAAAAAAAAAGGAGAAAAAAAAGGAGAAACAAAAGGAGAAAAAAAAAGGGCAGAAAAAAAGGAGGAGAGATACATTTTCCTATTGAATATAAAGCCATGGAAGTTGCATGGGGTAGAGTCTCTAGGAAATCCACTCTCTCTTTGAAAAAATGTCATTGGTGAGATAGGAGATTGGCACCACAATGAGGAAAATATAGTGAGGGCTGATACGGACTGTCAGCTAGAATTTGGGCTGAGACACTGACTTTTGTCTGCCTGGTGCCTACCTTCCCAAGAAGATGGAAGAGGCGAAAGCCCAAGTTTCCCCTCTCTGGTTAATGCGGTCTCTACAAGTGAATAATGCATAAGGAGATGTTCCCTTGATAATGTCACAATTATTCATTGTGCAGCCATAAACTCAAATATTCACATTAACAGCTAGGTATTATTTTTCTTCCCTGAAATTAAGTGAGTGGCATCGGCGGTCATAAATGAGAGCATTCATCAAAGGCGCCGGGGCCGTGGCAGAGGATTAAGCGAATGCTGATGAAGTGTCCAGATTCCCATAACTTGGAAGGGGGCTGCATTCAGCATTCCTTTATTATCCATCTGCCACCTCACAAAAAAGTCTCATATATTTAATGCAGGTTTGCCCTCGGCCACGTAATAGGATTAGGAATAATTTCTACCAATTTACCAAAACAAATCACATGGGAAGGCTTTAGACTTTGCTCATAATTTCTCCATAGCTGGGAGATCAAAGGGGTGGGAAGAGTCCGGAGCCGGGCGGTAGTTTGACCCTGGCCAAGCTTTTTCAAATGAAAGGGTTAATCTTCTCAGAGGTGACCATAGAGGAGCAAATAGTGTGACCAAAGGCAGATTCAGGCCTCCGAAAAATGGGAAGGGAAAAAAATCCTCTGCGAAGTATGACAGCAAGAAAACATTTACAGAATGCCAGGACACCGCCTCCCCACCACCCCCACCGTCCCCAAGCCCCCCCCTTTTTTATTGTATCTGGCTGGAGAAATAAAATCAGCAACCAGCAGAGCACAATGAGTTGTTTTTAAGCAAAGTGGGACTGGTGGGGAGGGGGAGGGAGAGAAAGAGGGAGGGAGGGAGGGAGGAGGGCCATGCCAAGGAGGAGAAGCAGCTTGCAGCACGGGGCAGAAATATTGCAGATTCTTTATGAAGAGAACAGAAATGAGGCTGAATGCCTTTGCTCTAAAAACACTCCCTCACCCTCAGGTGAAAGCTGTCTCCCCCAAAGATGGGGCCAGAGCTCTGGTTGCTTGCTTTTGCCTTCTTGTTCTTCCTCCTTCCTTTTTGCCTCCAAGAGGAAAACTGCTTCCCAGGTCAGGCTTTGGCAGCACCCTCAACTAGCTGCCCAGGGAAGCTTCTGCAGAAAGGTCCTTGGCTTGCTGCAACTCCTGGTGGGACATTCTAGCTTCTTGATACTCTGAAGGCAATTCCAAATCAGGCAGGCATTAAAGAAAAGCTGGGGAGAAGAAAACCAGGGAAGGAAATGATAGTTGCAGGGCTTGGGAGTGCCTGTGGGTATTTGAAGTTTTACTTGTTATGACAGCATGACAGAAACATTCAGGTTGGAAAAGACCCTCAAGATCATTAAGTCCAGCTGATAACCTTATTCTACAAGGGTCACCCCTAGACCATAGCCCCAAGCACCACATCCAAACCACCTTTAAACACCTCCAGGCCTGGGGGCTCAAGCACCTCCCTGGGCAGCACATTCCAATGCTTGACCACCCTTGCTGCCCCTTAGCAGTCACTAAACCTGCCTACAAATTGTCACTTTCCTGGATTTCTTTCCCCACTCAGGCAAGTGCAGAGGAAGTGAGTTAACAGCACTTGAGATGAAGGTGAGAGGGATTTTAATGTTGCATTGGAAGCGGTTGTAATGCCCTTTGCAAGTGCAGCACAGTGGAATGGCAGCCTTCTCAATTTCACACAAACCATGTGAACATCCTCGTTTCTGGTCCCTGACCTGCTGCAACGAGTTTGAAAGCAAACCTCTGTCTCTGTGGTTTTCTTCACCCATCAAAAGAGCAGATGGAGTAGTCTGATTATAAGTAAATTAGTGAATCATTCATTGGAGCTGCACAAATGTCCATGCAGACATCTGAGCCTCCAGCAAGATATCCTTCCTTGGCCTTCTTCTGTTTTGGAAGTGAATTTAAGGCCAGTGAGTGGAGCTGGAAGTGTCCTGTAATTAACTTTCAGGGAGGGCTTGAGGTTAATGCTTTGTGCACCACAGTTTCAAGCTGTGATGGTCTCAAGCTGTGCCAGGGGAGCTTTAGGCTGGATGTGAGGAAGAAATTCTTCCCAGACAGAGAGATTGGCCATTGGAATGTGCTGCCCAGGGAGGTGGTGGAGTCACCATCCCTGGAGGTGTTTAAAAAGATCCTGGATGAGGCACTTGGTGCCATGGTTTAGTTGATTAGATGGTGTTGGGTGATAGGTTGGATGCAATGATCTTGAAGGTCTTTTCCAACCTGGTCTATTCTCTTCTCTCCTCTCTTCTCTTCTCTCTCCTCTCTTCTCTTCTCTCTCTCTCTTCTCTCTCTTCTCTTCTCTCTCTCTCTCTCTCTCTCCTCTCTTCTCTTCTCTCTCCTCTCTCTTCTCTCCTCTCTCTCTCTCTCTCCGAACCTCTCCTCTCCGAACCTCTCTTCTCTTCTCTTCTCTTCTCTTCTCTTCTCGAACCTCTTCTCTTCTCGAACCTCTCTCTCTCTTCGAACCTCTCCTCTCCTCTCCTCTCCTCTCTTCTCTTCTTCTCTTCCATTCCATTCCATTCCATTCCATTCCATTCCATTCCATTCCACTCCACTCCACTCCTGGGTGTATCAGACAGGTATAAGTTTCAAGTAATAGCACATAGCTTTGGGGGTATTTAGTTCACCTTTACACTAAAACCTCAAGCAGCTAAGAAGATTTTAGGCCACTGGCTTACTGAAACAGGGATGGTTCTCACCCTGAATCTCCTCTGGGAAGCTGGAGAAGAGGAGGCTCAGGGGTGACCTCATTGCCTTCTACAACCTGAAGGGTAGATGCAGCCAGGAAGGGGTTGGCCTCTTCTCCCAGGCAACCAGCACCAGAACAAGGGGACACAGTCTCAGGCTGCGCCAGGGGAGGTTTAGACTCGAGGTGAGGAGGAAGTTCTTCACCAAGCGAGTCATTCGGCATTGGAACGGGTTGCCCAGGGAGGTGGCTGAGTCATCGACCCTGGAGGTGTTCAAGAGGAGATTGGATGTGGCACTTGGTGCCATGGTCTAGTCATGGGGTCTGTGTTGATAGGTTGGACTCGATGATCCTCGAGGTCCTTTCCAACCTAAGTGATACTGTGATACTGTGATAAATTGGGCCCTCTTCACTGAGTGGCCTTTGCTGGCTGAGGTCTAGCTACCTAAATGAGATACTTGGGTTAGGTACCAAAATCTGGGCTGGCTAAAAGGACTCAAATCTTAGACCCTCAATGAGAATTCCATCACTAGTAAGACAGCCTCAGCTTGCCCCACTTCAGCTCACCAATGAGATATTTTGATAGGGCCTGGTAAAAGGCACAAACATAAGAATGTCCAAACTCTACTCCTCAAACATCTTAGCTGGGACTCTTCGAGGGATTTGGGCCACAAATGTACTTTTACTATAGCTTTAAAAAAACAGCAAAGCAACTGAAAAGTTAACTTTATCTTAATGCTTCCACCTGAATTCTGGGATTCCATTCTTCTTCCTCTGGGATTCTTCCACCTGAATTCTCTGATTCTTTTCTTCCTCCTGTAGGATTCTCCCACCTGAACTCTGTGATTCAATTCTTCTTCCTCCAGGATCCTTTCACCTGAGCTCTGTGATTCTATTCTTCTAGGAGTCTTCTACCTGAATTCTATGATTTAGTCTCATATTATTTTGTTATATTTTCATGTTATAGGAAATAGGCACAAGACAAACTTGGACCTGGCCCAGTTTTCAGACCCCTATCACTTTGACAACCATTGTACAAAAGAATCACATTTTTAACACCAAGTAGCTCAAACTCACCACCAGATTAAGACCCTGTGACTCCCAGACACCAGAAGTGTTCAGAGTTCTTGGCCCCAGCCTTTTCCCAGCTGCATCTGGAAAGCAGTTTTGCCTTTCACCCTCTTAAGCAGCTGCTCATTTGCTGGTCACCAAGATTGACCTTTTTGTGTCACAGTGCCACTCAGTGGGATAAAGGACAAGATGCCTTTGTAGGAAATCATCCTGTGTGTTTACAAGAAGCTTCTTGACCCTAGCCAAACAAGCTGAGGAGCAGCAGATAGCAATCTACTCTGTGAACCCTACCGTCCTCCATGCAAGACCTTTGAGCCCTCAAGCGGAATGTGAGTAAATGTAATGTGTATCACAAGTCTCACAGGACATTAGAGGTTGGAAGGGACCTCCAGAGATCATCCAGTCCAAGCCCCCTGCCAGAGCAGCATCACCCAGGGCAGGCTGCACAGGAAGGCATCCAGGTGGGGTTGGAAAGTCTCCACAGAAGGAGACTCCACAACCTCTCTGGGCAGCCTGCTCCAGGGCTCTGCCACCCTCACTGTCAAAAGTTTCTCCTCATGTTGAACTGAAACCTTCTCTGTTCAAACTTGTCCCTGTTGTTCCTTGTCTTATTCCTGTGGACCATCCAAAAGAGCTTGGCCCCCTCCAGTTGACCCCCAGCCCTCAGATATTGATAGACCTCCAGTTGACCCTGCAGCGTTTCACTGCACAGAGTCCTGCCCTCTGCTCGTCTGGGTGAGAAGGCTGAGAGCTGCAAGAAAGCAAAGCCTGATGGATAAATACAAGCAATGCATAAAATGCTGCCTTGCCAGTAACTCTGAGTCATCTCCTGTAAACTAAAGGAGCCAGTCAGCATGCCTTGAGTGAATGTGGGTAGCTCCAACCTGAGTCCAGTTGCCATTTACTGCTTCATGGAGCAACTGCAATTTATGAACAGAGGATCATGGAATCATCACAGAATCCCTGAAACATTCAGGTTGGAAAAGAGCCTCAGGATCACCAAGTCCTACCCAGAACCTTATTCTAGAAGGCTCACCCCTAAACCATAGCCCCAAGCACCACATCCAAATCACCTTGAAACACAGCCAGGGTTGGGGACTCCACCACCTCCCTGGGCACAGGATCAGAGGATGTTAGGGGTTGGAAGGGACCTCCGGAGCTCATTGAGCAGGCCAGAGCAGGCCATAGAATCCAGCCCAGGTCACACAGGAACATATCCAGGTGGGTCAGATTTATTCAGAATTAACCAGGCTTTGAGATCATCCAGTCCAGCCTATCACCCAACACCATCTGATCAACTAAACCATGGCACCAAGGGCCTCATCCAGTCTCCAGAGAAGGAGACTCCACACATCTCTAGGCAGCCTGCTCCAGTGCTCTATGAGTCTCATAGAGACTCTTCAGGAGAGACAGGCGAGGAAGAAGGGGTGGAGGGGTGGCCCTTTACATCAGGGAGGCACTAGATGCCATTGAGATGGAGATTAGGGACGATCAGGTTGAATGCTTGTGGATAAGAATTAGAGGGAAGACCAGCAGGGCAGACACCCTGGTTGGAGTCTGTTATAGACCACCCAACCAGGAGGAAGATGTTGATGAAGCATTCTATAGGCAGCTTAGGGCTGTCTCAAGATCTCCGGACCTTGTTCTCATGGGCGACTTCAACCTGCCTGACATCTGCTGGGAACTCAACACAGCAGAGAGGAGACAGTCAAGAAGGTTCTTAGAATGCATGGAGGACAGCTTCTTATCCCAGGTGCTGCGAGAGCCTACCAGGGGCAAGGCTATGCTTGACCTCCTCTTCACCAACAGGGAAGGACTGGTGGGCAATGTGGTGGTTGGAGGGTGTTTGGGGGCCAGTGACCATGAGATAATTGAGTTCTCGGTTTTTGGTCAAGCCAAGAGGGGCGGCAAGAAGACCTCCACTCTGGACTTCTGGAGGGCAGACTTTGGGTTACTCAAGGAACTAATTCAGAGGGTTCCTTGGGATAAAGCCCTTAAAAACAAAGGGGTCCAGGAGAGCTGGACCTACTTCAATGAAGAATTGTTGAAGGCTCAGGGACAGGCTGTGCCAATGTGCCGGAAGATGAGCCGCCGGGGCAGACGGCCAGCCTGGATGGTTCATGAACTTTTAATGGAACTGAGGGAAAAAAAGAGGGTGTATCACCTTTGGAAGAGAGGGGAGGCAACCCATGGAATGTTTAAGATGTTGCTAGGTCTTGTAGGAAGAGAATTAGAGAGGTAAAAGCACACTTGGAGCTTAAACTGGCCTCTACTGTGAAGGACAACAAAAAGTCCTTCTATAAATACATTAATAGTAAGAGGAAGGGAAAGGACAACCTCCACTCCTTGGTGGATACGGAGGGGAGCATTGTAACAAAGGATGAGGAAAAGGCAGAGATACTTAACACCTTCTTTGCCTCAATTTTTACTAGAAGGGCAGAACGTCCTCCTGACAGCTGGCCTGCAGAGCTGGCAGAAGGAGCCAGGGAGCTGCACAGTTTCCCTATGTTCCATGAGGAGGTGGTTGGAACTCTCCTTAGTAGCTTGGATCCCCACAAGTCCATGGGACCAGATGGGATTCATCCTAGGGTGCTGAGAGAGCTGGCAGATGAGCTGGCCAAGCCACTCTCCATCATTTTTCAGCAGTCCTGGCTCACTGGCGAGGTCCCAGAGGACTGGAAGCTGGCCAACGTGGTGCCCATCCATAAGAAGGGCCGTTTGGATGAGCCAGGGAATTATAGGCCTGTCAGCCTGACCTCAGTGCCAGGCAAGATCATGGAACAGGTCATCCTGAGTGCATTAACACAGCACTTAGAGGATGGCCAAGGGATCAGGCTCAGCCAACATGGATTTAGGAAGGGCAGGTCCTGCCTGACCAACCTGATCTCCTTCTATGATCAGGTGACTGCCTGGTGGATGTGGGGAGGCCTGTTGATGTAGTCTACCT
Organism: Melanerpes aurifrons; assembly: GCA_011125475.1. Classification (NCBI taxonomy): domain Eukaryota; kingdom Metazoa; phylum Chordata; class Aves; order Piciformes; family Picidae; genus Melanerpes; species Melanerpes aurifrons. The sequence goes on from WWNC01000001.1 coordinate 1,922,913, forward strand.
GGACCTCAGCAAGGCCTTTGACACCGTCCCCCATAGCAAACTGCTGGCCAAGCTGTCAGCCCATGGCTTGGACGGGAGCACACTGCGATGGGTTAGGAACTGGCTGGATGGCCGAGCCCAGAGAGTGGTGGTGAATGGTGCCACATCCGGCTGGCAGCCAGTCAGTAGTGGTGTGCCGCAGGGGTCAGTGCTGGGCCCCATCCTCTTTAACATCTTTATTGATGATCTGGATGAGGGCATTGAGTCCATCATCAGTAAATTTGCTGATGACACCAAGCTGGGAACAGGAGTTGATCTGCTGGAGGGTAGAGAGGCTCTGCAGAGGGACCTCGACAGGCTGGACAGATGGGCAGAGGCCAATGGCATGAGATTGAACACATCCAAGTGCCGGGTTCTGCACATTGGCCACAACAACCCCAGGCAGTGCTACAGGCTGGGGTCAGAGTGGCTGGAGAGCAGCCAGGCAGAGAGGGACCTGGGGGTACTGGTTGATGGTAGGCTGAACATGAGCCTGCAGTGTGCCCAGGCAGCCAAGAGGGCCAGTGGCATCCTGGCCTGCATTAAGAACAGTGTGGCCAGCAGGACAATGTACATTATATATGGCCATGGTGGTTTTAGGCTGAAAGTTGGGCTTGGTGGTCTGGGAGGTCTTTTCCACACTTCTAGGAGTGTTTTAAGTATGGCTGCTCATCTATATTTTCTTTTTGATAGCTAGTGACATAGACAGAAAGAGTTGTTGGCCCTTGGGATGTGCTGCCCAGGGAGGTGGTGGAGTCCCCATCCCTGGGGGTGTTCAAAAAGGGATTGGAATTGGCACTTGGAGCCATGGTTTAGTTGTCATGAGGTGTAGGGTGACAGGTTGGACTTGATGATCTTTGAGGTCTTTTCCAAGCTTATTGATTCTATGATTCTATGACCCTCTCCTAGTTGGCAGCTGCCCTGCAGCTTTTGCACAGGCTCTGAAACCTCTGTGGCATTTCAGCCATTCTGGCAAATTCCCATTTTCAATAATAAATAATGTACCCCTATAAAGCCACCTGAACACCCTGGGAGAATTATAGCCTTTATTATGTACAATTGGGGGGTACATTAATCCTTGCATTGAAAGATTTTTTTACTGACCTGTCGGGAAGTTAGATAAATTATCAGAAACAGCAAAGGAGAATTACAGTAAATGTCCTTTAGTGGAACCCCTGAAATGCCCTCTGCAAAATATGGGCTTGTTTAGTTAGTGGAGGAGAACCCAGGGACAGGCAGGATCATTTTTTTGTGGCATAGCTCTGAGGCTGATTACTTGAGTCAAGTGACCAATCTGGGAACTGGGAACCTCTGGACAGTCATTTCCTTGCTATTACTAGTGGCTGTTTTAACCTGCTCACCTATTAATCTCCCCTGTATTCTCACTTGATGGATGGAACCTTCCTTCTGAGTAACATTTGGTGGAGCAGTGCCTTCACTCCCTCAAAACAAGCCCCTTTTGCCTAGGTCTGGCTGAACACAGGAGAAACAGCCACAGAAATAAAAGGGGAAAGAGGGGAGGAAGCTTAAAACAAATCAGTTAGGGTTGGAAGGGACCTCAAGGATCGTCCAGCTCCAACCCCATAAGACTGAAATTATAGTTAAAAAATACAAAAAGAAAGCCTAAATGACTTTATTTCATTCTTATTATTATTTGTGAACTTGTGTAAAAGGGTCAGAAATGTGTTTGAGCTGTGCAAGATTAACCTTTACGTGGTGGGGGGTGGGGGGAAATGCAGACTTCAACAGCAATCCTCTGCAGTGGTTGCACTTGCTAAAAGTTTAAAACAGTAATTTTTTTTCCCCAAGAAAGGTCATCTTGAGCTAAAATGTCAAATAAATTATTTAGATTACTGAATTAGAAAAGTGAGGATCTGACAGGCTGAATTTTTTATGCACATTAGCCACAGTCAGGGTCTCTATATGCCCTTTCTATTAAGTGCACACACACCCCCACCCCCCCCTTCCCTTATTAAAAGGATCTCCATTTATTCCAATATATTCTCCTAAAGATCTATCTTAGCATCTAAATAGGTGCTCCAATTTGCTTCCTACTCAGACAAAACAGGAAGCACTTTATTTGGCTCTTGCATTGCTTTTCCCCCCAGTACGAAGAGTGATGCAAGAAAGAAGCTCACCATGAGTTTGTAGTAGAAATTAAGTGACCAGAAAGGAATAATTCATCTTTATAGCCTCCCTGTAGCTACTAAATCCTAAATTCTAGCTGGGGAAAGGCTTGAAGGGGAAGGAACATTTTGAGGGATGGAAAAATAAATGGATTTGAAATGGAAGGGGAAGAGCTTTTAAGGAGCTGCAGCTCTCACAGGTATGTCCTGGAGTTTCTGTAGGGTAAAACCCAACTAGGAGTAGTTACCAGAGAACTGCAGGAAGTGAGAAGAGAAGAGAAGAGAAGAGAAGAGAAGAGAAGAGAAGAGAAGAGAAGAGAAGAGAAGAGAAGAGAAGAGAAGAGAAGAGAAGAGAAGAGAAGAGAAGAGAATTAACCAGGTTGGAAAAGACCTTTGAGATCAAGTCATCTTCAGACATAGCTGCTCACACACAGGGTTTAGCCCACAGGTTGACATCTGTGCCTCCCATTCCTCCTCACATTCATAACTACTCCTGGTAATGATTTGAGGCAGGAACAGAGCCTCTATACAAACATGATGCCTCGTGGTTCCTCAAGCTGTGCCAGGGGAAGTTTAGGCTGGAGGTGAGGAGAAAATTCTTCACAGAAAGAGGAATTGGCCATTGGAATGTGCTGCCCAGGGAGGTGGTGGAGTCACCATCCCTGGAGGTACTAGAATTAGAATTAGAATTAGAATTAGATTTAGACTTAGACTTAGAATTAGCATTAGAATTAGAATTAGAATTAGAATTAGAATTAGAATTAGAATTAGAATTAGAATTAGAGTGAACCAGGTTGGAAAAGACCTCAGAGATCATCAGTCCAACCTATCACCCAACACCATCTAATCAACTAAACCATGGCACCAAGCACCCCATCCACCCTCTTCCTAAACACCTTACAGTGATGGTGACTCCATTAGGTGTTCAAGAAAGGCTTGGATGTGGCACTTGGAGCCATGGTTTAGTTGTCAGGAGGTGTTAGGTATTAGGTACTAGGTTGGACTGGATGATCTCTGAGGTCTTCTGCAACATTATTGATTCTATGACTCTCTGATGATACACTCAAATGACAACAGCAGCTAAACTTCCCACTTCATTTTCCAGAACCAATATTTACTCAGCACTGGAAGGGTCATTCTATAAAACAATTCCACACTGATAATAAGCTTCTCCTAGCTGGATGCCTACTGCAATATTGTTCACCCCTCCCCACCTCCTACCATGTGCACTGTGGAGCAAACAGTTCTCAGCCCCTTTAGTCAGCCCAAATGCTAAAGTGCAGGGCACAGCCAAAGAAAAGAGTTTTGATTTATCAGCAGAAAGTCCAAGAGATCAGGGGCTTAGCCTCATCCCTCACTTTGCTGACACTCCTCATAGGTACAGTGTCAGAGCAGGCTTCCTCATAAGGCCTGTAGTACATGCAGGTGAGGTAGGTAATAGTGCATACACATAGAGGGGATGCAGCTGATGGGAAACAACAATGGACTACAAAAGATCTCCTCTCATTCCTTCCTAAGACCCAGGCTCACCTGGCATCACTGCAGAGGAAAGAACATCAGCAGAGCACAGGTGTGCATCCCTGGAAGAACTGAAAGAACCATGCTCAGAGATTCACAGATTGGAAGGAACCCTCACAGGTCATCTTGTCCAACCCCCTTGCAGTCAGCAGGGACAGCTCCAACTGCATCAGGCTGCCCAAGGCCACATCAAATCTGATCTTGAATATCTCTTGAATGGATGGGACCTCTACCACATCCCTGGGCGACCTGTTCCAGTATTTTACCTCTCTCTTTGTAATGAACTCCCTCCTGATGTCCAACCTCAGGAAACCCTGCTCCAGTTTCAAACCATTGTCCCTCATTCTGTCACTGCAAGCCCTTCTAAACAGTCCTACCCCAGCCTTCCTCTAGCTCCCCTTCAGATATTGAAACATATCTCTAAGGTCTCCCCAGAGCCTTCTCTTCTCCAGGCTGAACAGCCCCAAATCTTTCAGCTTTTCTTCACAGCAGAGGTGCTCCAGCCTTCTGAGCATCTTGATGGCCCTCATGCTAGTGTACATCAGAACTGCAGGTACTATATCTGCCTCTGTGTGTGTGTGAGCAAGGTTTTTGTTGTGTGTCACAAGTCTCACAGTACATTAAAGGTTGGAAGGGACCTCCAGAGATCATCCAGTCGAACCCCCCTGCCAGAGCAGCATCACCCAGGGCAGGCTGCACAGGAAGGCATCCAGGTGGGGTTGGAAAGGCTCCAGAGAAGGAGACTCCACAACCTCTCTGGGCAGCCTGCTCCAGGGCTCTGCCACCCTCACTGTCAAGAAGTTTCTCCTCATATTGAGCTGAAACCTTCTCTGTTCAAGCTTGTCCCTGTTGTTCCTTGTCTTATTCCTGTGGACCACCCAAAAGAGCTTGGCCCCCTCCACTTGCCCCCCAGCCCTCAGCTATTGACATTGATCAGATCCCTCTCAGCCTTCTCTTCTCCAGGCTAAACAGCCCCAGAGTGCTCAGTCTCTTTTCACAGGGGAGATGCCCAACTGTCCTTATCATCTTGTGGTTTTCCCTTGGACTCTCTCCAGCAGGTCTCTGTCTCTCTTGACCTGGGGAGCCCAGCACTGGACAGAGGATTGCAGCTGTGGTCTCAGCAGGGCAGAGTAGAGGGGCAGAAGAACCTCCCTAGAGCTGCTGACCACACTTTTCTTGCTGCCCCCCAGGATGCCACTGGCTTCCTTGGCCACAAGGGCACATTGCTGTCCCAAGCAATTGCACCTACTCAAATCCCCTCATGCACTTACTCCTTACATGCCTTTTATTCTTTTCAACCCCTGAGACTTTTGTGTTTGCAGGTAAAACCCCTGGCATGTGCAGGACAAACTTCTTGTCCCCCTAAGCTGAGCCTGACCTGTTTGAACTTTCCATCTTGCAGGGGCACCCAAAGTATTTACTCATTTGTGCATCTCTGAGAGGAGGGATTTAGAGATGGAGACAACCACAGACATTACTCCTTGGGGATTCCTGCTCTGACAGGGTAAATCCTGCAGAAGAACAGCACTAATGGAGCGTGACGAGTGGAAGAATAGAGCCCTGACTGTTGACATTTCTGTTGTCAGGCCAGGTATTGTGCTATGGGAAAGAAAAAGCCATAGGAAAAGAACTTTTGGGAAGCTCTCTGGAATTAAGTTTCTCAATGCTGCCTTACTCTAAAGGCCATTAGTGCTTCTCCCACTCAAGGGTCTTTGGTCTCACCTGCTATGAATTCCTTCTTTTCTGGACTCGGGGATAACTTACCTGTGCCAGTTCAACAAAGCAGGAGGTTTAATTTGCTACACAGGTGAAATACTCAAGGGTCCTCTTAAGGTCTAAATTTAGGCAGAAACAGGTTCTTTCTGAAAGTGGTTGTACACTCTCCCCCCCTTCCCCTGCAGTGTTTGTGACGGACAGCAAGGCACACAGGGGGAAAGTGGGAAGAATGCATCAGCTCCTCAGTTCCATTTGTGAATTAATAATCAGATCAAAGTTCTTTAAATGGCAGAGCAGCAGGGAAATGGGAATTTGAAGCTATGAGCTAGGCCACTAAATCCCAGAATGGCTTAGGTTGGAAGGCGCCGAAGAGATCATCGACTCTAACCTCTCAGCTAGACTCAGCTGCTCAAGGTTTCATCCAGCCTGGCCTTCAACACCCCCAAGGAGGAGGCAGCCACAGCCTCCCTGGGCAGCCTGTGCCAGAGTCTCACCATCCTCCTATTGAAGAACTTCTTCCTCAGCTCCAGCCTGACTCTACTCTCCCCCCAGCTTCAAACCACTCCCCCTTGTCCTGTCTCTAGAGACCCTGATGAAAAGTCCTTGTAGGATCCCTTCAGCTATTGGAAGGTAGCTCTAAGGTAACCCTGGAGTCTTCTCTTCTCCAGGCTGAGCACCTCCAGCTCCCTCAGCCTATCCTCATAGCAGTGTTGCAGCCCTTGGCTCATCTTTGTGGCCTCCTCTGGACTCACTCCAGCAGCTCTGTGTCCTTCTTATTATGGGGACACCAGAACTGTTTCACAGGCAGCCTGGACACATCTTGACATGAGAGATTTTGGTCCTCTTTGCTGTGTGGAACACTCATGATTTGTGCATGTTCAATGTATCAGCTGTCTAATAAGATTCAATGGCAAAGTGTTCAGCATATATGACACAAACTTTTTTGGTCCATGACTGTTAGTGCAATGAAAATCAAGATACTTTTTCACTGGCCTTTTTTCCCTCATTAATGATATGTTTGTGGATATGATCTGCTCTACAATACTCGAGAACATCTCTTCCCTTTCCACTTTCAGTGATCTGAGAGAGTGCATCCAGAGGAGGGCCATGGGAATGTTCAGGGGGCTGGAAAACCTCTGCTGCAAGGACAGGCTGAGGGAGCTGGGGTGTTCAGCCTGGAGAAGAGAAGGCTCCAGGCAGACCTAACAGCAGCCTGCCAGGACCTGAAGGGGCTCCAAGAAGGCTGCAGAGGGACTGTTCCCAAAGGCCTGCAGGGACAGGACCAGGGCTAATGGTTTGAAATGAGAGCAGAGCAGATTGAGATTGGATGTGAGGAGCAAGTTCTGCACCAGGAGGCTGCTGGAACCCTGCCACAGGTTGCCCAGGGAGGTGGTTGAAGCTCCATCCCTGGAGGTATACAAGGTGAGGCTGGACAGGGCTCTGATCAACCTGATCTGGTGGAGGATGTCCCTGCTTAGTGCAGAGAGGGTTGGACTGGATGAGCTTTAGACCTTCCAACCCAAACTGTTCTATAATTCTATGATCTATGTAGGTTTGTGGGGTTTTATGTGAATGTTGTTGGACTAAATCGATTCTACAAACTTTAAGAGTTTATACTTATGATAAAATTCTCTTTAGCCCTGCATGAGGAGAGGCTGAGGGAGCTGGGGTTGCTTAGCCTGGGGAAGAGGATGCTCAGGGGAGACCTTCTTGCTCTCTCCAACTCCCTGAAGGGAGGTTGGAGCCAGGTGGGGGTTGGTCTCTCCTCCCAGGCAACCAGCACCAGAACAAGAGGACACAGTCTCAAGCTGTGCCAGGGGAGGTTTAGGCTGGAGGTGAGGAAGAAATTCTTCCCAGAATGAGTAATTGGCCATTGGGATGTGCTGCCCAGGGAGGTGGTGGAGTCCCCATCCCTGGAGATGTTTAGAAGAGCCTGGATGAGGCACTCGGTGCCATGGTTTAGTTGATGAGATGGTGCTGGGTGCTAGGTTGGACTGGATGATCTCTGAGTTAATTTCCAGCCTGGTTAATTCTGTATTCTGTATTCAGTGTAACACTGGCCAAGCAGTTCCCTAGTTCAGAAGGTTTATTTGTGTCCAAAATGTGTCTTTGGCTGTTTCCAAAGAGGTTTCCCAGCTCAAACTGTGACCTACTGTATTGACTCTTCCCAAGGTGGTCACTTTTGCTCCAAGGGAAATTCTGCCTGAGAGAACTGCCTTGCTAGACTGCTGCTTTATTTTGCTTTAGCAATTTAAATTGGACAAGTAGCCAAGCCCTGTGCACCAGCCCTCTAAATTCCTTTTCAAATTAACACTGAAAAGAAAATCCATCCCTCCCTATCTATGTAAATACCCAAAGCCAGCTGCCGGTGACATGATCCACACCTTTCTGGGTGGATCACCTGAGAAACTGAACCTTTAATACTGCCATCCTTGCCTGATACTTCTGAAATAGGTGAGAGAGAGCAGCAGCAATCCAGGGGAAAGAAAAAAGAAGAAAAAGAAATAGCATTTCCCAGTTGGAACCCAGGCAGATGTCACTGAGAGCAGATGGTTTAAAAACTCACATATAAGACAGCAGCTGCCTGGCTGTGTTGTATGTAAAAGGAACCACCCTCGACTGGAATATTGGATGAAATGCTTTCATAAAAGGACAACTTGAAGTACAAAACCAACTTAAAGACTGGAGGGATGTGAAATCAGATCTTGCTCCTGTCACACTGCTACCAAGTGTCAAAAGGGAAGACTATTTGTGTCAAAATTTGTAGAAAGGGGAGAGTTGTATCTGCTCTGCATGGTTTTAGGTGCTAAGTCCATATGGCTCTGGCATGTTAGCTTAATTCAAGGATATTCTGGGAATGATTAATGTGAAAATATGGGAATATTAGGGAGAAAGTCCTCACTGAAGCCTTATTCAGTCCCACAAAGAAGAGGAAGACAAGTGCCCATGGCAGGAGGGTTGGAACTAGATGATCCTTGGGGTCCCTTTCAACCCTACCAGTTCCACGTGAAAATCCTTCCTGGGATAGAATAATCCCCTCCTACAGTGCAGGTTGTGGCCTGACTGGCAAGGCAGCAGGTCTGCAGTCTGAGCGCTCCGGTGGATGACAACCTGGTCTTGAGGCAGGGTCATGCTGTAGAGGTGGTAAGACTAGACACTAACAGCTTGTTGCTAGCAGGAACGCAGTTGGTGAGCCAAAGGAAAGGACAATTCCCTTCTGCCTGCTGGCACCCATGAGGCTGCATCTTGGGGTGTCTGTGCTTTGTTCCCCTGAGAGTATCCAACACAGTATAACAGTATCACTAAGGTTGGAAGAGACCTCAAAGATCATCGAGTCCAACCTGTCACCACAGACCTCATGACTACACCATGGCACCAAGTGCCACGTCCAATTCCCTCTTGAACACCTCCAGGGACGGGGACTCCACCACCTCCCTGGGCAGCCCAGAAAGCCACCAAGATGGGCATGGGCCTGGAGCACACAGAAACTTGGAATAGTTTGGGTTGGAAGAGATCTCCAAAGGTCATCTACTCCAACCCCTCTGCACTCAGCAGGGACATCCTCCGCTGCATCAGGTTGCTCATAGCCTTCTTAAGCCTCACCTGGAATAGCTCCAGGCATGGAGGCTCAACTACCTCCCTGGGCAACCTGTGGCAGGGTTCCAGCAGCCTCCTGGTGCAGAACTTGTTCCTCACATCCAATCTCAATCTGCTCTGCTCTCATTTCAAACCACTGTCCCTGGTCCTGTCCCTGCAGGCCTTTGGGAACAGTCTCTCTGCAGCCTTCTTGTAGCCCTTCAGGTCCTGGCAGGCTGCTGTTAGGTCTGCCTGGAGCCTTCTCTTCTCCAGGCTGAACACCCCCAGCTCCCTCAGCCTGTCTTCATAGCAGAGGTGTTCTAGCCCCCTGATCATCTTCATGTCCCTCCTCTGGACCCTCTCCATCAGGTCCAGGTCCTTCCTGTGTTGAAAGCTCCAGAGGTGGACACAGCACTGTAGATGAGGTCTCAGCAGAGCAAAGTGCCAGAATCATCTGTTAATCTGCTGGCAACGCTGCTTTGGATGCATCTTCAGATGCTACCATCCTTTGTCTTCAACTCAGAATCTGAAGCCATGGTTTAGTTAATTAGATGGTGTTGGGTGCTAGGTTGGACTTGATGATCTCTGAGGTCTTTTCCAACCTGGTTAATTCTGTAATTCTAGAATAGAATAGTTGGAAGAGACCTTCAAGATCATCATGTCCAACCCACCAACCAATCCAACCCACCTAAACAACTAAACAATGGCACCAAGCACCCCATCAAGTCTCCAATAATTGAATAGCTAGCCAGCTAGATACCCTGCAAGCACCAGAACAAGAGGACACAGTCTCAAGCTATGCAGGGGGAAGTTTAGGCTGGAGGTGAGGAGAAAGTTCTTCCCAGGAAGAGTCATTGGCCACTGGAATGTGCTGCCCAGGGAGGTGGTAGAGTCACCATCCCTGGAGGTGTTCAAGAAAGGCTTGGATATGGCACTTGGAGCCATGGTTTAGTTGTCAGGAGGTGTTAGGTATTAGGTATTAGGTTGTACTTGATGATCTCTGAGGTCTTTTCCAACCTGGGTGATTCTATGAAGTGAACATAACCCTTACCTTTTTCACTCAAACAGCTGTTGCATGTCTGGATCACAGTCCCTGATGTCCAGTTAGCTGTGTAAACCTCTTAACACAGCTTGGCTGCCATATGACTTGGACAATGCAGTTTGAATTTTACATAATTATTTTTCTGTTCTTTTTTTTTTCTTTTCTTTTTCCTTTTATCAATTTTATTTTCCTCCCCCCAAAGGCTAATTGAAATCAACTCCCTGGCACTGCTCTGCTGCTAGGAAAGATGCAGCGGGTGCACGTTTCAATCATTAGCAATATGGTGCTGCTGGACTGGAAACAAATTTCCACATGACACAGCCATAACAGTCATCCTGTGATCATCCACGCAACTGTCACTGAACACAAACCCTCTCTTGCCTCTGGACCCTGAAGATCTCTTGTGGGCCTCTGGAAGTGGAGTATTGCTGTTGTGTTTGAAAATGATCTGCGTTTGGTTGAAGCTGTGCAATTTAATCACAGGGTCCTGGAATGTTAGGGGTTGAAAGAGACCTTCAGAGATCATCCAGTCCAACCCTCCTGCCAGCGCAATATCACCCAGGGCAGATCACAGCCACACAGGAGAACATCCAGTTGGAGTTGGAAAGGCTCCAGAGAAGGAGACTCCACAATCTCCCTGGGCAGCCTGCTCCAGGGCTCTGCCACCCTCACTGTAAAGAAGATTCTCTTCATGTTGAGCTGAAACCTTCCATGTTCAAGCTTGAACCTGTTGTTCCTTGTCTTATGCCTGTGCACCACTGAGAAGAGCTTGGCCCCCTCCACTTGACCCCCAGCCCTCAGATATTGACAGACATTGATCAGATCCCCTCTCAGCCTTCAGATGTGTCTCCTCCTGTTGAGGTGGAACCTCCTGAAGAATAGAATAGAGTAGAGTAGAGTAGAGTAGAGTAGAGTAGAGTAGAGTAGAGTAGAGTAGAGTAGAGTGGAGTGGAGTAGAATAGAATAGAATAGAATAGAATAGAATAGAATAGAATAGAATAGAATAGAATAGAATAGAATAGAATAGAATTAACCAGGTTGGAAAAGACCTTTGAGATCATCCAGTCCAACCTAGCACCCAACACCATCTAATCAACTAAACCATGGCTCCCAGTGCTTCATGCAGGCTCTTCTTAAACACCTCCAGGGATGGTGACTCCACCACCTCCCTGGGCAGCACATCCCAATGGCCAATCTCTCTTGCTGGGAAGAACAGAGGCATTTGATGTGTGCTGGCAAGGAACACAAAAGTAAGCTCTGTGATATGTGCACATGGAAAGCAGGAATTCAAGGAGCACAGCGTCCATGACTGAAGGCATTTATAGAGTGGAGTATTTGTACAGTGTGTGCATCTGTGTGAGGGAGTTTGGGCATGGAGTTAGAAGCATGTTTATGTGTGGTTAAAAGCAGAATATTGGGATTTGGGTGTAAGCTAGGGAAGTGGATAAGTGAGGTGACAGCAATGTTGAGTCCACTTACATATCACAGAATGTTAGGAGTTGGAAGGGACCTCAAAAAGCTCATCCAGTCCCACCCCCTGCCAGAGCAGCATCACCTAGAGCAGGTCACACAGGAACACATCCAGGTGGGTTTGGAATATCTCCAGAGAGGGAGACTCCACACCCCCCCGGGCAGCCTGCTCCAGGGGTCTATCACCCTCACAGGGAAAAAATTCTTCCTCCTGTGTCCATGGAACTTCCTCTGCCTCAGCTTCCACCACTGCCCCTGGGGCTGGCATTGGGCATCCCCCAGCAGAGCCTGGCTCCAGCCTCTGGGCACTCACCCTGCACATCTTGATCACCAGCAATGAGGTCACCTCTCAGGCTCCTCCTCTCCAAGCTACAGAGCCCTCAGCTTCCTCAGGCTCTCCCCATGAGGAAGATCTCCCACTGCCTGCAGCATCTTTGTGGCTCTGTGCTGGACTCTTCCAAGCAGCTCCCTGAGGTCCTTCTTGACCTGAGAGGCCCAGAACTGGTCACAATATTCCAGATGTGACCTCAGCAGGGCAGAATAGAGGGAGAGGAGAACCTCTCTGGGTCTACTGACCACAGCCCTTCTAATCCACCCCAGGATGCCCTTGGCCTTCTTGGCCACCAGAGCACATTGCTGGCTCATGCTCAGCCTCCCATCCATTAGGTCCATACAATGGATGGACCAAAAAATGGGAATTGGAGAGATGTAAGACACTTGGATTGGTGGAAAAAAGGGGAAACAAAGCAGAAAGAAGGGAAGGGGGATGTAATAAAAGTAATAACCTGCCCAATAAGATAGAAGAAGCAATTCCTTGTGTTACCTTGTTAAGAATGTTTACACTTTCAGGGTACCACCTGGAAAAGCATCACCAATTTTCCTCTGCTGATATCAGCTAAATGTAGTCAGGAGGGGACCAACCCCGTAGCAGTGACCTGATTATCCCCACTCTTTGCTTTCAGTATTTTTAAACAGTAGCCCCACTTGGCCAAAGAATCCTTCACCCCCCCACCCCCCAAATTTCCCACTTCCTAAGGAATTTTTCAGCGCTGGAGGAGTGTGTTTTTCTTACTCTGTAATGGACTTGCACTATTTAAATAGCTTGATGCACTGATTATTGCTTCTGCTTTGAGTGGCACTTCCCACCCCACCAATCATTATCAAAACAGACTGTGCTGCTAATTTCCTGGAAGATTCAAATGCTCCTATTTCAAGGTCATCTCAAAGGATAGTTTAAAGAGCTTTTTTTTTTCCCCCTCCCCTGTAAAATATGTATATTTACAAGAGCACGCTTAAATGGTCACCAGGGAAGATAAGCTATCAGAGAGTAAAGAGATGTCTTGCCTTATACAGTTCACACACCACTGAAGCAGATAAAATCGGTTTTGTACCCAGCCTCTGAATACACTGTTAGGAACTCTGTCCTGAAAATTGATCCATAATACTGAGATAAAATCCAATGCATGTCTTTTCATAAATATCTTACCATGGCATCAAAATTCTGCTGCTCTTGCCTGAAAAAAGAACACCACACCTCCTGTAGCTGGAGCAGGCAGTGGAGTGACTTCCCTCCTGTGCTCCAGAGGCACAGGCTGCATCTGTGGGTAATGAGAGCATTAGTTTTAGTGCACAAAGATGGGGAGCCCAAGCTTACAGTTATTTAAGTCAGATGCATGGCTGGCTGTGAAATGTTATCATCAAATCTGTGTTGATTTTTGATAATAAAGGCATCCAGTGTTTATTAGCTTCTCTTTTTATCTCCAAGTCTCTCTATTCAGCTTTGCATTCCTGGTCTTGCCTTCCCTGTCTTCAGTTAATGCTGGGGAGAAACTTCAACCACACCAGTGCAGAATACTGCCACATCACAAGCCCTGTGAGGAGAGGCTGAGGGAGCTGGGGTTGTTTAGCCTGGAGAAGAGGAGGCTCAGGGGAGACCTTCTTGCTCTCTACAACTACCTGAGAGGAGGTTGTAGCTGGGGTGGGGGGTGAGAGATGGTGGTGTTGGTCTCTTCTCCTGGCAAACAGCAACAGAATGAGGGGGACAGTCTTGAGTTGTGCTAGGGGAGGTTCAGGCTGGATATTAGGAAGAAGTTCTTCACACAGAGAGTGATTTGTCATTGGAATGTGCTGCCCATGGAGGTGGTGGCGTCGCTGTCCTGGATGAGACACTCAGTGCCATGGTCTAGCTGATTGGATAGGACTGGGTGATAGGTTGGACTGGATGATCTCTGAGGTCTCTTCCAACCTGGTTGATTCTATGATTCTATCATTTGCTTTAGAAACAAGTAGGTCTGTAACATTGCCAAGGCTTACTTTTGCTCTGCCAGTTCCCTCTATGGCCATGACCTACCTGCACCAAGCCAACTTCAGCATCACATGATGGTATTAGATAGGCATAAGGGTTTAGAGGGGTTTGGGCCATAAGGCTTTAGAGGGGGTTAAGTGTTCTTCAAATGTATGCTCGGCTCATTAACACACAAAATCAGAACATGAGGACCAGCTACACCTGGAACGTGCCCAGAGCCTTATCAGCTAGCACACAGCCACAATTGCAGTGTGTTGTTGGACACAGTAGCAGTGCAGCTCCTACAATTTCCCCTTGGAGCTACCACTCCTTGCTTTGCACAACACATAAACTCCTCAAGTTAAAAACAGATATGTGGCAAAGTGGAAAATACATTAAGATTAAAACAGTCTCAGGCTGCACCAGGGGAGGTTTAGGCTGGATGTTAGGAAGAAGTTCTACACAGAGAGACTGATTGCCCATTATAATGGGCTGCCTGGGGAGGTGGTGGAGTCACCATCACTGGAGGTGTTCAGGAGGAGACTTGATGGGGTGCTTGGTTGCATGGGTTAGTTGATTAGGTGGTGTTAGATGATAGGTTGGACACGATGATCTTGAAGGTCTCTTCCAACCTGGTCTATTATTCTATTCTATTCTATTCTTTCTATTCTATTCTATTCTATTCTATTCTATTCTATTCTATTCTATTCTATTCTATTCTATTCTATTCTATTCTATTCTATTCTATTCTATTCTATTCTATTCTATTCTATTCTATTCTATTCTATTCTATTCTATTCTATTCTATTCTATTCGCTCCTGGGGCCAGTAGCTAAAAGTCCTGCTGACTTGAAGAGGCAATGGATCCAGGCCCATTTCTTTGAAGTGCCTTTTAATTCCATGCCCTTTTATTTCCAGGCCCCTTTATTTCCATTCCCTTTTTATTTCCAGGCCCCTTTATTTCAGAAGAAATCTTACTCATCCTGTGATCTCTATGAAGACAGCTAACCCCCTGCATTTCCATAGAGCCTATTAGCCAGCCTGGGTGCAAGCCTTTCCTTTAGAAGCAACCTTAACTGGTTCATTTTTTTGCCTTATTTGTTTTTTTCAACATACCCAAGGACAAGAGAAATTCAAACCTACTTTTTCTTCTATTTTACTTCTAGCAAGAGGACTTCTACTGCAAAGCACGAGCTGAGTGAAGGTGCCTGAGTCAAGAGCAAAGGTGACAATGTGCTGTGATGATAATAGAATAGAATAGAATAAAGCAGGTTGGAAGAGACCTTCAAGATCATCACGTCCAACCTATCACCCAACACCACCTAAACAACTAACCCATGTAACCAAGCACCCTGTCAAGTCTCCTCCTGAACACCTCCAGTGATGGTGACTCAACCACCTCCCCAGGCAGCCCATTCCAATGGGCAATCACTCTCTCTCTGTAAAACTTCCTCCTGACCTCCAGCCTGAACATCCCCTGGCGCAGCCTGAGACTGTGTCCTCTTGTTCTGGTGCTGGTTGCCTGGGAGAAGAGACCAACCTCTGCCTGTTTACATCCCCCCTTCAGGTAGTTGTAGAGAGCAATAAGGTCACCCCTGAGTCTCCTCCCCTCCAGGCTAAGCAGCCCCAGCTCCCTCAGCCTCTCCTCACAGGGCTGTGTTCCAAGCCCCTCACCAACTTCGTTGCCCTTCTCTGGACTCGTTCCAGCAAGTCAACCTCCTTCCTAAACTGAGGGGCCCAGAACTGGACACAGGACTCGAGGTGTGGCCTAACCAGTGCAGTGTACAGGGGCAGAATGACCTCCCTGCTCCTGCTGGCCACACTGTTCCTGATGCAGACCAGGATGCCATTGGCCCTCTTGGCTGCCTGGGCACACTGCAGGCTCATGTTCATCCTACCATCAACCAGCACCCCCAGGTCCCTCTCTGCCTGGCTGCTCTCCAGCCACTCTGACCCCAGCCTGTAGCACTGCATGGGGTTGTTGTGGCCAATGTGCAGAACCTGGCACTTGGATGTGTTCAATCTCCTGCCCTTGGGCTCTGCCCATCTGTCCAGCCTGTCGAGGTCTCTCTGCAAAGCCTCTCTACCCTCTAGCAGATCAACTCCTGTCCCCAGCTTGGTGTCATCAGCAAATTTACTGATGATAGACTCAATGCCCTCATCCAGATCATCAACAAAGATGTTAAAGAGGATGGGGCCCAGCACTGATCCCTGGGGGACTCCACTACTGACTGGCCGCCAGTTGGCTGTGGCACCATTCACCACCACTCTCTGGGTTCGGCCATCCAGCCAGTTCCTAACCCAGCTCAGAGTGCTGCTGTCCAAGCCATGATAATGACAATAATAATAATGACAATAATAATAACAACAACAATAATAATGACAATAACAACAATAATAATAATGACAGTAATAATAATAACATAGCAATAATAATTTATTAATAACAGCAATAATCAATTATTAACATTAACAATAATGAATTGTTAATAATTACAATTATAATAGCAAGAGCAATAGTAATAATTAAAAACCAACAGCAGTAATAATTCAATAATAGCAACAATAATTAATACCAACAATAATAATTTATTAATACTACTACTAATAAAGTGTTAATAATAAGACCAAGAGCAATAGTAATTTATTGATAACAACAACATTAAATTATTAATAGTAACAGTAATAACTTGTTAATAATAGTACCAAGAGCAATAGTAATAGTAATAATTGAACAATAATAATAATCACTCAGTAACAGCAATAATAATTTATTAATAGCATCCACAACCAATTATTAATTCTACTAGTAATAAATTGTTAATAACAACAATAACAATAATAATAATAGCAATAACAGTAGCAATTGTAATGACAAAAATCAACAATAATAATTCAATAATAGCAATAATAATTTATGAATAGTATCCATAACCAATTATTAATGCTGCTACTAGTAATTGTTAATGGTAACAATAATAATAGCAATAACAGTAGTAATTGTAATAATAAAAATCAACAATAATTCATTAATAGCAATAATTATTAATGACAGCAATAAACAATTGCTGCTACTACTAAGTTGTTAATAATGACAATAATAATATCAATAGTAATAGAAATAAAACTAATAATAAATGGTATTTCAATAATAGCAATAATTAATAATAGTCATAATTATTAACAATAGCAATAATGATTAATAATAGTGATAATTATTAACAATAGCAGTCATTATTATTAATAGTGATATTTATTAATAATAGCAATAATCAATTATTAATGCTACTCCTAAATGGCTAATAATAATAATAACAGCAATATCAATAGTAATAGTAATAATAAAAAGAATAATAAATGATAGTTCAATAGTAGCAATAATAATAATAATTAATAACAGCAATATTCAATTATTAATATGGCTGCTAATAAATTGCTAATGACAAGAATAATCATAGCAACAGCAATAGTGATAATAATAAACCAACAACAGTAGTAGCAGCAATAATAATAGGGGAAAAAAGAAGCAGCCCCTTTTTTCTTCTGCAATATGCTGGGGTTAAAAAATACTCAATGGCAAACTCACTCAAGCTTTTGAGCCAACTAAGGACAAAATCAGCTTAGCTGATTCTCCACTCAAGCCACCTGAGGGGTCATCTTAACTGCAGAAGAAGAGAGCTGTGAGAACACCTCCAGGGATGCTTGGGAAGGGCCCAGTCCATTGCTCTGTGCCTCTGAGGGAACCCATGTGGGGAAAGAGCAGGTGATCCCATGGGCCTCTTCTTTATGGTGCACTGAATTTCGCATGGGTGGTATAAAAAGAGATGTAGCTAGCATGTAAAACGTTACAAGCCTGGAGGCAAAGAGGAGGAAGCCATATGGATGCACAGCTCCTACTTCTCCCTCAGAGCCATGGGGAGTGCCACTACAAACCTATTCACAAAGATCTGGAAAGGTCCTGTGGCAGGGTCTGGATACCCTTCTCTGGACACCTTCCAGCAACTCAACATCTTTGCTAAACTGAGGGGCTCAGAACTGGACACAGGACTCAAGGTGTTTCCTGCTGCCCAGTCTAAATCTCCCCTGGTGCACCTCGAGGGCCATTCCCTCTTCTTCTGTAAGAAGAGATCAGCATCTACCTCTCTCTATTGTCCTTTCAGGTAGTTGTAGAGGGCAAGAATGCTTTCCCTCAGCCTCCTCTTCCTTGTGCTAAACAATCCCATGTCAAGGGCAAAAGATTTCAGTGGGTACAAACCAACATACCCACAATTTGCACATGGATGTATTCTGCTTTCTTTGAATTAGGGTTGGGAAAACATTTTACTTCCTTCACCACCATCTCGATTGAAATTGCTGCCTAAAAGCAGCAGAGCTCTAAACATGCTTGCAAAAATAAGCGCTTGGAAAGTGCTGTCCACAATCCTGATGCAAGTGCAATGTAGTCAAAGAGCTTTTATTTTTCAAAGGGGGATTTACCTTCTGATAAGATCTTTTAATAAGATGCAGAAAGCTCTCATTTTGACCATCACCTCATTCTCACTGTGAAACATCCAGTGTCAGCATTCCAAAATACCATTCCTTCGTTTGACTGATTTTCAAATGCACTTCCTTTAGAGTGCTGATTTCACATGTGGAGATGCTGGAAGGTGTCCAGAGATGGGCAAAAAACCTGGAGAGGAGTCTGGAGCACAGCCCTGGAAGGAGAGGCTGAGGGAGCTGGGATTGCTTAGCCTGGAGAAGAGGAGGCTCAGGGGAGACCTTCTTGCTCTCTGCAACTACCTGAAGGGAGGTTGTAGCCAGGTGGGAGCTGGTCTCTTCTCCCAGGCAGCCAGCACCAGAACAAGAGGACACAGTCTCAGGCTGTGCCAAGGGAAGTTTAGGTTGGAGGTGAGGAAGAAATTTTTCCCAGGAAGAGAGATTGGCCATTGGGATGTGCTGCCCAGGGAGGTGGTGGAGTCACCATCGCTGGAAATGTTTAAGAAGAGCCTGGATGAGGCACTCATGGTTTAGTTGTTTGGATGGTGTTGGGGGATAGATTGGACTTGATGATCTCAAAGGTCTTTTTCAACCTGGTTAATTCTATTCTATTCTATTCTATTCTATTCTATTCTATTCTATTCTATTCTATTCTATTCTATTCTATTCTATTCTGTTCTGTTCTGTCCTGTCCTGTCATGTCCTGTCCGTTCCTGTCCTGTCCTATCCCTTTACAGTGCTGGTTTCAGCTTCCAAATGACTTGCCTGCATTACTGCTCTGTTTAAACCCATGCATCAAGGGCCACTCTTTTGAAGGGTTCAGTTTGGGAGTGTGACAGAAGCAGGTTCCCACGTTATAAGTGCACAGAACAGTTTGTGCCCCCCCGTGAAAGTGAAAGAGAAATCAATTCCTGAAAGGGCAGGTGTTTTCCTCTTTGATCAGTGTTTCTATGGTACTGGGAAAGATATTAACATTCTAGCTTTTTGGAGAATCTGAATAATGACATTAATTTGAGTGCCTTTCAGGAACGGTTGTAAGAAATTGTTTAGACGTTCCCATTTGGTGCTTTGCTGCACAGAGGTGGTGTAAAAATCTGCAGCTGATTCCTCCTCTGCTGCTGATTCACTTTGGCACAGGAAGAGATTTAAAAGTGATGCAAGCAACTGAGCTAAAGAAGGGGGAAGGCAGCAGCAGGAGAAATCTTAACTATTCTTACCTCATTTGGATACCCACTACCTCTTTTATCTAGATTCACTTGCTCAAACCTAAGGCCCGTGGTCTTGTTTAATATCAGCCAGTAATAAAGAGCTCTTCAGCTAAAGACTGCTATATTCCACTATTAACTGCAGCTCTTGAAGCAGTCATTGTGGAAAGGGGAGTCTAAACCCTTCAATGTCAAGGCATTTAGAGGCACTCTGGCATCAATCAAGGTCTACGTCCAGTAAGTGCCTGCTTACATTTACATGAAATATTCATACAGCATTCAGTTTTGCTTTTCTCTCTCCTAATCATCACTTTTAGGAAGAAGCTACAATCATCACAGTTAAGGGAGGGCGTTATGGGATGTGCTGTACCTTTCAATGTCAGGCTTCCTGCAGATAGCTCGCTCTGTAATGAGGCAGCACGCTGTATAGACTACCAAAGGTCTTTCTCACACAGCCCAGCCTTGTTATCATGCACCATTCATCTCCAAGTATACAACTTAAAGCAAATGAAAGTAATTAATTAAGCAGAACAGATCTGTCAGAAAGTGATTTCAAATCTGGGGGGAAAAAAAAATCAAATAAACAAAATATTATAGCACTGCCTTTAAGTGAACAAGGTTTCCTCCCCAGCACACATGTACTCTCCAAACCCAGCGTTCTGCTCTCCTCCTGCATTCTTTTAATTATAGCAGCACACAGAATCCTTTTAGACTGAGAGTGATTTATTATTTTCTGATGTTTTTTTTTTTCCCTGATGCTTTTCAGATGGCTATATGGAGCTTGGAAAATGTAAAGCCCTGTAGACTGTGAACTATTATTCTCCAGTGTTGGCTAGAGACCATCACTAGTATTCCCCCCCACTCTTTCCTCCCCTTCCTCTCCCCCGGAATAGAACATCAGCAAGTCTGTGTAGTCATTTATCTACTATCTTTGACAGTTTGGAATACATTAACCTCAGTGCTGCTTTTTTAAAGCAAAATAATAACATTTGTAGGGAGTTACTTAGGAGTTTGGGCCAAACAGAAACATTGTGCAGTGCCTTCTGAATGAAGCATGAAGAGCATTTCTCATCATCCTGTGTTTAGCCTTAGAGCAAATTCAGTCAGGTCAGCGCTAGTAGTAGGAGCATCTATAGAATCACAGAATTGTCAGGGTTGGAAGGGACCTCAAGGATCAGCCAGTTCCAACCCCCTGCCATGGGCAGGGACACCTCACACCACAGCAGGTTGCTCACAGCCACATCCAGCCTGGCTGCAAACACCTCCAGGCAGGAGGCTTCCACCACCTCCCTGGGCAACCTGTGTCAGTCTCTCACCACCCTCATGGGGAACAATTTCTTCCTAACATCCAATCTCAATCTCCCCACTTCTAGTTTTGCTTATTTCATAGTTTCATAGTTTCATAGTTTCATTCAGGGTTGGAAGGGACCACAAGGATCATCTAGTTCCAACCCCCCTGCCATGGGCAGGGAAACCCCACACTAGATCAGCCTGGCCACAGCCTCATCCAGCCTGGTCTTAAACACCCCCAGGGACGGGGCCTCGACCACCTCCCTGGACAACCCATTCCAGGGTCTCACCACTCTCATGGTGAAGAACCTCCTCCTCACATCTAGCCTGAATCTCCACCTCCAGCTTCATTCCATTCCCCCTAGTCCTAGCATTACCTATCACTACAGACTTACTAATATCAAGAAACTTAGGTCTTCTAAACACTAACAAATAGTGGCTGTGGCTGTTGTGATTTTGCTGCAAGAGTAACAGATCAGTGAAAAGGCTCAGAAAAGGATGTTGGATGTTGGAATTAAACATGTAGAATGATACTCAGCCCCTTAAGGTTCAGTGTGCACAACTCTACTGCTAAGCAACATAACCATCAACGGAGTTTGATAGGCATAGAAAAAGCTAAGATCCCCAAGAAGGAGATGAAGAGCCAAGGTTTTACAGGTGGTACTTAAGCTGCTGAAGCTTTTTGGGGTTTATTGGTTGGTTTATTGTTTGCTTGTTTTGTTGCATTCTTTGTTTGTTTGTTTTGTTGCATTGGAGTCACCATCACTGGGAAAAGAGAGATTGGCCATTGGGATGTGCTGCCCAGGGAGGTGGTGGAGTCACCATCCCTGGAAGTGTTGAAAAAGAGCCTGGATGAGGCACTTGGTGCCATGGTTTAGTTGATTAGATGGTGTTGGGTGATAGCTTGGACTTGATCACAGTATCACACTATCACTAAGGCTGGAAGAGACTTCAAAGATCAAGTCCAACCTGTCACCACAGGCCATGGCACCAAGTTCCACGTCCAATCTGCTCTTGAACCCCTCCATGGATGGTGACTCCCTGGGCAGCACATTCCAATGGTGAATGACTCTCTCAGTGAAGAACTTTCTCCTCACCTCCAGCCTAAACCTCCCCTGCCACAGCTTGAGACTGTGTCCTCTTGTTCTGGTGCTGGCTGCCTGGGAGAAGAAACCAACCCCCTCCTGGCTACAAACTCCCTTCAGGTAGTTGTAGACAGCATTGAGGTCTCCCCTGAGCCTCCTTTTCTCCAGGCTCGAAGGTCTTTTTTCTACCTGCTTAATTCCATATTCTGCATTTTTTGTTTGCTGGTTTTGTTGCATTTTCTGTTTATTTCATTGCATTTTCTGGCAGTTTTGTTGCATTTTTGTTGGTTTTGTTGGTGTTTTGTTTTGCTGCATTTTTTGTTTGCTTTGTTGGTGTTTTGCTTGTTTTGTTGGTGCTTTATTTTGTTGCTTTTTTGGTTTGTTGCATTTTTTGTTTATTTTGTTGCATTCGTAATTTTGGTGGTTTTTATGTATTTATTTTTTGTTGCTTTTTTTTGCCACATTTTTGTTTGTTTTGCTGCATTTTTGATTGTTTTGTTGCATTGTTTGCTTGCTTTGCTGCATTTTTGTTTGTTTTGTTGCATCGTTTGGTTGCTTTGCTGCATTTTTGTTTGTTTTGTTGCATCGTTTGGTTGCTTTGCTGCATTTTTGTTTGTTTTGTGGCATTGTTTGGTTGCTTTGCTGCATTTTTGTTTGTTTTGTTGCATCATTTGGTTGCTTTGCTGCATTTTTGTTTGTTTTGTTGCATCGTTTGTTTGCTTTGCTGCATTTTTGTTTGTTTTGTTGCATTGTTTGGTTGCTTTGTTGCATTTTTGTTTGTTTTGTTGCATTATTTGTTGCTTTGCTGCATTTTTGTTTGTTTTGTTGCATTGCTTGTTGCTCTGTTGCATTTTTGTTTGTTTTGTTGCATTGTTTGGTTGCTTTGCTGCATTTTTGTTTGTTTTGTTGCATTGTTTGGTTGCTTTGCTGCATTTTTGTTTGTTTTGTTGCATTGTTTGGTTGCTCTGTTGCATTTTTGTTTGTTTTGTGGCGTTGTTTGGTTGCTTTGCTGCATTTTTGTTTGTTTTGTTGCATTGTTTGGTTGCTTTGCTGCATTTTTGTTCATTTTGTTGCATTGTTTGGTTGCTTTGTTGCATTTTTGTTTGTTTTGTTGCATTGTTTGGTTGCTTTGCTGCATTTTTGTTCGTTTTGTTGCATTGTTTGGTTGCTTTGCTGCATTTTTGTTTGTTTTGTTGCATTGTTTGGTTGCTTTGTTGCATTTTTGTTTGTTTTGTTGCATTGTTTGTTGCTTTGTTGCATTTTTGTTTGTTTTGTTGCATTGCTTGTTGCTTTGTTGCATTTTTGTTTGTTTTGTGGCGTTGTTTGGTTGCTTTGCTGCATTTTTGTTTGTTTTGTTGCATTGCATTTTTTTGTTTTGTTGCATTGTTTGGTTGCTTTGCTGCATTTTTGTTTGTTTTGTTGCATTGTTTGTTGCTTTGCTGCATTTTTGTTTGTTTTGTTGCATTGTTTGGTTGCTTTGCTGCATTTTTGTTTGTTTTGTTGCATTGTTTGGTTGCTTTGCTGCATTTTTGTTTGTTTTGTTGCATTGTTTGGTTGCTTTGTTGCATTTTTGTTTGTTTTGTTGCATTGTTTGGTTGCTTTGCTGCATTTTTGTTTGTTTTGTTGCATTGTTTGGTTGCTTTGTTGCATCTTTGTTTTGTTGTATTGTTTGGTTGCTTTGCTGCATTTTTGTTTGTTTTGTTGCATTGTTTGTTTGCTTTGCTGCATTTTTGTTTGTTTTGTGGCATTGTTTGGTTGCTTTGTTGCATTTTTGTTTGTTTTGTTGCATTGTTTGGTTGCTTTGCTGCATTTTTGTTTGTTTTGTTGCATTGTTTGGTTGCTCTGTTGCATTTTTGTTTGTTTTGTTGCATTGTTTGGTTGCTTTGCTGCATTTTTGTTTGTTTTGTGGCATTGTTTGGTTGCTTTGTTGCATTTTTGTTTGTTTTGTTGCATTGTTTGGTTGCTTTGCTGCATTTTTGTTTGTTTTGTTGCATTGTTTGGTTGCTCTGTTGCATTTTTGTTTGTTTTGTGGCATTGTTTGGTTGCTTTGCTGCATTTTTGTTTGTTTTGTTGCATTGTTTGGTTGCTTTGCTGCATTTTTGTTTGTTTTGTTGCATTGTTTGGTTGCTTTGCTGCATTTTTGTTTGTTTTGTGGCATTGTTTGGTTGCTTTGTTGCATTTTTGTTTGTTTTGTGGCATTGTTTGGTTGCTTTGCTGCATTTTTGTTCGTTTTGTTGCATTGTTTGGTTGCTTTGCTGCATTTTTGTTTGTTTTGTTGCATTGTTTGGTTGCTTTGTTGCATTTTTGTTTGTTTTGTTGCATTATTTGTTGCTTTGCTGCATTTTTGTTTGTTTTGTTGCATTGCTTGTTGCTCTGTTGCATTTTTGTTTGTTTTGTTGCATTGTTTGGTTGCTTTGCTGCATTTTTGTTTGTTTTGTTGCATTGTTTGGTTGCTTTGCTGCATTTTTGTTTGTTTTGTTGCATTGTTTGGTTGCTTTGCTGCATCTTTGCTTGTTTTGTTGCATTGTTTGGTTGCTTTGCTGCATCTTTGCTTGTTTTGTTGCATTGTTTGGTTGCTTTGCTGCATTTTTGTTTGTTTTGTTGCATTGTTTGGTTGCTTTGCTGCATCTTTGTTTGTTTTGTTGCATTGTTTGGTTGCTTTGTTGCATTTTTGTTTGTTTTGTTGCATTGTTTGGTTGCTTTGCTGCATTTTTGTTTGTTTTGTTGCATTGTTTGTTGCTTTGCTGCATCTTTGTTTGTTTTGCTGCATTGTTTGGTTGCTTTGCTGCATTGGTTTGGTTTGGTTAGGATTTGTGGGGTTTGTAATTGTTTGTTAGGTTGTTTTTCTGCAGTAGCATCTTCCCCTTCCCTCCCTTTAAGCCCTTGCATGGCACAGTAACAGCATTTGCATTATCCTCTCATGCTGAACCTGCTGGCATCATCAGTTCTGATTTCTCTCGAAGAACTCTGGGTTCTTCTAATAAATTACCATGCCAAAACTGAGGCTGATTGCCTAAAAAAAATGGAATCTAAATGGCAAAGTACTGAAACCCAGGAAGACATCCAAAAAACGTCAATGGATTTGTTATTTTTAAAAAGCTCAACATATTTGTTTACCTCTAAACCAGTTAAAATTGAAGCCATCTTCTTTTATTATATCCTCCAAGTAAAAATAAAAATAGAAAGCCACAATCACGTTGTGCACATGGGAAAAGGCAAAAAGACAGTTCTGAGTTATCTGTTCATCTAAAGATTAGAGCACAGGTAATCAAAACCAATTTGAAGCAATTTGGGCCAATAATCTTCAGTTACCTCAAATAAAGGCAGTCATGCTTAAAAACAAAGAATACAACTGTACTGCTCCTGAAGGTAAAGACACTGACTGTACGCAGCCACAGAATGTTCTTCTTCATTCCCCTCTGTCTCTGCTCATATCCTACAAACAAGCCAGCCCTTGAAATGGAATCATAGAATGGTCTGGGTTGGAAAGTACCTCCAAAGGCAGAATAGAATGGAACGGAACGGAACAGAACAGAACAGACCAGACCAGACCACACCACACCAGGTTGGAAGAGACCTTCAAGATCATTGTGTCCAACTCAACAACCAATCCAACCCACCTAAACAACTAACCCATGGCACCAAGCACCCCATCAAGTCTCCTCCTGAACACCTCCAGTGATGGTGACTCCACCACCTCCCTGGGCAGCCCATTCCAATGGGCAATCACTATCTCTGTATAGAACTTCTTCCTAACATCCAGCCTAAACCTCCCCTGGCACAGCCTGAGACTGTGTCCTCTTGTTCTGGTACTGGCTGCCTGGGAGAAGAGAGCAACATCTGCCTGTCTACAACTCCAATACCCTCCAGCTGTGGGTATTGGTCACCCACTCCAATACCCCTGCAGTGAGCAGGGACATCCTCCACTAGATCAGGCTGCTCAGAGCCCACCTGACCCTCACCTTGAATATCTCCAGGGATGGGACCTCAACTATCTCCCTGGACAACCTGTTGCAGTGTTCCAGCAGCCTCATGGTACAGAACTTATTCCTAACTTCTCAATCTGCTGTGCTCTAGTTTGAGGGCATTGCCCCTCATCCTATCACTTCAGGCCTTTGTGAGCAGGCTCTCTCCATCCCTCTTGTTCCTCACATCCAATCTAAATCTACTCTCATTTCAAACCATTGTCCCTCGTCCTGTCCCTGCAGGCCTTTGCAGTCTCTCTCCATCCTTCTGGGGGAATGGAGCAAAACTAGAAACAGGGAGATTCAGGTTGGATGTTAGGAAGAAGTTGTTCCCCATGAGGGTGGTGAGAGACTGGCACAAGGTGCCCAGGGAGGTGGTGGAAGCCTCATCCCTGGAGGTTTTTGTGGCCAGGATGGATGTGGCTCTGGGTAACCTGCTCCAGTGTGAGGTGTCCCTGGCCATGGCAGGGGGGCTAGAACTGGATGATCCTTGAGATCCCTTCCAGCCCTCACAATTCTGTGATTCTATGATTCTTGCAGCCCCCTTCAGGTACTGGTAGGCTTCTATTCAGGTAGTGATAGGACTAGGGGGAATGGAATGAAGTTGGAGGTGGGGAGATTCAGGCTGGAGGTGAGGAGGAAGTTCTTCACCATGAGAGTGGTGAAACCCTGGAATGGGTTGTCCAGAGAGGTGGTTGGGGCCCCAACCCTGGATGTGTTTAAGCCCAGGCTGGATGAGGCTGTGGCCAGCTGATCTAGTGTGGGTGTCCCTGCCCATGGCAGGGGGGTTGGAACTAGCTGATCCTTGTGGTCCCTTCCAACCCTGACTGATCCTATGATACTATGATATTATTAGGTTGCCTGGAGCCTTCTCTTCCCCAGACTCTCCTTGTAGCAGAGGTGCTCTTTAATTTCTCCCCTCATTTTCAATAAAATATACTTCAAGTTTTGTTCATTTGGGGAAAAAAAAAAAAAAGGAAAGAAGAGGGAAAACAGAACCTAACAACAGGCTCCAGGAGTGCAGCTGAAAGCATCCTGGCCTGGCCAGGCTTTTCATACGGTGTGTAGGCAAGGTGCACTCAAAGCTAATTTATAACCTTGAGCAAAGATTACACAGTGCCTGACTCAGAGCAGGAGCAGAAAAAAATTATCCCTGAGGAGGCCTCACTGAGTTTTAAGAAGTAATTGATGGAAGGCTTGTGATTCTGCTATGAGGACAGGCTGAGGGAGCTGAGAGTGTTCAGCCTGGAGAAGAGGAAGATCCAGGGAGACTTAATAGCAACCTGCCAGTACCTGAAGGGGGCTAAAGGAAGGATGGAGACTGTTTGCAAAGGCCTGCAGGGACAGGACCAGGAGCAGTGGTTTGAAATGAGAGCAGAGCAGATGGAGATTGGATGTGAGGAGCAAGTTCTGCACCGTGAAACATGGAACACTGGGTGGTTGGTTGAGATATTCAAAGTGAGGCTGGAGAGGGCTCTGGGCAGCCTGATCTAGTGGAGGATGTCCCTGCTGACTGCAGTGGACTGGATGTGCTTTGGAGGTCCCTCCCAAGCCAGACCATTCTGTGATTCTACATTCCTGTGATTCTATGATTCTAAGATCCTGTGCAGCAGTAGAAGCAGCTCTGCTTTATAAGACGCCTTACAACTTAGGAGGTTTCTGCCTTAGGATGAGATGCTATGGGGCTGCAGAGCTCCTTCTGGGAGTCCCTGGGAGCTCTTGATTACTACCAAATTTAGTGAGCCCAAAGGTACTTGTCACACTGCCAGCTGTTAATTTATGAAGCATTCTTTTGCTTGTAGTTTCTTATCAGCATTGCAATATATTAGTTATGATAGCAATCTAAACTGTGTGCTTGTGTGTACTCTGCTGAAATAAAGGCTTGCCATTAACTGCTGCATTTTGTGCTTTCTAATTCTGCCTTATGTCAATAGCATTTCCTAATGTTCGAGACCTTGTTAGATAAGACCATAAAAACCATGTCTCTGTTGAGTGGTATAAATAGAACACAGGCAAAGGAAAACTGTCCAGAGGCTATTTGGGATTCAAATGTCTTTTACAGAATCACAGACAGTTAGGGGCTGGAAGAGACCTCAAAACCTCATCCAGTCCAAGCCCTCTGCCAGAGCAGGAGCACCTAAAGCAGGTCACACAGGAACACATCCAGGTGGGTTTTGAATATGTCCAGAGAGGGAGATTCCACAACCCCCCTGGGCAGCCTGCTCCAGGGCTCTGGCACCCTCACAGGGAAATAATTCTTCCTCCTGTTTCCATGGAACTTCCTCTGCCTCAGCTTCCACCACTGCTCCTGGGGCTGGCATTGGGCATCCCCCAACAGAGCCTGGCTCCAGCCTCTGGGCACTCACCCTGCACATCTTGATCACCAGCAATGAGATCACCTCTCAGGCTGCTCCTCTCCAAGCTACAGAGCCCTCAGCTCCCTCAGGCTCTCCTCATGAGGAAGATCTTCCACTCCCTTCATCAGTTTCATGGCTCTGTGCTGGACTCTTCCAAGCAGCTCCCTGAGGTTCTTCTTGACCTGAGGGGCCCAGAACTGGACACAACATTCCAGATGTGGCCTCAGCAGGGCAGAGTAGAGGGGGAGGAGAACCCCTCTCAAACTACTGACCACAGCCCTTCTTGTAGATAGAATTTAGTGTTAAATTTCAATTGCCAGTCAATTAAAGAAGCCCAAGCCCTACAAAACAAACCCAACAGAAAACCCTCTGAACTTAACACACCTTTTTTTATCACAAATCCAGTTCCATGGTGGAGTCACCTTCACTGGAGGTGTTTAAGAAGAGACTGGATGGGGCACTTGGTGCTGTGGCTTAGTTGATTAGATGGTGTTGGGTGCTAGGTTGGACTGGATGATCTCAAAGGTCTTTTCCAACCTGGTTAATTCTATTCTATTCTATTCTATTCTATTCTATTCTATTCTATTCTATTCTATTCTATTCTATTCTATTCTATTCTATTCTATTCTATTCTATTCTATTCTATTCTATTCTATTCTATTCTATTCTCCTCCAGCAGCTGAGTGAATCAAATCCCCAGGATGGATTTGGAGCATTTCTTTAAGCCTGGCTGGTGAAGTGGCATAATCCATTATTCACCTCTTAACCCCAGTCAGGAGCTGGGGTAGATGACTTCTGGTTTGCCTTTTTCTGGCTTGCCATTATCTATTGAATCCCTGTTTGAACATTTCAAGTGACTAACAAGAAGCAGACCTCTGCTGCTGTGGGGGGAGGGGTTTTTTGGTGGTTCTTTGGGATGCTTGCAGAATGGCATGCCATCAGTTGTGGTTTGGTTCATATTTCAGGGCTGTGCTGGATCCTGCTGAAATCTGCAGTTTGCATCAGTTGTAACCCATCATACCTGTGGGATATCCTTAATCCCCCACGTTGCGGGAACTTATGTATGTGGTTAGCTTTTGATCTTACTACAATGATTCTGAACATAACTGGCAAAAGCAATGCTAGTCAGACATAAAAGAATTGACTCTCCCTTGTTCTGATTCCTAAAGTGCTCTCAGAGCACTGCATAACATTAGGGCTTTGCTTTGTGTTGCTGTCCACTGCAGACTCCCTCCAAATTCAGCACGCAGGAAGGTTACCGAACAGAGAATCCTTCTGAGCAGTTCCCTCCAGCTACAACAAACATGGGGGTTGAAAATGTAGATATTCTCTATTAGCAATATACTCTCTGTGCTGCATTTTACTCTCAGAACCAGTCTGTAGTGCTCTGCATGACCAAAGTAGAATCATAGAATTGTCAGGGTTGGAAGGGAGCTCAAGGCTCAGCCAGTTCCAACCCCCTGCCATGGGCAGGGACACCTCACACCACAGCAGGTTGCTCACAGCCACATCCAGCCTGGCTGCAAACACCTCCAGGCAGGAGGCTTCCACCACCTCCCTGGGCAACCTGTGCCAGGCTCTCACCACCCTCCTGGGCAACAACTTCTTCCTAACATCCAATCTCACTCTATCCATTTCTAGTTTTGTTCCATCCCCTCCAGTCCTATCACTCCCTCCCCAGCTTTCTTGAAGCCCCCTGCAGATCCTGGAAGGCCACAATTAGGTCTCCTGGGAGCCTTCTCCTCTCCAGCCTGCACAACCCCAACCCTCTGTCTGTCTCCACAGCAGAGCAGCTCCAGCCCTCTGCTCCTCCTCCTGGCCCTTCTCTGGACACCTTCCAGCACCTCTAGATCCTTCCTGTGCTAGTGGCTCCAGAACTGGCCCCAGAGCTCCAGCTGTGGTCTCACCAGAGCAGAGTAAAAGGGGAGAATGCTCTCCCTGGCCCTGTTGGTCATATACCCCCAGGTGAACCACACACCTATCCCATGGAGTTCTTTTGCTTTACATCCACACATCCCAGCTATGCCTTTTCACAACCTTGTGTTCTTGCACTGTCATTACTGGTGTGAGGAATGGGATAGGATAGGATAGGATAGGATAGGATAGGATAGGATAGGATAGGATAGGATAGGATAGGATAGGATAGGATAGGATAGGATAGGATAGGATAGGATAGGATAGGATAGGATAGACCAGGTTGGAAGAGACCTTCAAGATCATTGTGTCCAACCTATCAACTAATCCAACACACTTAATCAACCAAACTATGACACCAAGCACCCCATCAAGTCTCCACCTGAACGCTTCCAATGATGGTAACTCCACCACCTCCTTGGGCAGCCCATTCCAATGGGCAATCACTCTCTCTGTGTAGAACTTCTTCCTCACCTCCAGCCTAAACCTGCCCTGGTGCAGCCTGAGACTGTGTCCTCTTGTTCTGGTGCTGGTTGCCTGGGAGAAGAGACCAACCTCTGCCTGTCTACAACCTCCCTTCAGGGAGTTGTAGAGAGCAAGAAGGTCACCCCTGAGTCTCTTCCTGTCCAGACTAAGCAACCCCAGCTCCCTCAGCCTCTCCTCACAGGGCTGTGTTCCAAGCCCCTCACCAACTTTGTTGCTCTTCTCTGGACACCTTCCAGCAAGTAAACCTCCTTCCTAAACTGAGGGGCCCAGAACTGGACACAGTACTCAAGATGTGGCCTAACCAGTGCAATGTACAGGGGCAGAATGACCTCCCTGCTCCTGCTGGCCACACTGTTCCTGATGCAGACCAGGATGCCAATGGCCCTCTTGGCTGCCTGGGCACACTGCAGGCTCATGTTCAGCCTACCATCAACCAGCATCCCCAGGTCCCTCTCTGCCTGGCTGCTCTCAGCCACTCTGCCCCCAGCCTGTAGCACTGCCTGGGGTTGTTGTGGCCAATGTGCAGAATCTGGCACTTGGATGTGTTCAATCTCCTGCCCTTGGCCTCTGCCCATCTGTCCAGCCTGTCAAGGTCCCTCTGCAGAGCCTCTCTACTCTCCAGCAGATCAACTCCTGTACTCAAGGTGTGGCCAGGAGCCACTTTTGTGCTCTGGATGGTTTGCAGATGCCCTGCACATTCTTTCACAGGCTAACTGGCCGGCTCCATGGGTGGCTTTTTGTCTATGGGACGTGGCAGGCGTTGCTGACACGTGAGCAGCGCAAGGCTGCGAGTCCAGCCTGATGGATGTGCAGGGGCTCCCTGTTATCAAAAAAAAAAGAGATTACAGAAATTCAAATGTGTTTTTAATGTCACTTCACATTCATTTTTAACTTTCCTTCCCCCCCCCCCCCCCCCCAGCCTAATCCAGCCTGATCCACATTACTGCATTTTAAAATGATGGATAGGTTACCATCCAAATTATTTGTAAGACATAAATGACCATTGTGTGCCTCTTTGAAGTCAGAGGATGTATTCTGTAGGACTCAATCATTAAATCATCTTACAAATGTCTAACAAAGCACCTGCATTTAACCACACTCCCCATATTTCCATTTTTGGCCTCTTTCTGAGATCAGGCACTAAATCCATCAGGCCACTTTAGAACTTCAGAACTTCCTCCTGCTGCATATCTGCCGCTCATTACCCAGAAGTTATTCTGTCCCCTGTGTTAAATTACTTTGTGCCGCAGCTTAAACGAACACGTCTTGCTTTCATCTAGCATTTCAAACAGGGCAAAGACTGCTGTACCATTTCCAAACACAACTGTGCTAACAGAGATGAATTACTACAGTTTATATAATTTATATTAGGAATTCATAGACCTAGCAAAAGGGATTAGTACATTTTATTTCAGGGCAGGAGATGATCCTGTCATTAATGGTCGATACTTTCATCATCTTTTAAACCTGAGGAATTTCCTGGGTGACAAGACTGTGAGGACATATCAGGGATTCACAGCTGTGAGCTTTATCTGGCCGTGTACTGCTTTGCTCTCAGCATGTGGACTGTGTTCCATCAGAACTGGATTAGACTGTCAATCATCTCCTGCAATGTATATTGTATTATGATTTTTTGAGAATGTCACTGAGATCAGAGTAATTTCTTGGCTAATTGCATCTTGTCTCTCCTTAATACTCTGCTGTTAATGGTTTCATTACCTTACGTGACAATCACAGCCCAGGCCACCATTAAGGGCAGTTTTCACTTCCCTTTGTAAGGGTGGTTTGGCTTCCCTTTAAGAGAAAAAAACAAACCAAACCAGGGAGAAAATCTAAGGGGTCCTCCATCCTTTTAATAACATGGAAAAAAAAAATCATGTTTAAGGCACCTCTAGATTTGATTAAACAAAACAAAGCTGTGTTTATGGGATGTGTATTGTTCCCTCTGGTCTAAGATATACATACTGGCAGAGATTGCTTCTCTAATCCCAAAAGCACACCTTGTGCTTAGCACAGTATTTTCTTCCCTTCTCCTGTTATGGAAATAGATTAAAGGAAATATTAACCTTTAAGAAACTGTCACTCATTACTCACAGAGCTTCCATTTTCTCTCTGCCTCTCTCGAGGGAAGCTCTCCCAAACACAAAAAATATTTGTGTTTCAATATTGCCCATTTAGGCAAGAGAGATTCATTTAGATGAATGTTGCAGCACGATTCCTGATGTTTCATTAAATGGTAGTTTGCCAGCAGCAACGGGGTTCTGATATGTGTCAAAAGTGGTGAAGTTGGAGTGTTTACTAAAGTACTGAAGACAAACTTGTTTTGGCTGGAAATGAAGAGCATCTCAGAACTCAAATGGAATCATAGAGGCATAGAATCATAGAGGCATAGAGTCATAGAGTCATAGAGGCATAGAATCATCAAGGCATAGAATCATCGAGTCACAGAGGCATAGAATCATAGAGTCATAGAGGCATAGAATCATAGAGGCATAGAATCATTGAGTCACAGAGGCACAGAATCATAGAGTCATAGAGGCATAGAATCATCGAGTCACAGAGGCATAGAATCATAGAGGTATAGAGTCATAGAATCATAGAGTCAGAATCGTAGAGTCATAGAGGCATAGAATCATAAAGTCACAGAGGCATAGAATCATAGAGTCATAGAATTGTAGAGTCATAGAGTCATAGAATCATAGAGTCATAGAGTCATAGAATCATAGAGTCACAGAGGCATAGAATCATAGAGTCATAGAGGCATAGAAGCATAGAGTCATAGAATCATAGAGGCATAGAATCATAGAGTCATAGAATCATAGAGGCATAGATTCATAGAGTCATAGAATCATAGAGGCATAGAATCATAGAGTCATAGAGTCACAGAGTCATAGAATCATAGAGTCATAGGATCATAGAAACATAGAATCATAGAATCATAGAGTCATAGAGGCATAGAAGCATAGAGTCATAGAATCATAGAGGCATAGAATCATAGAATCATAGAGGCATAGAGGCATAGAATCATAGAGTCATAGAGGCATAGAATCATAGAGTCATAGAGTCACAGAGTCATAGAATCATAGAGTCATAGGATCTTAGAAACATAGAATCATAGAGTCATAGAATCATGGAATCATAGAGTCATAGAATCATAGAGGGATAGAATCATAGAGTCACAGAATCATGGAATCATAGAGGCATAGAATCATAGAGTCATAGAATTATGCAGTCATAGAGTCATGGAATCATAGAACCAAGAATCATAGAGTCATAGAATCACAGGATCATAGAATCAGAATCAAAGAATCATAGAAACATAGAATCAGAATCATAGAATCATAGAAGCAGAATCATAGAATCATAGAGTCACAGAATCATAGCAACATAGAATCATAGAATCACAGAAACATAGAATAAATAATCATGGGGGAGGCTATCAGCTAGCTCCTAAGGGCCACCAGAGTCCTATGGCTATAAAAACCAGCCATATGCCTAGATGTTATCCTTTAAGCTATCACAACCACTACTTGATGGAGGATGACAGTGTTGCCCAGTTAGGACAGCTGCATGAAGTGCAGCGTGGTGCAGGTGAAGGTGGTGGTGGTGGCAGTGGTTCAAGATGGGACTACATTAGCTCTGCCACACCAGTACAAAGGTGTTACCAATCACTCTAGTCTGTTGTAGAATTATGTGCCTGAAGCTGAACATGCAAACCTTCTCCCAGAGGGTTTTTTGATCACTTATTGGAGGGAAGGGCTGTCTCCAGCTTTGACATCCAACTTACCACTTAAGGACCCTCATACTCCACTAGGTGAGACAAAGCATTAACCACAGAACGGTCTGGGTTGGAAGGCACCTCCGAGGGTCATCCAGTCCAATCTCCTCTGCAGTTAGCAGAGACATCCTCCACTAGATCAGGCTGCCCAGAGCTCCATGGAGCCTCACCTTGAATATCCCCCAGGGCTGGGGCTCCAACCACCTCCCTGGGCAACCTGTTGCAGTGTTCCAGCAGCCTCCGGGTGCAGAACGTGTCCCTAACATCCAATCTAAATCTGCTCTGCTCTAGTTTGAAGCCATTGCCTCTTGTCCTGTCACCACAGGCCTTTGTAAACAGTCTCTATTGTCTAGTGAGGTAGCTGATTCTCATCTCAAAAGCTGTGGAAAGAATGTTTCACCTGCTAAAAAGATGGGGTCAGAATACAGATAACTATGCATTCCTATTCTCATAGCTGTGCTTCAAAGTCAAAAGGATTTCAGTTATAAACAGTTGCTCTGCAGTCCTTCCTTTTCTAACTCTATCAATTAATTGCAAGCTACAGGGCAAAGAATACATGGGGAAGAGAGGCAGATATTGCTTAGGATTCCTGGTAGGGGTGCTCATGATGAAGGACACTCCTGGGTTTGGATCTGACAGCAGCTGGAATATCTAGTTCAAATCTGCTGTGGCAGGTAGAAAGAGTGAGAATGTTAAAATATCCAAGGAGTTTGGAAACACTCTAACATGCAAGCCATGTGGATCCATCTTGGATTGCTCCTATCACTAGCATAAATATAATCTGACATCTTCTTCAGCACTGCTTCCACTGACAACTTGGTTCTGGTACGCCTCTTAGTTTAATGTTACAACATATTTTATTGATATGCTTGCAGAAGAGAAATAATTACTAAACACTGCATAAATCTGCAGTGCAGAAAGCTGATTGATCTTATCAGCAGATGCACGCTGTGCAGCCACGAGTTGCTTCTCTCCTGGTAAGCTTTGAAATTAACAACAAGAAAGAAAGATCAGAGAATCAGAGAATCACTGAAGCATTGACTCTCAGAATCAGAGAATCAGAGAATCACTGAATCATTGAATCACAGAATCAGAGAATCAGAATCAGAGACTCATAAAATCATAGACTCATAGAATCACAGAATCATAGAGTGGTCCAGGCTGGAAGAGACCTCCAAAGGTCATCCAGTCCAACCCCTCTGCAGTCAGTAGGGACATCCCCAACTAGAGCCTCATTGAGCCTCACATTGTATATCTCCAAGGATGAGGTCTCAGCCACCTCCCTGGGCAACCTGTTCCAGTGTTCCACCACCCTCAGAGTGTAGAACTTCTTCCTGATATCCAATCTCAGTCTGTTCTTCTCTAGTTTGAAGCCGTTGTCCTTCATCCTGTCCCTGCAGGCCTTTGCAAACAGTCTCTCTCCATCCTTCTTGTAGCCCCCCTCAGGTCCTGGCAGGCTGCTGTTAGGTGTCCCTGGAGCCTTCTCTTCTCCAGGCTGAACACCCCCAGCTCCCTCAGCCTGTGCTCACAGCAGAGCTGCTCCAACTCCTTGACCATTTTCATGGCCCTCCTCTGGACCCTCTCCATCAGGTCCATGTCCCTCCTGTACTGAGGGCTCCAGAGCTGCACAAAGCAGCTGGAGGGTGAGGTCTCAGTAGAGCAGATCAAAGTGGCAGAATCACCTCTGTGGCTCCCCTGGCAATGCTGCTTTGGATGCAGCCCAGGCTGCCCTTTGCTTTCTGTGCTGCAAGCTCACATTGCCTGCTCCTGTCCAGCTTCTCATCCATCAGCTCCCCCAAATCCTTTTCCACAGATCATCAGCCTATTCACACTGTTCTGAAACAGTGCTGACAGTTCTGGAGAAGGTGAGGAGGGAGAAGGAGAAAGCATGACAAACCCAGGACTATTTTAAACTAACAACAAAACATAGCCCTGGCACCTGGCTTTCTATTATTGTAGTATTTGGTCTCCTTGTATTTCCAAGAACAAATTGAGTTAGTGTTGTAGGTTAAGGCAAGTCAGGAGTTAATTGGTATAACCATAAAGAAAAGTCCTCCTGAAGCTGGAGAGTGCCAGGGGGATGTGTAACTTGTCCCAGGATGTTGTGATCAGTTATTCTGTTCTATTTTCCTGTATCTAGGGCAGGGTACAGCCAATACTCTCTCTCTTCTCCCTGTCTCAGGATGCCTGCACACTGTTATCTTTAGGGTTTTGGGGGGAGAGGTTTTTCCTCTGGCCTTGGCTGGCAGTGAGTTTCCAGCTGCACCACCAGGCAGTAGACCTGGGTAGTAGACCTAGTTGGGGGGAAGTTTCTCCTGCTCTTGGTCCTGCTGAGGCTGAGTGGGGTGGAGGTTTCTGTAAGGCTCTGGAAGGTTTTGGCCCAGGTGAAGAACTGAGTCTACTTTGTCAATATTTCCTTTAGCCTGAGTGCCTTTTGTTCATAGTTGTACATAGAGTTTCCAGGAAAGCTTCCAATCCAGTGTGGATTTTATTTTACTCCTTGGGAAGGGGCAAAATATCTTTGTCCTTTTGCCCTGGGCAGCTTGTGGCACAGAACTAGGACAGTTAGGGATGTTAATTAAGACAGAAATCACAGAAACATTCAGGTTGGAAAAGAGCCTCAGGATCACCAAGCCCAACCCAGAACCCTACACTACTAAGTTCACCCCTAAACCATATCCTCAAGCACCACATCCAAACCACCTTGAAACACAGCCAGGCTTGGGGACTCAGCCACCTCCCTGGGCAGCACATTCCAGTCCCTGACCACTTTTTCCCTAAAAAAAATGTTTCCTACTGTCTAGTCTAAACCTGTTCAGTCATAGGTTGAGGCCATTGCCTCTTGTTCTGTCACTAATTACCTGGGAGAAGAGACCAGCAGCAGCCTCTCCACAACCTCCTTTCAGGTAGTTGTAGACAGCAGTGAGGTCTCCCTCAGCCTCCTCTTCTCCACACTAACCATCCCCAGCTCCTTCAGTTGCTCTCCAGCAGATTTCTTCTCCAGACCCTTCCCAGCTTCCTTGCCCTGCTCTGCCCTGGCTCCAGCACCTCCACATCTCTCTTGCACTGAGCTGCCCCAAACTGGACACAATGCTCCAGGTGTGGCCTCCCCAGAGCTGAGTCCCAGGGGACAATTCCCTCCCTGATCCTGCTGGACACAGCATTTCTAATCCTTGCCAGGATGCCCTTTGCTTTAGCTACAGAGATCAGCTTCAGTGCTGGTAAAGTTGTGTTGGACAGGGGATCTGCAGCCAAAAGAGCCATCAAAAAGCTCTTTCTAGGGCTTTTTGAAGCCTGGAAAAACAGCTTTACTGTGCTGGGAGCTAGCAAGTTATTGCTTAGAAACGTGTACATTAAGGTGTTATGTCTAAGAACATAACCAAGCAGACAAGCAGGAATGGATATGAGAAGCAATGGCTGTGGAAGGCAAGCTGGCCTTCCTCCTGCAAAAATGGAGCAAAGAGAGGAAGAAAAGGAGGGAGTTTTACATTCCCAATAGCTGCTAAAATTAGCTGACATACATGCTGTCTAAAACATATGGCTGGAGAAACTATTAGTTTCTATCAGTTAAGGGGAAGCTCTAAGCTAGGAAAGGAAGAAAGAGATCTCCTCAGACATTTTTGATACTTGCTGCCCTGTGAATGCACAGCACAGGTCAGAAACCTGCTCCTTAGCTTATCACCTTTGTCAGCAAGGCACAACTAAATAAGGCTGTGTGGATCTGGTTCACAGCCTGTGCTGGGTGATGTCCTGTTGGTCACTTCCTCTAATAGCCCAGCTGAATATAAGCCAAATTAATTAAGCTTTGTGTTAAAAAGCACAATTTATTCTTAGGAGAAAATACTCATCCTTCTGTCACCCTGTTTTAACTTGTGGTGCCAGTAAGTGTGGCCTCCTCTGGAGCAGGCTGCCCAGAGAGGTTGTGGAGTCTCTTTACTGGAGACTTTCCAAACCCACCTGGATGTGTTCCTGTGTGACCTGCCCTGGGTGATGCTGCTCTGGCAAGGGGGTTGGGCTGGATGGCCTCTGGAGGTCCCTTCTAACCCCTAACATTCAGTGATTCTGTGACCTCTATTGACATGGATATAAGAGGGACACTATTACCAGAGAGTCAGGACATTGCCATCCTGCTGGACCTGGTATATCAAAGAAGTCATAGAATCATCATTCTTCTCTTCTCTTCTCTTCTCTTCTCTTCTCTTCTCTTCTCTTCTCTTCTCTTCTCTTCTCTTCTCTTCTCTTCTCTTCTCTTCTCTTCTCTTCTCTTCTCTTCTCTTCTCTTCTCTTCTCTTCTCTTCTCTTCTCTTCTCTTCTCTTCTCTTCTCTTCTCTTCTCTTCTCTTCTCTTCTTCTCTTTCTCCTCTCTTCTCTCAATAAGGTTGGAAAAGACCTCAAAGATCATCAAGTCCAACCTGTAATCCACTTGAACAGGATTGACTCAATGTTCCACTGCAGTGCTTAACTTCAAGTCTAGCAGTGCTAGGACCACAAGAGTAGAGACAAATGTGTTTGCCGTGAAGCAAAATACCTCTTTAACAAGATTCCACGCCTGTTAAAATAGCTCTTGACTTGGAAATCACACTCTGCCCATGAAAAACAATCAACCCATCAGAAGTAAGTAGCTTCTGTTTACTGTGGTAAATTCACTCAAACAAACAAGAACTGAAGCAAACAAAAGAAACTGAAAGAACTGAAGCAAACCCAGAGAATTATTTCAGATCCTCTATAATTTTCAGAGACCACCCAAGGAAGAATCAATTCTTCCCAGCAAGAGAGATTGGCCATTGGAATGTGCTGCCCAGGGAGGTGGAGGAGTCACCATCACTGGAGGTGTTTAAGAAGAACCTGGATGAGGCACTTGGTGCCATGGTTTAGTTGATCAGATGGTGCTGGGTGATAGGTTGGACTGGATGATCTCAAAGGTCTTTTCCAACCTGGTCTGGTCTGGTCTGGTCTGATTAGATGGTGTTGGGCAAGATCATGGAACAGGTCATCCTGAGTGCATTAACACAGCACTTAGAGGATGGCCAAGGGATCAGGCTCAGCCAACATGGATTTAGGAAGGGCAGGTCCTGCCTGATCAACCTGATCTCCTTCTATGATCAGGTGACCCGCCTGGTGGATGTGGGGAGGCCTGTTGATGTAGTTTACCTGGACCTCAGCAAGGCCTTTGACACCGTCCCCCATAGCAAACTCCTGGCCAAGCTGTCAGCCCATGGCTTGGACGGCAGCACTCTGAGCTGGGTTAGGAACTGGCTGGATGGCCGAGCCCAGAGAGTGGTGGTGAATGGTGCCACATCCGGCTGGCGGAGTGGAGTCCCCCAGGGATCAGTGCTGGGCCCTGTGCTCTTTAACATCTTTATTGATGATCTGGATGAGGGCATTGAGTCTATCATCAGTAAATTTGCTGATGACACCAAGCTGGGGACAGGAATTGATCTGCTGGAGGGTAGAGAGGCTCTGCAGAGGGACCTGGACAGGCTGGACAGATGGGCAGAGTCCAAGGGCAGGAGATTGAACACATCCAAGTGCCGGGCTCTGCACACTGGCCACAACAACCCCAGGCAGTGCTACAGGCTGGGGTCAGAGTGGCTGGAGAGCAGCCAGGCAGAGAGGGACCTGAGGGTGCTGGTCGATGGTAGGATGAACACGAGCCTGCAATGTGCCCAGGCAGCCAGGAGGGCCAATGGCATCCTGGCCTGCAGCAGGAACAGTGTGGCCAGCAGGAGCAGGGAGGTCATTCTGCCCCTGTACACTGCACTGGTTAGGCCACACCTCGAGTCCTGTGTCCAGTTCTGGGCCCCTCAGTTTAGGAAGGAGGTTGACTTGCTGGAATGAGTCCAGCGAAGAGCAACAAAGTTGGTGAGGGGCTTGGAACACAGCCCTGTGAGGAGAGGCTGAGGGAGCTGGGGTTGCTCAGCCTGGAGAAGAGGAGACTCAGGGGAGACCTTCTTGCTCTCTACAACTCCCTGAAGGGAGGTTGTAGACAGGCAGAGGTTGGTCTCTTCTCCCAGGCAAGCAGTACCAGAACAAGAGGACACAGTCTCAGGCTGCGCCAGGGCAGGTTTAGGCTGGAGATTAGGAGGAAGTTTTACACAGAGTGATTGCCCATTGGAATGGGCTGCCCGGGGAGGTGGTGGAGTCACCATCACTGGAGGTGTTCAGGAGGAGACTTGATGGGGTGCTTGGTGCCATGGTTTAGTTGTTCAGGTGGTGTTGGATGGTAGGTTGGATGTGATGATCTTGAAGGTCTCTTCCAACCTGGTCTGGTCTATTCCATTCTATTCCATTCTATTCCATTCTATTCTATTCTATTCTATTCTATTCTATTCTATTCTATTCTATTCTATTCTATTCTATTCTATTCTATTCTATTCTATTCTATTCTATTCTATTGGTTGGATTTGATGATCTCTGAGGTCTTTTCCAACCTGGTTAATTCTTTATACAGATGATTAAAAGCTTGGTAATAGTGTTGAAAAGAATCCCTAGATCTCAATTTCCTTAGGTGGCCATCCTTGGACAAACTGGGAAAGCAAGTAAGAAAAGGTAGACGAGAGGACACAAAAGTGTTTCACCAGCAGCTAGTTGGATTATGAAGGAATGTGGGGATGGATGGGGGAGGAGATGTTGAGGATTACAGCAATAATTTCACTTAAAACTTCAAGCTGCTTTACCTATTTTCACAATCAGAGATTCATAGAATTGTTAGGGTTAGAAGGGACCTCAAAGATCATCCAGTTCCAACCCCCTGCCATGGGCAGGGACACCTCACACCACAGCAGGTTGCTCACAGCCACATCCAGCCTGGCTGCAAACACCTCCAGGCAGGAGGCTTCCACCACCTCCCTGGGCAACCTCTGCCAGGCTCTCACCACCCTCATGGGCAACAACTTCTTCCTCACAGCCAATCTCAATCTCCCCATTTCTAGTTTTGTTCTATCCCCCTCAGTCCTATCCCTCCCTGACACCCTCAGAAGTCCCTCCCCAGATTTCTTGGAGCCCCCTGCAGATCCTGGAAGGCCACAATTAGGTCTCTTTGGAGCCTTCTCCTCTCCAGCCTGCACAACCCCAACTCCCTCAGTCTGTGCTCACAGCAGAGCAGCTCCAGCCCTCTGCTCATCCTCCTGGCCCTTCTCTGCACACCTGCCAGCACCTCCAGATCCTTCCTGGAACAGAGGCTCCAGA
This sequence comes from Melanerpes aurifrons, assembly GCA_011125475.1. Classification (NCBI taxonomy): domain Eukaryota; kingdom Metazoa; phylum Chordata; class Aves; order Piciformes; family Picidae; genus Melanerpes; species Melanerpes aurifrons. Next base: position 1,964,406 of record WWNC01000001.1, read on the forward strand.
ACTGGACCCAGAGCTCCAGCTGTGGTCTCAGCAGAGTGGAGCAGAGGGGGAGAATCCCCTCCCTGGTGATTCCCATCTCTGGTTTTTTCCATACTATTTGTTGCTTGAAGAGCAGTCTACTCTGGAACATGAGTGGGAGGATGATGAGAAGCTGACCTTCAAATACGCCAAAACTGAAGTTGCACAGATACTGCTCCAGTCCAAAATACAAATTGAATCAATCTAAAAGCTGTTCTGAGTTACACTGTCTACAGTAGCCTGGATGCACTCTGCTGGTGCCTGGTCTGCCTGGCAGGGGATCATCCTGGCTGTGCCGCTTGCAGTGCCATTTAGGCAAAGGGTTATCATGAGAGCTCAGAGTGAAGTGCAGTCAAATACTCCTTCAGCCCAAAGTGACCTGAGGGTGATGTTAATTCATCTTCTGAGGAGTTTTCTGCTTTGTGAGCAGTGCAAACTTGCTTCTAAGTACTGAAGCATCTTGATTGAGGGAGTTTGAGCTATTCTGTCTGGAGAAGAGAGGGCTCCCAGGAGACCTAATTGTGGCCTTCCAGGATCTGAAGGGGGCTACCAGAAAGCTGGGGAGGGACTTCTGAGGGTGTCAGGGAGTGATAGGACTGGAGGGGATGGAACAAAACTAGAAGTGGGGAGATGGAGATTGAGATTGGATGTTAGGAAGAAGTTGTTCCCCATGAGGGTGGTGAGAGCCTGGCCCAGGTTGCCCAGGGAGGTGGTGGAAGCCTCCTGCCTGGAGGTGTTTGCAGCCAGGCTGGATGTGGCTGTGAGCAACCTGCCGTAGTGTGAGGTGTCCCTGCCCATGGCAGGGGGTTGGAGCTGGCTGAGCCTTGAGGTCCCTTCCAGCCCTGACAGTTCTGTGGTTCTGTGATATCTCTAAACCCCTTGCAGATTCTTGACTGAGGAAATGGCCAGGAGAGACAGGAATGCTGTGGAGGAGTAATTACTGTCCTGAGGAGACATACTACACAAGACTGACTAACCTCTCCTCCCTGCACAGGAATACAGAAAGGGACAAAGTTCTTCTCATTTCAGGTTTTGACTGAAATACTGTGTGTTATTTGGCTAGGCAATGTCAGTGTCCCCTCAGTGCACCCTCACAGTACATAGTGTGAAATGTTGCTAGGATGTTAATAGGTGAGTCAATAATTTAGGTGAAAATCAGCTCAGTTAACAAGAATTCATCAACATCTTGCTGTCTAGCCAAGCCCTTCTTTTGGTTTGATTTTTGGTTTAAGAAACACCTCTTCTCTACTTTTAATGAATTATTTTTGTTAATGTAAGAGCAAGTCCCAAGATGAATGTCTTCTCCCTCCAGAGCCCTCCAGAAACTTCATTTCCTTTGACTGAAGCTGATGAGAGAACACACACCTAGCAAGCTCCAGGGCACTCTTGATGGCACATTCCTCTTGTCCTTTCCTGATCATTTGACTGAGTTTTCAAATACCTTTACCCTCTGTGCTGCAGAGGCTTCAAACTGTGTGTGTTGTGTACCTGCAGGGGAAACTCTGTCCAGCTCTCCCATTCTCACTGTGTGCTTCAGAGTGGTTCTCACCCACCTTTGCCTGTGTCCTACAGCAGATCTCTGCTTCTCTACAAATCACAGAATGGTTTGGGGTTGGAAGGGACCACCAAAGGTCATCCAGGCCAACCCCCTGCAGTCAGCAGGGACATCCCCAACTAGATCATGTTGCTCAGAGACTTATTGAGCCTGACCTGGAATAGCTCCAGGTGCGGGGCATCAACTACCACCCTAGGCAATCAGTTCCAGTGTTCCAACACCCTCATGCTAAGGAACTTGTTAGGACCATGAGGATGATTTGGGGGTAGAGCACCTCTGCTATGCAGAAAAAATTTGGGTATTCAGTCTGGAAAAGAGAAGGCTCCCAGGAGACCTAATTGTGGCCTTCCAGGATCTGAAGGGGGCTACAAGAAATCTGGGGAGGGACTTTTGAGGGTCTCATGGGAAGTGACTTGGGGGAATGGAGCAAAACTAGAAGTGGGGAGATTGAGATTGGCTGTGAAGAAGAAGTTGTTCCCCATGAGGGTGGTGAGAGCCTGGCACAGGTTGCCCAGGGAGGTGGTGGAAGCCTCCTGCCTGGAGGTGTTTGCAGCCAGGCTGGATGTGGCTGTGAGCAACCTGCTGTAGTGTGAGGTGTCCCTGCCCATGGCAGGAGGGTTGGGACTGGCTGATCCCTGAGGTCCCTTCCAACCCTAACAACAACTCTGTGATAATTCACTGGCCAGCCTGGATCTTTGGCAACATGTTGATTAGGAGGATCTAATTTATAATGCTCGAAGACAACTTCAGGGTACTTCTGGTACATAATAATTCACACTAAAATGTGCTAAGCATCAGGGGTTAGGAACACGATTGCTAATACACAGCACTTACCCAAATATGCATAAATAATGGCACAAATACAGTGATGGCACACATAAAATCACAACCAGGGGAGGGCAGACACTTTGGGCTCGCAGAGCTGCTCCTTGGGCAGCCCTAAAGGTGCTCCCACATCTCAGATGGACTCGGGTGGCAAAATCCAGAGCTGAAATGTGGTAGGATCCTCCCCTCCCCCATCCCAATGACACATGCACAGAATCATCAGATTCTGGGATTTAGATTTAGTGAATTAAGAATGTGGTTCACATTTATGCAGCCCTGATTTGGATGCAGATACTGCTCATACTCTGGAATGCTTAGAGTGGGATTTTGCTTTGTGCTCGCCTGTAGAAAATCTCTTCATTTGCCATTCCAGCAGCAATATTTAGCTTTTATTTATTCAGCCCAAGATGTGACTTTTCTTGCTGCTAAGCAGCTGGATTTTGTTTTCCCAGGGAAGAGCTAGCTTCTGTGGATGAGGGCATGGGCTCAGAAAAACAGAAGAAATTCTCCTTGTAGCAGTGAATCTGTGGCACTGCCCAGTGGCAGTACCAGGGTGTCACAACGATTTATCATACCCAGAACAGGGCAGTATGAATCTGACTTGCTTAAGTGCTTCAGTGGCCTTATTTCACAGACAGAATGTGGGACAGGGCCTGCAAAGGGCCCTGAAAACCCCAAGTTACACAATTCCCCAGAGAGCCTTGCTGAAGTTCCCGAATGGACACGAGAAAAGGGAGAGAAAAATGAGGCTCTGACTAAAACACCTCTCCAGTGAGGGCTGGACTGCTTCCTTCCTCTTCAGGAGGCATATTTGAGCTGGTTCTAGTATCATAGTATCACAGTATCAGTCAGGGTTGGAAGGGACCACAAGGATCAGCTAGTTCCAACCCCCCTGCCATGGGCAGGGACACCCCACACTAGATCAGCCTGGCCACAGCCTCATCCAGCCTGGGCTTAAACACCTCCAGGGACAGGGCCCCAACCACCTCCCTGGACAACCCATTCCAGGGTTTCACCACTCTCATGGGGAAGAACTTCCTCCTCACATCTAGCCTGAATCTCCACCTCCAGCTTCATTCCATTCCCCCTAGTCATTCCAGTCCCCCTAGCTTGTCTTCCTCAAACCTCTATTTGTACACTTCCTTATCTAAAATGAGAAATGGAGCACCGACTCCAGGTTCAATCATTTATCTAAATAGCACCAGCCAAAATTTACATTTTAATTAAATATTAATTGTCCTCAAGCAAACAATATTAAAAATATAATAATATTCTGCTCCTCTAGGTCCAGCTGAAGGCTCCTTCCATTATTTATTGGGGGCCTGGGTGGGGGTTTTGTGGTGGCTTCTTGGTTGTGTGTTGGGCTTTTTTGTTTGTTGCTTTATTTTGTTGTTTGGTTTGGTTTGGTTTGGTTAGGTTGGGCTTGGTTTAGCTTTGGTGTGGTTTGGTTGGGTTAGATTTGTTTTGTTTTGGTTTAGTGTGGTTAGGCTGGGTTTATTTAGTTTTGTTTGGTGTGGTTTGGTTGGCTTTGTTTTGGTTTGGTTAGGTTGGGTTTGGTTTAGTTTGGTGTGGTTTGGTTGGGTTTGTCTTGTTTTGTTTTGCTTTGCTTTGCTTTGGTTAGGTTGGTTTATTTAGTTCTGTTTGGTGGGGCTTTGTTTTGATTTGGTTAGGTTGGGTTTGGTTTAGTTTTGTTTGGTGTGGTTTGATTGGGTTGGCTTTGGTTTGGTTTAGTTAGGTTTGGTTTATTTAGTTTTGTTTGGTGTGGTTTGGTTGGCTTTGTTTTGTTTTGCTTTGCTTTGGTTTGATTTGTTTAGGTTTGGTTTGGTTTAGTTTTGTTTGGTGTGGTTTGGTTGAGTTTGCCTTATTTTGTTTTGCTTTGCTTTGGTTAGGTTTGATTTGTTTCAGTTTTGTTTGGTGTGGTTTGGTTGGTTTTATTTTGTTTTGTTTTGTTTTGTTTTGTTTTGATTTGATTTGGTTGGGTTGGGTTTGGTTTGATTCAGTTTGGTTTGGTGTGGTTTGCTTTGGTTTTCCTTGATTTGCTTTGTTTTGTTTTGTTTTTGTGATCCTGCTGCTGCAATGTGGAATATTCATAATGTAATTCTTATGTTGGTCTTCCAGAAAGCCCAACTGTACTCATTTATTATCTGTCAAAGTATATTTTTATCCAGGAAATACATTGCCCAGGGAGGTGGTTGGGGCCTCATCCCCAGAGATACTCAAAGTGAGGTGTGAAAGGGCTCTGGGCAGCCTGATCTAGTTGAGGATGCCCCTGCTGACTGCAGAGGGGGTTGGACTGGATGAGCTTTGGAGGTCCCTTCCAACCCAGACCATTCTAGGATTCTATGATTCTCTGATTGTATGATTGTAGATTCTCTGATTCTCTGATTCTGTGATTCTCTGACTCCATGGTCCCACAATTCCATGCCTCTAGATCCCTTTCTATTTAATGCTCTGCAATCTCCAACCTTTTTTGTTAGTTAGTTTGTTTGTTTTTTTTCAAACTTAGGATCTCGAAGCGTTGCAAAACCATCAAAAGCTCATCTGTGACACTGGGAATTGCTACACTGCCTTTCCACCAAGTGCATTAAAGTAGTGCCTGGGACTCGTTGTGGTTAGGAAGAGAGCAAACATTGAATGTTCTGTGCCTTGAAGAGCTTCAGGATTAACACCATGGATCGACCCTAAACGATCGACCGTGGCTCTCTAACAGCCACGACCAGCGCGAGGTCCCAGAGGAGCAGCGATAGCCACAAGATTTATGGCAGTACAGGGAAAACTATCTTTCCATACAGCTGCAAAAGCACACCCCCTTTGTAAATGCACCCACCATCCCACAGGCTGAGGGAGGGGTAAGACCATTTTACACAGCCTTGCTATTCTCCAAGTGTAGTCTGAGGAGTCGTGCACTGCCTGGCAGTACAAATGCCTTTGCATGCTGCTCCCAGGGCTGGGGGTGCTGGGGTGGGGGGGGATGTGTGTGTGTGGCTGTTCTTCCCACCAAGGCTGTCTCTGGGGAAGGACCATAATAGATCTACAATCTAGATTTTATGACTCTAACCCCAGGCAGTGCCGAATGGCCAGGAATTATACAGTGGCAAAGTATATTTTATATGGGTGGTAGGTTGGACTCGATGAGCTTGAAGGTCTTTTCCAACCTGGTCTATTCTATTCCATTCCATTCCATTCCATTCCATTCCATTCCATTCCATTCCATTCCATTCCATTCCATATCTGTAGGAAAGAAGATCATTTCCTTTCCCAGGAAAGGGTGAGGGACCACCAGTGCCTTGCTCTCCAGAGCAGGTAAGGCACAGCTATAGCTTTGCCATGACAGCTGCACTGGGCAATGTAGAACTGCTCAGATGTCCTCCTTAGGATTTATCTCTCTCTTTATTTATTTATTTATTTATTTATTAGCCTCATTTGTAATTAAAGGTAATAAACCAAAATGTTTCCTTTATTCTGTTGTTTGCTGTTTTTTTCCCCCTCATTTGTAATTAAAGGTAATAAAACAAATTCTTTTCCTTTATTTTGTTGTTGTATTTCTCCCCCCTCTCCTCATTTGTAATTAAAGGTAATAAACCAAAATTTTCATTTTTCAATTGCTGGGGAGGGGTGAAGGGTGGGGGAGGTGATGTGGGAAATAGGTGAATGAGTTCCCATATGTGTCAAACACATTATCCCTTTAAAGCACAGATGAAAATAAAGGGGGAGGGGGGGGAAGATGGTAGTTTTGCAACAGCTCTGTAAAGAACACCTTTGTTCATCATGTGTAAAGAAGAGAGTGGTGCTGGGTGATGATTACCTGTCTCAGATTACCTGATAACCACTCTGCTTATGTCTCAGGTCTCCCTCCGACTGCGTGCACAGACGAGGAGAGAAAAGGAAAGTGCAGCCCAGGAAATAAATGCCTGTGGGATCAAGCTGCCTTTAACTTCCCTCAGGTGAAGGCATTCTGTGGATATCAACAGCACAAACCAGATGAGTAAAATTCAGCCCTTGCAAAGGTGTTGGAGAATTACAGCCTTCATTTGCCATTCTGAGCCCAAGCCTGCTGCCACGGAATCAATAGGAGAGTTTTTTCCATTAGCTACAGCAGTGCAGGACTTGGCCTCTGCTCCTGGTTTCTGAAGACACTTCAGTGACATTAAAAAGCACTTTGTTTTGTAGCACAGGAGGGACAATATTTGCTCCCTAGCTTTTGGGTGTGTTTATAGGGTTTACTGGGGGCAAGAGCTGTCTGAGCGGGTTGCCATGCCGGGATGATTTAGGTTTCTAGGCAGATGCAAAGGATTAGATATTGTCTGACAGAAAGATACAGGGGAGAAAAAAACCAAACCCCTAAACCAAACCAAACCAAACCCAGCATTTAATTGCCATACCTCCAGAGCCTATTAGAAGTCATTAGGGGGTTCATAGGAGGAACATGTGTTGTGAAAAACACCACTTCCATCTCTGGAGGGATCATCAAATGTACTTTCATCAGGCCCACCACGTCTTGCAAATTCTGATTGGCATTTCCTCCTTCCCTGAAAAGAGAGCCTGGCTCAGTTTGCAGCAAATATGACAATGGGCTGTGCAAATGTACATCTGAAGCACAGCCCTTTCGGGGTTAAGCATTCCAGCTTATATGAGAGATCATCAGTTTCGGGTCAAAGTGCTGCTCTTAAATGATCAGTGCAGAACAGAAAAGGGAAAGGGAGGGGGAAAAAAAAAGAAGGAAAAAAGGCATTGAAGTGACCTTGCTGAGGGTCTAAAACTGTGCTAAAGCCTTTTCTGCATGATTAAGTGAGCAGAATCTTAGATTAGCTAAAAGCAGTGCAGAAACATAATGAGTTCACTTATTTTGGAGCATTTAATAACAGTTAGAGACAGTTATGTGATCAGGCGGAGTTATGACTTATTCATTCTTTCATTGCTATTAAAATTACTGCATTTGAGGTTTTTAAAGTCATTGAAATAAAAAAAAAAGGGGAAAAAAAAGAGAGGGGAAAAAAAAAAAAGAAGAAGTCTGATTTATGTTAGGAGAATTTAGCCTGCCCTTTGGTCTCTCCCTTTTTAAATGATATAATTAGACTTTTTAAAGACCATTCTAAAAGCATTATTAGCATTTTCTATAGCTGAAAGTAAATGCATGTTTTGTGGGGAGTTTAATTTTCCAAAGGGATAATGACAATACTCGGATTCAGAGAGGGTGTTGGAAGAAGTATGGCATAAAAATTGCCTGAGAGGTGAGCCTCTGCATTTGTGTCTCTGTGTACACACTGAAACACACACACACACACACAGAAACACACACACACACTCTGAAACATGCACACATACTGAAACACACACACACATGCACACTGAAATACACACACACTGAAACACACACACACTGACAGACACACACTGAAACATACACACACACACCTAGAAACACACACACACTCTCTGAAACATGCACACACACTGAAACACACACACACACACACTGAAATACACACACACTGAAACACACACACACTGACACACACACACTGAAACATACACACACACACCTAGAAACACACACACTCTGAAACACACACCCTCTGAAACACACACACATACACACTGAAATACACACACACACTGAAACACACACACACTGAAACACACACACTGAAACATACACACACATACACACTGAAATACACACACACACTGAAACACACACACTGACAGACACACACTGAAACATACACACACACACCTAGAAACACACACACACACTCTCTGAAACATGCACACACACTGAAACACACACACACATACACACTGAAATACACACACACTGAAACACACACACTGAAACACACACATATGCTGAAATACACACACACTGAAATACACACACACACACTCTGAAACACACACATGCTGAAATATACACACACTGAAATACACACACACACTCTGAAACACACACATGCTGAAATACACACACATACTGAAACACACACACTGAAACACACACACACCCTCTGAAACATGCACACACACTGAAACACGCACACACACAGACACACTGAAATACACACACACTGAAACACACACACTGAAACATACACACACATACACACTGAAATACACACACACACTGAAACACACACACTGAAACACACACATATGCTGAAATACACACACACTGAAACACACACACACACTGAAACACACACAGAAACAGACACACACTGAAATACACACACACACACTGAAAACACACACATGCTGAAATACACACACATACTGAAAACACACACACTGAAAACACACACACACACTGAAACACACACACATGCTGAAATACACACACACTGAAATACACACACACACTGAAACACACACACTGAAACACACACACATGTTGAAATACACACACACTGAAATACACACACACACTCTGAAACACACACATGCTGAAATACACACACATACTGAAATACACACACACACTCTGAAACACACACATGCTGAAATACACACACATACTGAAACACACACACTGAAACACACACACATGCTGAAATACACACACATACTGAAAAACACACACACTGAAACACAGACACATGCTGAAATACACACACACTGACATACACACATACACAGAGAAGCACACACACTGAAACACACACACAGAAACACACACACAGAAACACACACACACAGAAAACACACACACACACAGAAATACACACACACCCAGAAACACACACACACTGAAATACACATCCAGAAATATACACACACACTGAAATACACACACACACAAACACACACTCTGAAATACACACACACAGAGAAACACACACTCTGAAATACACACACACTGAAATACACACACACAGAAACACACACTCTGAAACACACACACATGCTGAAATACACACACACTGAAATACACACACACATTCTGAAATATACACTCACACACTCTGAAATACACACACACACACTGAAATATACACACACACTGAAATACACACACTGAAATACATGCACACCCAGAAACACACACACACTGAAACACACACACTGAAATACACACACACACACAAACACACACACATGCTGAAATACATACACACTGAAATACACACACATACACAAACACACACACTGAAACACACGCACACAGAGAAATACACACACAGAGAGAAATACACACACACAGAAACACACACACACAGAAATACACACACACTCTGAAAGACCCACATCCAGAAATACACACACACTGAAACACACACTCTGAAACACACACATACACTGAAAGACACACCCAGAAACACACACACACTGAAACACACACACAGAGAAATACACACACACTCTGAAACACGCACACAGAAACACACACACACTGAAATACAAGCACATACACAAACACACAGAGACACACACACATACTGAAACACACACACTGAAATACACACACACAGAAATACACACACACAGAAACACACACACAGAAACACACAGTGAAACACTCACACACACTCTGAAATACACACACTGAAATACATGCACACCCAGAAACACACACACACTGAAACACACACACACACAGAAATGCACACACACACTGAAATACACACACACACACTCTGAAAGACCCACATCCAGAAATACACACACACACTGAAACACACACTCTGAAATACACACATACACTGAAAGACACACCCAGAAACACACACACCCAGAAACACACACACACTCTGAAACACGCACAGAAACACACACACACTGAAATACATGCACATACACAAACACACACAGAAACACACACATACTGAAACATACACACTCTGAAATACACACACTCTGAAATACACACACACCCAGAAATACACACACACAGAAACACACACACAGAAACACACACTGAAACACTCACACACACTCTGAAATACACACACACACATAAACACACACTGAAACACTCACACACACTCTGAAATACACACACACAGAAACACACACAGAAATACACACACTCAGAAACACACACAGAGAGAAATAGACACACACTGAAATAGACACACACACACTGAAATACACACACACAAACACACACACAGAAACACTCACACACACTCTGAAATACACACACACTGAAACACACACAGAAACACACACACTCAGAAACACACACACACAGAAATACACACGCACACTGAAATAGACACACACACACAGAAGCACACACACACAAACACTGAAATACACACACACACACAAACACACACACACAGAGAAACAACACACACACTGATAAATGTGAGCATTCAGTGCGCACATGTGCACAGCAAACCCCAAGCCCCTTCCCTTCACCCATTTGGGAAATGAAGGCAAGAAGAGCAAGTTCCATAGGACATATTAACTGCTGACCTTTCACATATTACCTCACAAATTACAAAGCCATCCATCAGTCTCCAGGGAGGGAAAGAGCGGGGGGGAAAGAAGTGCTTTGATCAAAACAATAGGGCCTTGCAGGTGTTTTGAATTAACAGTAAGCAATAATCATTAAAACCCACCGGGATGAGGATGTCAGTGTCATGACTCCGAGCACATTTGCACACCCACTCCCTCCCAAAGTCTTTGCACACACACATACACACATTGCTTCCAAGTGATATTTGGCTATTCATTATTAACCACTCAGAAGCATGCCCAGTGTTTTCCAGCAGGGAGGACACATGTTGGGTACCATAGTATCATAGTATAGTATCATAGTATCAGTCAGGGTTGGAAAGGACCACAAGGATCATCCAGTTCCAACCCCTCTGCCACGGCCAGGGACACCCCACACTAGATCAGGCTGGCCAGAGGCTCCTCCAGCCTGGTCTTAAACACCTAACACAGCTGAGTCTGAGCCCAGCGTTCACCCTGCTCAGGCACAGCGGAATACTTCTCGCGCTGGGGCTTGGTGTCCTGCTGCCAAGGCCAGCCAGGTGAAACCCTCACAGCTTGCCTCTCACGTTTCAACCACAGGCTTTCCCCACGCTGTTTGGGCTCGAGAAAATACAATTTCCCCAAAAGATTAAGAAATCCTCCTTTCAGTTGGGTCCCAGGGGAGTGCATCTTTGCTTACAAAAACCATGCTTGAGGCAGCTTCCTGAACTGAAAGCTGCCTGTATTTATTTTCTCCCTCCCTTCCCCTGTGTGTGCCTTCTGTGTGTACTCAGTGTGCACACTTTTGGGTTGCTCCTTTTGCTGCTCAGAAGGCAGTGTGCTTGCCTGGTAAAACACATTAGCAAAACCAAATCGGGGGGAAAGCTTATTTAGCAGTCATTTCATGCCCATGACTGATGGGAATACATAAATTATCAGACTAATATCTGATTAAAACTTGATTAACATGCTAATAAATTATGCTGGAAATGTTGGGTTGGTTTTTTTTTTTAATATCCCCACTTTTGCTTAAACTTCCTAATTGACACTGCAATTATTTTGTTCTCTGAAATTTTGTCTTCCTTATGAATAACAGCTGAGATAAATGATTTCTTTGCCTGAACTGGGTATGAAAAATAATCAATTCTAATTATTAAAGCCCCCCCCCCCAAGTAATCTGTTAATTATTATGAAATACAAATGAAAAAGTAATAATAATAATGACAATAATAGCAATATCAATAATAACAATAACAATAGTAACAATAATAATGATGATGTCACCTCATTTTGTTTGTTAAATAGGCACCCTCACATTTATTGCTGACAAAGGGCTGTAAAGACTTCTGGAAGCCTGTCCTCAAAAATCTGTGCCTGGTGTGGACACAGGGCTGCAAGCTGGAAGGTCCTCGTGCTTCCCTCAGGGTGCTACCAACTTTGATTCCTCAGCTTAGGCAGGTGCTAGGGGGGGTAAGCCTGGATCAGCTTCACATCCTCCTGCTGCTGCTGCTGCCTGCATGGAAAAATACTTCCATGGATCCTGTAGTACAGACTCCTGCCCACTAGAGACTGATCTCAGCCCAGTAAAGCACAAAAGAGGAGACCCTCACAGTTTAGACTTGAACTATGGTCAGAAAGGTGAGAGGCCAAGGCTTCATCCACTAAGCCATTTACCCTTTTCCTTTGTAAGGAAGATTGATTTTTAAAAAGCTATTAACCTTCAGCCATTTATCTCATCAGATCATCTTCATTTTCTTCTGCCTATAATAAGGCTGTATTATATAGTTTAATTCTTCACTTCATTCACCTAGACTATCTAAAAAGACATAGGTAGGGTGGGGGGTGGGAAGGGGGAAAAAATCGGGGGGTGGGGGGGCGGGGAGGGGAAGGGAAAGGAAGGGGGAGAAAAATCATCCAAAATTCTGCAATGTAGATATTATCAGGAAAACAAAAGAACATGGAAAGGTTATCACACACCTTGGGGAGACAGTAATGAAAGAGGTAAGTGTGTGTATCTATACCTATCTATATATCTATCTATCTATATATCTGTATCTAATCTATATCAAGATCTGATCTATCTATATTGATATCTATGTCACCTATATCTCTATCTCTATCTCATCTATATCTATATCCAATATATATCTATATCTGTATCTATCTCAATATCTAATCTATCTCTACCTCTCTCTATCTCTATCTCTCTTTATCTCTATATCTGTATCTATATCATTTATATAATCTATATCATCTATCTCCATATCAATATCTAATCTATATCTGTATCTCTATCAATATCTAATCTATATCTATCTACATCTCTATCTCTGTTTATCTCTGTATATGTATCTATATCATCTATACCAATCATCTTTATCATCTATATCATCTATCTCTACATCATCTATATGAATATCTAATCTATATCTGTATCTCTATCAACATCTAATCTATCTCTATCTCTATATCTGTATCTATATCATCTATATCATCTATCTCTACATCATCTATATCTGTATCAATATCTAATCTATATCTATCTACATCTCTATCTCTGTTTATCTCTATATCTATATCATCTGTATCAATCATCTTTATAATCTGTCATGTCATCTATATCAATATAATCTATATTAATAATATCTATATGAATATCTTATCTGTATCTCTATCAATATCTAATCTATATCTATCTATATCTCTATATCTGTATATCATCTATATCAATCATCTATGTCATCTATGTCATCTCTATATCTCTATGACCCGTATCAATCAGAACCTTTCACTCTTTCTCAGTACTTGATGCTAAAGGGCCATGCCATTCTGACACTAAGCCTTGCCTAAGGTGCTCAAGGAACAGAAGGAGAGCCTTCATTTCCTGAGCCAGCTTACAGTGGCATCAAGGTAACTCAAATTCATTCATTTCTCAGGGAACCACTAAGGCTGGAGAAGACTTTTCAGATCATCGAGTCCTACTGTAACCCAACTGCCACGACCACTAAACCATGTCCTGAAGCACCACAGCTGCAGCTTCTTGAACACCTCCAGGCACAGCGACTCCACCACCCCCTGGGCAGCCTCTTCCAACCCCTCACCACTCTCTCAGTGAAGTTTTTCCTTATGTCCAACCTAAACCTATCCTGGCACAACTCCAACCCATTCCTTTCATAGAATAGAACCACAGAATCATAGAATTAACAAGGTTGGAAAAGACCTCAAAGATCATCAAGTCCAACCTGTACCTAATACCTCATGACTACTAAACCATGGCTCCAAGTGTCACATCCAAATCTTTTTTGAACATCTCCAGGGACAGTGACTCCACCACCCCCCCAGGCAGCACATTCCAATGCCCAACAACTCTTTCTGTGAAGAACTTTCTCCTCACCTCAAGCCTAAACTTCCCTTGGTGCAGTTAGAGACTGTGCTGGTGACCTACTGCTGGTGACCTGGGAGAAGAGACCAACCTCAGCCTCACTCCAGCCTCCTTTCAGGGAGTTGCAGAGACCAATAAGGTCTCACCTCAGCCTCCTCTTGTCCAGATTAACCAACCCCACTTCCCTCATCTGCTCCTCGGATGATGTCCTCCAAACCCCTCCCCAGCCTTGTTGCTCTTCTCTGGACACCCTCCAGCACCTCCATGTTTTTCCTGTCCTGTGGTGCCCTGAACTGAGCCCAGCACTCAAGCTGTGGCCTCACCAGGGCTGACTACAGAGGCACAATCAGTGCCCTGCTCCTGCTGGACACGCTGCCTTTGATGCAGACCAGGATGCCTTTGGCCTTCTTGGCCACCAGGGCACATTGCTGTCCCATGCAGAACTTGTTCTCCACCAGCACTCCCAGGTGCTTCTCCCCAGGGCTGCTCTCCAGCAGATCCTCTCCCAACCTGTGCTGCTGCAGGTTATTATTGCTTCCCAGGGGCAGGACTCTGCACTTGTCCTTGTTGCACCTCTATAGGTTCCTCTCTGCCCAGCTCTCAGCCTGTCTGAGTTCACATCATTCAGAAAATTATGTCCTAGTGACTTCCAACTTTGATTCTTAAAGTTCCTTAGGTTCACCTACAGAGGCAGACTTTCCTTTCTGTATGTTTATTAAATGTGGAACAAGGACAAGTCCTTAACATGTCCTCTTAATGACTTCAAAAGTTGCTTTGCAAGAGTGAGGACTGCATGATAAGTTCAGAAGTGACCTAAAGCCAGCAGGTGATACCTCCTGGTTGCTTTCTCTCCGGCTTCACACATTCATGTCCACCTGCACCTTGCAGCACCTCCTCTTTTTCTTCGGGTATCAGGATGTCTAGGTGGCAAATTGAAGTTAATGCTTACAGCACCTCAGTGTTTGATCAAACCATGCAATAACAGAAGTCTGGTTTAGTTTTGCCTGTGCTTATTTCACAATAGCACAGTGTCACAGCACATTGGAGGCTGGAAAGGACCTCCAGAGCTCATCCAGTCCAACCCCTCTGCCAGAGCAGCATCACCCAGGGGAGTCTGCACAGGAAGGCATCCAGGTGGGGTTGGAAAGTCTGCAGAGGAGATGACTCCACAACCTCTCTGGGCAGCCTGCTCCAGGGCTCCACCACCTTCACTGTCAAGATGTTTCTCCTTATGTTGAGCTGAAACCTTCTGTGTTCAAGCTTGCATCCAATGTTCCTCATCTTATTCCTGTGCACCACTGAGAAGAGCTTGGCCCCCTCCACTTGACCCCCAGCCCTCAGATGTTGATGGGCATTGATCAGATCCCTCTCAGCCTTCTCTTCTCCAGGCTAAACAGCCCCAGGGCTCTCAGTCTCTCTTCATAGGGGAGATGCTCAAGTCCCCTAAGCATCCTCCTGGCTCTCCCTTGGACTCTCTCCAGCAGGTCTCTGTCTCTCTTGAGCTGGGGAGCCCAGAACTGGACACAGGATTGCAGCTGTGGTCTCAGCAGGGCAGAGTAGAGGGAGGGCAGAACCTCCCTAGCCCTGCTGGCCACACTTTGCTTGCTTCACCTCGCTCTCCTGAGCCAAAAACTTTGCTGTCAGGATCACATCAGTAAGCTGGCATGTGAGCAGCTGAATGAAACTTGAAAAGTTGCCATCAGAGCCCTACTAAGATATTCAGAGAGTCAATAAACTTCTCCTTGGCAGTTCCTTAGCAAGTGACTCTTTGTCAACACAAGACAGGGAACAGGTAAGTGGAACACAGGGGGGAAAAAGAGGTCTGCTGCACAACAGTTCAACTTTCTTCACTACACAAATGAAACCAGTGATAAAGTAACTCTTCAGGAACTGGTTATAAATCCTCTTCATACATATTTAGCAGTATACAGTGAATAGGATTAGCAATATCTTTTGTCTAATTTGTCAATCCAGTCCTTAGTTCTCCACAGTCAAGCACAAAGACTGCCTCAGTTACTTTTCCATAGATTAAGCAGCTCTTGAATTGATATTTGCTGTATGGTTGGGGACTTTGAGTGGTAAACACTGTGACTGGTGCTGAAGGCCAGAAAAAAAGGCAGCAATAAGGAATTAAAGCAATAGACTTTTGGTTGACTCGAAGGGCAAATCCTCTTCCCCTGTTTTGCTCCAGAAACAGACTGGTTCTCCTAAGAGAAACCAGATCTAAGGCTATTAGTAAAGCAGTCAGTGGCTGGTTTAATTTCTTCTTTCCTTTCATTGGCCTAATTTATTTTGAAGGGTAAGGCTGAGTCCTGTGGCATTTCCAAACAGCAAAATACAAAGGCCTATGGTCAGCCTGGCTCTGCCCACTCATGCTGCTTCTAAGCCCTCCTGAAAAGTCGGCTCCAGGGTCACAAACTCTGGAATTAGGTGACAGAACATTTAATGAGAAGCCACTTCTCCCATGGCCCTGGGGAAGGCTCCCACCATGATTGTGCTTCCTTCTAGCCTCACTGACTCCCTTTAGAGCAGGTATCCTGGCCTGCATCAGCAATAGTGTGGCCAGCAGGAGCCATGATTCTGTGATTCTCCCATCAGGGCATTGCTCAGAGCAGGATTGCTTGCCATGGTGGTGGCTAGTGATGAGCCATGCTCCACCTCTGAGCTCAGGCATTTTCCTCATCACCTGATGCCATCGTCCTTCATGGGAAGACAGTGCTGCTGCCACTTGGTAAATACAAAGGGGAGGCAGCTACACATGGGCAGTCATCTGGCAGCATGAGTAATCCTGAACACTGAAGAGAAGAAATGAGCCAAGCAGACATTTGGTATTTGAACAAAGGATTCCTGGTTATCTGGGGGGGTTTTAAACAGTGAATAGTAAATTGTCCCTAAAATATTTGAATGAGTCAAACCTGGGGCCAAGCACCTTGAAGAGAAGGGCAATGAGGCTGGGCAGAGGTCTGGAGCACAGCCCTGTGAGCAGAGGCTGAGGGAGCTGGGGGTGATTAGCCTGGAGAAGAGGAGGCTCAGGGGAGACCTTCTTGCTCTCTCCAACTACCTGAAGGGAGGTTGTAGCCAGGTGGGGGTTGGTCTCTTCTCCCAGGCACCCAGCACCAGAACAAGAAGACACAGTCTCAAGCTGTGCCAGGGGAAGTTTAGGCTGGAGGTGAGGAGAAAGTTCTTCCCAGCAAGAGAGATTGGCCATTGGGATGTGCTGCTCAGGGAGGTGGTGGAGTCACCATCCCTGGAGGTGTTTAAGAGCCTGGATGAGGCACTTGGAGCCATGGTTTAGTTGATCAGATGGTGCTGGGTGATAGGTTGGACTGGATGATATCTGAGGTCTGTTCCAACCTCATTGATTCTGCAATTAATAGCCAGAAGTCAGTTACCTGAACACTGGTGCACATCAGTTTTAACATGAAAATCTCATGCAAACCTTATGCAAATCCTCCAGGCTCGTGGTAGCATGCATGCAAAATGACCTACACCCCCAAACCAAACCCCAGATGGCTAAAAGTAAGAGAAAGGGAAAAAAAAAAAGGAAGGATTTTGAAGTCATCAGCAGCAGGTAAACCCCCAAAGAACAACAAAAAGTCCTCACATTAGAGAGCAAGGAAAAGGTGGCACTAAAACTACTTAACCTGCAGCAATGTTGTCAGAGATGTCATCCACATGTACTGATTAGGCTGTGACAAACAAGGTTGCCTTTACACTCTCATCCTACTCTCAACAATATCTGTTTGCTTTAAGCGTGGAGAGCCAGACACCCTTCCTCATGACAGGGCTAGAATATGTCTCTTAATTTAACATGCCTGAAAGACTTCAGGCTAGGGGTAACCCTTGGTCCCTTCAAAGCACTTTAGCTGGGTAGCTGGCTATAAATAAGCAGAAGGCCTGTTTGCATTTGGGTTTATTATGAGGCAAAAACAAACCAAGCAAAAAGTTAAAACCCAAAGACTCCATAAATCATAAAATCACAGAACTGTCAGGGTTGGAAGGGACCTCAAAGATCAGCCAGCTCCAACCCCCCTGCTATGGGCAGGGACACCTCATGCTGGAACAGGTTGCCCAGAGCCACATTCAGCCTGGCCACAAAAACCTGCAGGGATGAGAATTCCACCACCTCCCTGGGCAACCTGTGCCAGGCTCTCACCACCCTCATGGGGAAGAACTTCTCCCTAACATCCAATCTCAATCTACCCATTTCTAGTTTTGCTCCATCCCCCCCAGTCCTATCACTCCCTATCACTCAAAAGTCCCTCCCCAGCTTTCTTGTATCCCCCTTCAGATACTGGAAGGCCACAATTAGGCCTCTTTGGAACCTTCTCTTCTCCAGACTGCACAACCCCAACTCTCACTGAATTACAGGCTGAGGGGAGACCTCATTGCTCTCTACAACTGACTGCAAGGGCATTGTGGAGAGGCTGCTGCTGGTCTCTTCTCACAGGTAATTAGTGATAGAACAAGAGGGAATGTCCTCAAGCTGCCACTGGGTAGGGTTAGACTGGACAGTAGGAAACATTTTTTTCCCATCAAGAGTGGTCAGGGACTGGAATGTGCTGCCCAGGGAGGTGGTGGAGTCCCCAAGCCTGGCTGTGTTTCAAGGTGGTTTGGATGTGGTGCTTGGGGCTATGGTTTAGGGGTGCCCCTTGCAGAGTAGGGTTCTGGGTTGGACTTGGTGATCCTGAGGTTCTTTTCCAACCTGAATGTTTCTGTGATTTCTCTTTCTAACATGTTGGGAGTTAAAAAAAAAAATAGTCTGAAAGTCTCCATTTTCTCTTTCTAACATTTTTGGGCTTTTTTTCCCTCCTTGTCTCTTACTAGTCCAAAAATTCAGCCTAGCTTCTTGATCTGATGAGAGCTTTGTAACTGAGCCTGAGAGATGTGAGAGAGTTCTACCCAACCATGGTGAGCTTTAGCAACTTCATCAAGAAGATGCCTACATAGCTACAGAGTGTTTGCAACAATAGATTGCTTTTTCACTCTGGATTGAAACCTCTTTTCCAAGCTTTAAAGATGGGACCCATAACAGAGGATCCAAGCAAACCTGGCTCCCAATCCTTTTTACTATGACAAATCCTTTAAAGGATGAATTCCCTCTCGAATCAGCAGGGACTAAAGGATACTTCTCTCTCTTCCTGGGCTTCAATCTTTCTCACCTAAGCTATGCTTCCCAGCAGTTTGCTGTGTTTGAAATAAGTCATCAGTTTGAAATGGATCAGTGTGCATCCTGGCTTGGATCAGAAGCAGGGTGAGCAGCAGGGACAGGAGGTGACCATCTCCCTGTGCTCAGCACTGGGGAGGCCACTCCTTGAGTGCTGTGTTCAGCTCTGGACCTCTCACTCCAGGAAGGACATTGAGGTGCTGGAGCCTATCCAAAGCAGGGCAGCAAAGTTGGAGAAGAGCCTGGAGCAGCTGGGCTACGAGGAGGGACTGAGGGAGCTGGGGGTGTTGAGGCTGGAGAAGAGGAGGCTGAGGGAGACCTCATTGCTCTCTACAGCTCCCTGAAGAGAGGTTGGAGTGAGGAGGGGACAGCCTCTGCTCCTTGGTAGCAAGAGACAGGAACAGAGGAAATGGTTCCAATATGCAGCAGGGGAGGTTCAGGCTGGATGCTAGGAAATATTTCTTCAGTGGAAGGGTTCTCAGATGTTGGAATGTTCTGCCCAGGGCAGTGCTGGAGTCACCATCCCTGGAAGTGTTCAAGCAGCGTGTGGAGCTGGTGCTTGGGGACATGGTTTAGTGCTGACCCTGCAGTGCTGGGTTGAAGGTTGGACTGGATGAGCTTGGAGGTCCCTTCCCAGCAGACCTGTTCTGTGATTCTGGGATTAACAGCCCTACTGTAGCAAAGGGAGAGGAGATAGGAAAAGCCTAGTAAAGAGAAACTCTTGATTTCTTATCTCACTGACCTTGCAATCAGTCCAAAAGGGTTGCAAGGCTTCTGGAAAGACAAACACTTATTCCCCTCACACACCAGTTAACACAACTGCTTAGTCAATACTTCTGGGGGGTGCTTAGCCTGGAGAAGAGGAGGCTCAGGAGAGGCCTCAGTGCTCTCTACAGCTACCTGAAGGGAGGTTGTAGCCAGGTGGGGGTTGGTCTCTTCTCCCAGGCACGCAGCACCAGAACAAGAGGACACAGCCTCAAGCTGTGCCAGGGGAGGTTTAGGCTGGAGGTGAGGAGAAAGTTCTTCCCAGCAAGAGAGATTGGCCATTGGGATGTGCTGCCCAGGGAGGTGGTGGAGTCACTGTCACTGGAGGTGTTCATAAAAGGCTTGGATGTAGCACTTGGAGCCATGGTTCAGTTATCAGGAAGTGTTAGGTGTTAGGTAGTAGGTTGGACTTGATCTCTGAGGTCTTTTCCAACCTGGTTGGTTCTGTGATTGTGTGATTCACTGAGGTTGCATGCAAATGGATGGGTGTAGGTGATACTGGGGAGCTGATTGGCAAGCCACAGAAATACCCATGAAGAAGAGCTCAAACAACTGCAAAGAGGACCAGTACCTCCTAAGTGCCCTCAGAGATTCCCCATCATACATTCTCCAGAGGGTAATGGAGTTCCTATGTTCTTCCTCTGTCCTTCTGAGTTCTCTGATGAGCCAGGTATGCCTCCAGGCTTCTCCAATCCAGCACACACTGATTTTAGTCATGAAAAAAGGGTGACTGAAGAAGCTGGGGCTGTTTAGTTTGGTGTGGCAGTTTGGGCTGGGTGCCTCCTGCTGCTGCCACACGGGGTGCCTAACAGTGGAGGGGGGGAAGAAAGAGCCCTGGGGGTTTTGCTGTACCCTCAGGTAGGGAGAAAGGAAGTGCTGGGAGGCTTCTGGGTGTGCTGTGAGGGACTCTGTATGCTTTGGGATCTCTTTTGTCACTGTGCTTGCAGTTGTCTGTAAAACATTCCTTGCTATTCCATTTAAACTTTCCATCACTTCTGCAATCCATTTCTGTGAGTCTTACCATTTTCCTGCCCTGGTGGGAGGCAAGGGAGGATCTGCCTCAAACTGGGGCATTTGGAAAAGAGGAGGCTGAGGGGAGACCTCACCCTGCAGCAGGCTGCTCACAGCCACATCCAGCCTGGCTGCAAAAGCCTCCAGGCATGAGGCTTCCAACACCTCCCTGAGCAACCTGGGCCAGGCTCTCACCATCCTCATGGGGAACAACTTCTTCCTAACATCCAATATGAATTGGAGGCTGAGGGGAGACTTCATTGCTGTCTACAGATACCTGAAAGGAGGTTGTGGAGAGGCTGCTGCTGGTCTCTTCTCACAGGTCATTAGTGACAGAACAAGAGGCAATGGCCTCAAGCTGCCACTGGGTAGATTCAGACTGGACAGTAGGAAGAATTTTTTCCCATCAGGAGTGGTCAGGGATTGGAATGTGCTGCCCTGGGAGGTGGTGGAGTCCCCAAGCCTGGCTGTGTGTGAAGGTGGTTTGGCTGTGGTGCTTGGGGCTGTGGTTTAGGGCTGAGCCTTGCAGAGTAGGGTTCTGGGTTGGGCTTGGTGCTCCTGAGGCTCTTTTCCAACCTGAATATTTCTGTGACTCTGTGAAAACTACTGAGCACAGCCAGAGGAGTTGACTTCCTGCATTTTTAAGGATGGGAATATAGACCAAGCAATATTTATCTTGCACTCTAATTCCCTAAATAACAGACAATCTGATTTTATTCAGAGTGTTTGCAAAACGTGTCCCATGGCCAGAGCCTGGAAATTATTGAGATGTTTTGGGATACAGCTTCATGACTCCACAATGAAAGTGAACAAGACTCATGAGTGTGCTTTGAACATTAGCTGACAGTGCCAAGAGCCCAGCTCCCATATGCACAATGGCAGTTTTAATAGAGCACTGCTCTCAGGCTAATTGATCCTGTCCATCACTGCACTGCTCCACGTGCAAAGCTGTGCTCAAACGCCTGCATTTCTTCTACTCCTGCAGCTGACTTAGTCTAAGGGAGCTTAAGGGGCTCTGGATAATGTCTCACACTGCTGAGCAGTCGCTCTCTGGATGACTGCAAGCAAATTAGACTTGAAATGCACAAGGGAGCAAGGAAAAAAATGGATAGAAGACAAAGACAGGAGTGAAAGTCCTCAAAGTTGAAAAACAGAGGGAAGGGGAAGGAAGGCAGATGTGAGCCTAAGAAGCAGAGAGAGAAGAGAACAAATGTGGCCTCAGCAGTGCCCAGCTAGGTCAGCTTTGTTTCAAGATGGAAAGCTGCAGCACACAGGGAATGATCCTCCCCATTTCTGTGCCTCCTTCCCTGGAGTTCCCACATGCAGGACCTCTTAAGTTCCTGTGGTTGTCCCTCCTCTCTCCTCCCTTCCTTCCTCCTCTTTTTTTTAAGTTGTAAGAATGCTTTTGGCCAAGACTTGGGCATTGAAACTGTCCTGCAGGGTACTTGGCACCTCACCAAGATGTGGCTCTATGAGATCAGAACTGCAATTAAAGAGAGGTTTTATCAAATTAAAAATTAAACACTTATTTTGGATAAAAAAAAGTTCTAAAGCAGTCATAGGTGATGCTTTGTTGTATCCAGCAGGTGAGACAATGAGAGAATCAGAGAATGAGAGAATCACTGAATCACAGAATGGTCCAGGCCCAAAGGGACCTCCAAAGCTCATCCAGTCCAAGCCCTCTGCAGTCAGCAGGGACATCCCCAACTACATCAGGTTGCCCAGGGCCCTGTCCAGCCTCTCCTTGAATAACTCCAAGAAAGGGACCTTTACCACCTCCCTGGGCAAACTGTTGCAGCATTCCACCATGCTCATAGTGAAGAGCTTGTTCCTGATATCCAATCTCAGTCTGCTCTGCTCTAGGTTGAAGCCATTGTCCCTGGTCCTGTCCCTGTAGGCCTTTGGGAACAGTCTCTCTGAAGCCTTCTTGGAGCCCCTTCAGGTCCTGGCAGGCTGCTGTTAGGTCTGCCTAGAGTCTTCTCTTCTCCAGGCTGAACACTCCATCTCACCTGAACACACTGTCCTCATAGCAGAGCTGCTCCAAAACTCAAATCATTTTCCTGGCCCTCCTCTGGACCCTCTCCATCAGGTCCAGCTCCTTCCTGTGCTGAGTGCTCCAGAGCTGGACACCACACTGCAGGTGAGGTCTCCCCAGAGCAGAGCAGAGGGGCAGGATCTCCTCTCTCCACCTCTGGCTGCACTGCTTTGGATGCAGCCCAGGCTGCCCTTGGCCTTCTGTGCTGCAGTCTCACACTGTCCAGCTTCTCCCCCAAAAGCATCCCCAAGTCCTTTTCTGCAGGGCTGCTCTCACTCTCATCATGCCCCAGCCTGGATTGATACCTAGCATACCCCCAGCCTAGGTGTGGGAGCTTACACTTTGCCTTCCCAAACCCGAGGAGGTTCTCCTCAGCTCACCTCCCCAGCCTGTCCAGGTCTCCCTGGATGCCATCCTGTCCTTCACATTGATCAACCACACCACTCAGCTTGGTATCAGCTGCAGGTTTGCTGAGGCTGCCTCCATCTCACTGTGGGCATCACTGCTGAAGATGAAAATGCTATGCAAAGGACACAGAAAGCCAATCATAGAATCTTGAACTTCTTAGAGGGTGCAGGCATGGGAACGACACATCTGTGACACTTAAGCTCTCATATGCTCTGGGGGCACTAGAGCTGGGCACAGTGCTCTAGATGGAATGGAAGGGAAGGGAAGGGAAGGGAAGGGAAGGGAAGGGAAGGGAAGGGAAGGGAAGGGAAGGGAAGGGAAGGGAAGGGAAGGGAAGGGAAGGGAAGGGAAGGGAAGGGAAGGGAAGGGAAGGGAAGGGAAGGGAAGGGGGAAGGGAAGGGAAGGGAAGGGAAGGGAAGGGAAGGGAAGGGAAGGGAAGGGAAGGGAATGGAATAAACCAGGTTGGATAAGAAGTTTGAGATCATCCAGTCCAACCTATCACCCAACACCATCTGATCAACTAAGCCATGGCACTGAGTGCCCCATCCAGGCCCCTCTTAAACACCTCCAGTGATGGTGACTCCACCACCTCCCTGGGCAGCACATTCCAATGGCCAATCTCTCTTGCTGGGCAGAACTTTCTCCTCATCTCCAGCCTAAACCTCCCCTGGTACAGCTTGAGACTGTGTCCTCTTGTTCTGGTGCTGCTTGCCTGGGAGAAGAGACCAATCCCCACCTGGCTACAACCTCCCTTCAGGGAGTTGGAGAGAGCAAGAAGGTCACCCCTGAGCCTTCTCTTCTCCAGGCTAAGCAACCCCAGCTCTGAATGAAAGCTTCCTGGCATTGGCAGCATCTCCAATGCTATTCAGATTCATATCAAATGCCAATATGTATTAAATCCTTCTGAAAGTTGTTTTCACTTGACTACTAAACCATGTTCTCAAGCAACACCCACACCCCTGGAGTTCAGGCTACAAGAGTGTATCTGCTGTAAAACTTATATTAGGGGTTAGAATGCTAAAAATAACCATTTGTGGCAGTGGAAACTGCTTTGAGGCTGAAATCTGAAGAGGTTGCACTTGAGCCCCGTGAAGGATTTGAATTTCTTTACAAAACACTGACAGTTTTTGCCACAAAATCCTTCGTGGAAGTAGAACTTCATTTATGGCTGAGGAATATTTCTCCTGCAGGCTTGTAAAGAAGTACATAAATAGTTGGTTGCAAGCCAAAGATCCAGCTCCAAGAGTTGGAGGGAGCAGCAGAAATATTTACAAAGCTGAGCCAGTAAAACACACTCAAAAAAATGGCAAGGTGTAAAAGAACAAATTTGTTGATTCCACCATCTCTGTTGCAGAGCAGCCACAAACCCTCTTCAAAACAAACAAACAGGCAGGAAAATGCACCCCCTGCTTTTTCAGGTGGCACACTGACACTACTGAGCCCTCAAGGAAAAGCCAGAGAGCAGATTCTGAGCTGAGAAGTCAACAGGGACAAGTGCAGAGTCCTGCCCCTGGGAAGCAATAATAACCTGCAGCAGGGCAGGCTGGGAGGGGAGCTGCTGGAGAGCAGCCCTGGGGAGAAGCACCTGGGAGTGCTGGTGGAGAACAAGTTCTGCATGGGACAGCAATGTGCCCTGGGGGCCAAGAAGGCCAAGGGGATCCTGGGGGGCATCCAGAGGAGTGTGTCCAGCAGAGCCAGGGAGGTTCTCCTCCCCCTCTGCTCTGCCCTGCTGAAACCTCCCCTGGAATACTGCATCCAGGTCTGGGCTCCCCAGCTCAGGAGGGACAGGGATCTGCTGGAGAGAGGCCAAGGGAGGGCTGCAAGGCTGCTGAAGGGACTGCAGCACTGCCTGGGGAGGAGAGGCTGAGAGCCCTGGGGCTGTTCAGTCTGGAGAGGAGAAGCCTGAGAGGGATCTGATCAATGTCTATCAATAACTGAGGGCTGGGGGTCAGGAGGAAGGGGACAGGGACAGGCTCTGCTCAGCTGCACCCTGGGATAGGACAAGGGGCAATGGATAGAAACTCTAGCACAGAAGGTTCCACCTCCACATGAGGAGGAACTTCTTCCCTGTGAGGGTCCCAGAGCCCTGGAGCAGGCTGCCCAGAGAGGTTGTGGAGTCTCCTTCTCTGGAGCCTTTCCAACCCCACCTGGATGCCTTCCTGTGCAGTCTGCCCTGGGTGATGCTGCTCTGGCAGGGGGCTTGGACTGGATGATCTCTGGAGACGCCTTCCAACCTCTCATGCTCTGTAAAAAAGTAAAACATAGGACAGAAAGCTTCTGAGCAGGGAGGCCCTAATGGGTGAAAAAAGTCAGAAATTGTGAAGAAAGATGGAAGCTGTGAGAAAGGTACACAGTGGAGGGGAAGGAATGGCAAATCAGGAGGTAGACAGCAAGATTGTTTAGAATCATAGAATCACAGGATTGTCAGGGTTGGAAGGGACCTCAAGGCTCAGCCAGTTCCAACCCTCCCTGCCATGGGCAGGGACACCTCACACCACAGCAGGTTGCTCACAGCCACATCCAGCCTGGCTGCAAACACCTCCAGGCAGGAGGCTTCCACCACCTCCCTGGGCAACCTGTGCCAGGCTCTCACCACCCTCCTGGGCAACAACTTCTTCCTGACATCCAATCTCAATCTACCCATTTCTAGTTTTTTTCCATCCCCCCAGTCCTATCCCTCTCTGACTCCCTCAAAAGTCCCTCCCCAGCTTTCCTGGAGCCCCCTGCAGATCCTGGAAGGCCACAATTTGAAGGCAAGGCGAAGGAGGAGCAGAATTGTTGTCTTAGATTAAAACTTAACCACAGTAGAAAAACACTTTTCTTTTTCTCAGTGCCTGACAGGAAGGACAGATGGTCTCTACCACCAGAGTGAAGAGGAGATGCTGATGAGCAGTCATGATCCCATTCTTTTTTCATCTGAAAAGTTTATGGAAACGTAAAAAAGACACTGAAAAAAACCCCAACAACTGACAACTTGTTGCTTTTGTCTTGAAGTTCTGGCAAGATCATTTGCTTTTCAGATTGATGTTGACTGACATCAAAACCACACCTTTCTACAAACAGGTTTTTGGCTTTTGCTTCACATTATTTCATTTTAAAAGGAAAATAGGTGTTGGCCATTAGACAATTCACAAACACACTGAGTGTGAAATAGTGATGAGTAACAAGCTGAAGTCACACACAGGATGTTAGGGGTTGGAAGGGACCTCTGGAGATCACTGAGTCCATGCCTCCTGACAGAGCAGGACTATAGAATCCAGCATAGGTCACACAGAACACATCCAGATGGGGCTGGAAAGGCTCCAGAGAAGGAGACTCCACAACCTCTCTGGGCAGCCTGCTCCAGGGCTCTGGGACCCTCACAGGGAAGAAGTTCCTCCTCATGTTGAGGTGGAATCTCCTGTGCTGCAGCTTACATCCACTGCCCCTTGTTCTATCCCAGGGTGCAGCTGAGCAGAGCCTGTCCCTGTCCCCTCCCTCCTGACCCCCAGCCCTCAGCTATTGATAGCCATTGATCAGATCCCTCTCAGTCTTCTCCTCTCCAGACTGAACAGCCCCAGGGCTCTCAGCCTCTCCTCTCCAGGCAGTGCTGCAGTCCCTTCAGCAGCCTTGGAGCCCTCCCTTGGACTCCACAACCTCTCTGGGCGGCCTGTTGCAGTACTCTGTGACCCTCACAGTGAAAAAGTTCCTCCTCATATTGAGGTGGAACCTCCTGTGATGGAGCTTCCACCCATTGCCCCTTGTCCTCCTACTCTTGGCCACAAGAAACATGAAAGATGGAAATCTGTAATGACATAAACCCTAGCTAGTGATAGGGTGAGGGACAAAGGATTGCAGCTTGAGGAAGGAAGATTTGGCCTGGATATTGGGAAGAACCCCTTGACAGTGAGGGTGGTGAGACACTGGAACAGGTTGTGCCTCATTCTGTCTTGCAACTTGCCAGCATTACAAACCTTTCAGCATCCCATGCTGTGATCCTGTTCTTCAGTTGGGCACAGAGCAAGCATTCCTTTGGTTTATGGTTTGGTTTGCAGCTAAATTTTCATTCAGTTGGTTTGTAGGTGGGGCAGCCTGACCCCAGGAGCAAGAAATGTCCAAGTTCTACCCTTGGCCTTGAAGCACTTCCTGTAAATACACTGATTTCTCTCTCCCTTGAAGGGGTGTTGTGAAGAGCAATTACAATTTGTAAAGCAAATTGCAAACACAGAGAGAAAACAATCCAGTGAATTAAACATGGGAAGAGAGACTCATTTAGGATGAAGATATTCAGTCACCTATCATTAAATGTACCTTAAAGAGAAAATAGAACTAGTTAAACATGGATAAAAGAGACAATTAACAGATTAAATCCATTTAATTCAGCAGTCATATTTAATGGGTGCAATCACAAACTAAGAAATACACACATGCCAACAAACTGCTGTTCATGACTCCCAGGCATGAAGGCTCTGAGCTCCTAGCTGCTTCATATCTGAGTCTCAGTTTTGGCTCTAAACACTCAAAGAGCATTTTCTCAGCAGGACATGCTGAACTGGTAGTTTCAGATGAATCCTGGCTCTCTCCTTCCTCCCGTTTTTAGCTAATAAAAAAGGTAATGGGTCTCACCATCCATCCATCCATCCATCCTTCTTTCAAAGGAGAGGAGAGGAGAGGAGAGGAGAGGAGGAGGAGAGGAGAGAGGAGAGGAGAGGAGAGGAGAGGAGAGGAGGAGAGAGAGAGGAGAGGAGAGGAGAGGAGAGAGAGAGAGGAGAGGAGAGGAGAGGAGAGGAGAGGAGAGGAGAGGGAGGAGAGGAGAGGGGAGAGGAGAGGAGAGGAGAGGAGAGGAGAGAGGAGAGGAGAGGAGAGGAGAGGAGAGGAGGGAGAGGGAGGAGGGAGGAGAGGAGAGGGAGAGGAGAGGAGAGGGAGGAGGGAGAGGAGAGGAGAGGGGAGAGGGAGAGGGAGGAGAGGAGAGAGGAGAGGAGAGGGAGGAGAGGAGAGGAGAGGAGAGGAGAGGAGAGGAGAGGAGAGAGGAGAGGAGAGGAGAGGAGAGGAGAGGAGAGGAGAGGAGAGGAGAGACCAGGTTGGAAGAGACCTTCAAGATCATTGCATCCAACCTATCATCCAACACCACCTAATCAACTAAACCATGACACCAAGCACCCTATCAAGTCTCCCCCTGAACACCTCCAGTGATGGTGACTCCACCACCTCCCTGGGCAGCACATTCCAATGGGCAATCACTCTCTCTGTGTAAAACTTCCTCCTGACCTCCAGCCTAAATCTCCCCTGGAGCAGCCTGAGTCTGTGTCCTCTTGTTCTGGTACTGGTTGCCTGGGAGAGGAGACCAACCTCTGCCTGTCTACAACCTCCCTTAAGGTAGTTGTAGAGAGCAATAAGGTCATCCCTGAGTCTCCTCCCCTCCAGGCTAAGCAACCCCAGCTCCCTCATTCTCTCCTCATAGGGCTTGTTTCCAAGCCCCTCCTTCCAAGCATTACATTTTCTGTGACAGCAAAGAAACCCTATCCTAGAATCATAGAACTACAGCATTGTCAGGGTTGGAAGGGACCTCAAGGCTCAGCCAGTTCCAACTCCCCTGCCATGGGCAGGGACACCTCACACTACAGCAGGTTGCTCACAGCCACATCCAGCCTGGCTGCAAACACCTCCAGGGATGAGGCTCATGTTGAGGTGAAACCTCCTGTGCTGGAGTTTATATCCACTGCCCATTGTCCTCTCCCAGGGCTGTCTGTCCTGTCCTGTCTGCAACTGAGCAGAGACTGCCCTTCCCTCTTGACCCCCAGCCCTCAGCTATTGACAGCCATTGATCAGATCCCTCTCAGCCTTCTCCTCTCCAGACTGAACAGCCCCAGGGCTCTCAGCCTCTCCTCCCCAGGCAGTGCTGCAGTCCCTTCAGCAGCCTTGCAGCCCTCCCTTGGACTCTGTCCAGCAGGTCCCTGTCCCTCCTGAGCTGGGCAGCCCAGAGCTGGATGCAATATTCCAGATGAGGTCTCGTCAGGGCAGAGCAGAGGGGGAGGAGAAGCTCCCTGGTTCTGCTGGACACAGCACATATTATTATTATTATTATTATTATTATTATTATTATTATTATTATTATTATTATTATTATTATTATTATTATTATTATTATCATTATTAACATTATTATAATCATTATCATTGTAATTATTATTATAATTATTATTATTTTATTACTACTATTGTTACTATTATTATGATTTTTTTATTATTATGTTATTATTGAATAATAATTATTACTGGGTTATTATTATTGATTAGTATTAGTATTATTACCATTATTACTATTATTCTGATGATTAGAGAATGACAGAATTTGCAAGAGGGGTCACCTACACCAGATTATTATTGTTGTTGTTATTGTTGTTATAGTTACTCTTGGGTAGGGCTCCCTGCCAAGGGAAAGCACCACAGAAAAATACCTGGTAGATTATTGACTCGTGTTTAAGTGATATTTTCTCTCACTGGTAATTAAGGGAACAGAGTGAGCAGGTGAGGAAAAGGTTACATCTATAAAATTGTTAAAAAGGATTAAATTATGCCTAGCAGCCAGTAGTGCAAATGCAGCCAGCCATAGCTATCTGTAGTGCAGTGGCACTGGCTCAGGTGGCAATGGCATATTAATGTGGCCCATTTGCTTTATGCTCCACACTGCTCTGAAGGAGGAGCAGTGAGAGGACCGAGATGAAATGCTGAGAGAACACAGGAAAACGTGTGTGTTGGTAGCGAGACACTGATGTCAGTCTTCCCCTTCTGCTGCTGTTAAGTGCACTAGTATTAATTGCTGCTAATTTCTTATTTCTCCAATTCAGGAATGCTGAATAATTCATGCCTGAAAGAGAAAAGGTACCATGACATCCCACTGAGTAAACACTGCCTTGTCAGTGAAAGTACAATAAAATCATGGAAGTTGGGAATCTTTCCACTCCTTTTGCCTTCCTGGAACTTTATTTAATGCCCCTTTTTCTTACAGATCATATATCTTATCAGAGCATAGGAGCAGAGAATCAAAGGAGCAGAGAGTCACAGAGTCAATCACAGAATCAAAGGATCAGAGAATCAAAGAATCATAGAATCAGCGAGTCAAAGAATCACAGAGTCATAGAATCACAAAGTCATAGGTTGGACTCGATGATCTTTGAGGTCTCTTCCAACCTTTGTGATACTGTGATAGAAACATAGGATAACAGAATCAGAGAATCACAGAATCAAAGGATCAGAGAATCAGAATGTCATAAAATCATAAAGTCATAGAAACATAGAATCAAAGATCAGAGAATCAGAGAATCTTAGAATCAAAGAATCAGAGAGTCCCAGAATAGAATCAGAGAATCAGAGAGTCATAGAAACACAGAATCAGAGAATCAGAGAATGATAGAATCAAAGAATCAAAGGATCAGAGAATCAGAGAATCAGAGTCATAGAATCAAAGAGTCATAGAATCAGAGAGTCATAGAATCATAAAGTAACAGAAACATAGAATCACAGAATCAGAGAATCAGAGAATCAAAGAATCAGAGATCAAAGAATCAGAGAATCAAATAATCAGGGAATCAAAGAATTAGAGAATCAGTATCATAGAATCATAGAATCAAAGAATCATAGATTCATAGAATCATAGTGTCATAGAATCACAGAATGTTCTGGGTAGGAAGGGACCTCCAAAGGTCATCCAGTCCAAGCCACCTGCAGTCAGCAGGGACATCCTCCACCAGATCAGGTTGCTCAGAGCCCTGTCCAGCCTCACCTTGAATATCTCCAGGGATGGGGCCTCAACTACCTCCCCGGGCAACCTGTTGCAGTGTTCCAGCACTCTTTTCTCAATCTTCTCTCCTCTCATTTCAAACTATTGCCCTCACATTTCAAACCATTGTCCCTGGTCCTGTCCCTGCAGGCCTTTGCAAACAGTCTCTCTGGAGCCTTCTTGCAGCCCCCTGCAGGTACTGGCAGGCTGCTATTAGGTCTGCCTGGAGCCTTCTCTTCTCCAGGCTGTTCTGAAGGCTAAACTTCTACGCTGGAGGTCAAGTGCCCCTCTGTGTCATTTCCAAAGCACACATGTAGAATCTGGACTGCTTATTTTAAGCAGCATTTATAGGTTTATAGGTTTAGTTGGTTAGGGGGGTTGGATGGGTTGATAGGTTTGATATGATGATCTTGAAGGTCTCTTCCAACCTGGTCTATTCTATTCTATTCTGTTCTGTTCTGTTCTGTTCTGTTCCATTCTGTTCCATTCCATTCCATTTTTCTGGCCTTAACCAGAGTTAATTTTCTGGTGACTCCTTCTCCATTTGCTATGTAAAATCAGCACACTTGTCATCTCACACCAGCAGCTCCCTTAGATGACCTCTGTTTCTTTCAGCAATGGATTCAGGCCAGCTCCTCACAAAGGCTTTTGTGGCATCTCTAGCTGGCTTAAAAATATTTTAGGTGTTTCCTAGAGTAAAAGGATGAAGGGCAGTTTACAGAATCACTGTGCTGCTTGACCTTCTCAGGGATACCTTCCACTACAGACAGACTTTCCATCCTCTGGCCTTTGGAAAAGCCCAGCTTTAGTTAGAGGCTGATTCATTTCCTTCAGCTTTTTAAACACCGCCAGCTGTGTGCTGCTGAGGGTCGGTGCTATTTAAGCATTGTTTCAGAGGCTTCCTGTCCCTGAATTCTCTTAAGAGGGGGGAAAAAAGAGTCCAATTGTGTTGTTTAGGTTTCTGTGTTGTGTTTTGGGGTTTGTTTGTTTTGTGGTTTGTTGGGTTTGGGTTTTTTTGTTTTGGTTTGGGTTTTTTTTTTTGCTTAGGGGTGTACATTCCTCCCTGAGTGAAAACAAGTCCTTGGGGGAAAAGCTCCTGTAAGTGACTGATAAGGAGTAGGAAAGGAAGTTCAGACTCAAAGCACCCAGTTTTCCAGCCAGTTAAATCCCTCCAAGTCCAGGCTATGAAAGAATTAAAAGCCTAGGTGTGAGGACAAGGGGAAATCAGTGCAACCTTTGCCTAGCTTCATAAGGAAAAAGATGTTCTTGTAAGGAACATTGGAGATTATGTGAGCCTTGATCTCTCAGCTGTTTCATTGCCATGCAGTGAGGATGACAGCAATAAAAGAACAATCCAAGAGCTTTGAGACCTTGTTTCTCTATTTGCTTCCAATAATAATTCAGGCTTGGTGTCAGAATGGTGATAAGCACTCCCACAAAGATGAACTATTAGCGATGGGCTTTTGTTTCCGAGCTCCTCATCACTTCAGAAATGGGGAAGCCTTTAATTGTTTTATTAAATATTCATCTGGGTGGCTGTGAAAATATTAGAAAGAAACAAACATACATATAGAGAGAGATGTATATTACACAAATTGGTTTATATCTTAGTCTGTCTCAAGGCAAATCCAGCCATAAACCACATTCCCTCTTGATTAATATCTCAGGAGTGTTTACTACTCTTCAGCTGTGAGCATAATGTTTATTCTGTTCATTATACTCTTTCCTGTACCACTGTGCTGTTTATTGTTCTTCTGGGTATTTTTGACCTCTAATGTTTTATCTGCAGCTCTGCCATTAAATTCACTCTTTTGTTAAATATGGGTTTCATCCTGCTTGGATATTGCTGGTTTATTTTTTTTCTTCTTTCAAAGCTTTAACAGAAGTCTGTGCTAATGTTGATTGACAGCATGAAGTCAGAAGACTTAAGTAGCCTTGGAAACAGAATCACAGAATCAGAGAAACTTTCAGGTTGGAAAAGAGCCTCAGGATCACCGAGTCCAACCCAGGACCCTACTCTACAAGGGTCAACCCTAAACCACAGCCCCAAGCACCACATCCAAACCACCTTGAAACACAGCCAGGCTTGGGGACTCCACCATAGCACATTCCAATCCCTGACCACTCCTGATGGGAAGAAATTCTTTCTACTGTCCAGTCTGAACCTATCCAGTGGCAGCTTGAGGCCATTCGCTCTTGCTCTCTCACTAATTACCTGTCACTTCCTAAACACTTCCAGTGATGGTGACTCCACCACCTCCCTGGGCAGCACATCCCAATGGCCAATCTCTCTTGCTGGGAAGAGCTTTCTCCTCACCTCAAGCCTAAACCTCCCCTGGCACAGCTTGAGACTATGTCCTCTTGTTCTGGTGCTGGTTGCCTGGGAGAAGAGACCAACCCCCACCTGGCTACAACCTCCCTTCAGGGAGCTGGAGAGAGCAAGAAGGTCTCCCCTGAGCCTCCTCTTCTCCAGGCTAATCACTGCCAACTCCTTCAGCCTCTCCTCACAGGGCTGTGCTCCAGACCCCTCCCCAGCTCTGTTGCCCTTCTCTGGACACCTTCCAGCATCTCAACCTCTTTCCTAAGCTGCGGGTCCCAGAACTGGACACAGGACTCCAAGTGTGGCCTCAATGGGGTCCCATCCACTCTGGTCCCACCTGAGGCAAATCACTGTAAGTGCATTTTTGGATTTCATCCCTGTAGCTTTGAGTTCAGACTTATTTTTTATGCCTTCTGGCTTGAAATAGAACTTTAAAGTGACACTGTAGGTAGTCCTATTTTTCTACTGTTTTCACCTACTTCTCTCTCTGCTGTAAATACATGTTTAGGTGATAGCTGGGAAAGATGCAAACATACGTTTATCCAGATTGGTTTTCAACTTCTCTCTCAGTTGCTAACACCTTTTTACTAGTGACCTCTTCCAGCAGATGTCATTATGTTGTAAGCAGCAAACAGAAAGCAGGCAAAGCCTGGATGGCAAAACAGGAGCAGAAGAAAATGCTCAGTGCTCCTCCTAATTGAACGTGTGCGTATGGAGGGAGCTGCATAGTAAACAAAAAACACTGTGTGACCTCTTGTTTTTCACACCCTTTCTCCAAATGTATTCAAACCACAGCTTCAGACCTTGCAAGAACAAAATGAAGACTCTTCAAGTGCAAAACTACCTCTAGATTAAAAGTGGCTGCATGAGCTCCCCTGGTTTCTTCAGGACACAGAGCTGTTGGAGTGGGTCCAGAGGAGGCTATAAAGATCGTCCAAGGAGTGGAGCAGCTCTGCAGTGAGCACAGGCTGAGGGAGCTGGGGGTGTTCTGCCTGGAGAATACTCTGGGGGAACTTCAGAGCTGCCTTCCAATAGCTGAAGGGATCCTGCAGGAAGGCAGCAGAGGGACTTTCCATCAGGGGGTCTAGAGACAGGCCAAGGGGGAATGGTTTGAAGCTGAGGCACAGCAGGGTCAGAGTAGAGCTGAGGAAGAAGTTCTTCAGCAGGAGGCTGCTGAGACTCTGGCACAGGCTGCCCGGGGAGGCTGTGGCTGCCTCCTGCCTGGGGGTGTTGAAGGCCAGGCTGGATGAGGCCTTGAGCAGCTGAGTGTAGCTGAGAGGTGCCCCTGGGCATGGTGGGGAGGTTGGAGCCAGATGAGCTCTGAGGTCCCATCCAGCCTGAGCCATTCTAGGCTGCTATGATTATTAAAACCCAGCAGCACTGATACAGAGCACAGCTTCTGCTTTCTAATAAACAAAAACTTATTACGCTTTTTCACCTATTTTTATGTTCTTCTCATATTCTTCTTGATATTCTTCTTATAAAATGTCAACAAAAAGCCTTAAAAGAGCTCTATCTCCACACTTAATTGCAGTAGTGTTCAATCTGCCCTAGAAGTGCCCCTGGGAATCACCTGGACATCAAACACCGATGCATAGCAAGGGTTGAGCGGAGGGAGAGAGGAGTAACACAACAGTGGAAACCAAGTCAAATCCAAACACCTAAAAGGTGTCAGAGCAAGAAATATAGAATAGAATAGAATAGAATAGAATAGACCAGGTTGGAAGAGACCTTCAAGATCATCATGTCCAACCTATCACCCAACACCACCTAATCAACTAACCCATGGCACCAAGCACTCCATCCAGTCTCCCCCTGAACACCTCCAGTGATGGTGACTCCACCACCTCCCCAGGCAGCCCATTCCAATGGGCAATCACTCTCTCTATGTAAAACTTCCTCCTAATCTCCAGCCTAAACCTGCCCTGGTACAGCCTGAGACTGTGTCCTCTTGTTCTGGTACTGCTTGCCTGGGAGAAGAGACCAACCTCTGCCTGTCTACAACCCCCCTTAAGGTAGTTGTAGAGAGCAAGAAGGTCTCCCCTGAGTCTCCTCTTCTCCAGGCTGAGCAACCCCAGCTCCCTCAGCCTCTCCTCACAGGGCTGTGTTCCAAACCCCTCACCAACTTTGTTGCCCTTCTCTGGACACCTTCCAGCAAGTCAACCTTTTTCCTAAACTGAGGGGCCCAGAACTGGACACAGGACTCAAGGTGCAGCCTAACCAGTGCAGTGTACAGGGGCAGAATGACCTCCCTGTTCCTGCTGGCCACACTGTTCCTGATGCAGGCCAGGATGCCACTGGCTGCCTTGGCCACCTGGGCACACTGCTGGCTCATGTTCAGCCTACCATCAACCAACACCCCCAGGTCCCTCTCTGCCTGGCTGCTCTCAGCCACTCTGACCCCAGCCTGTAGCACTGCATGGGGTTGTTGTGGCCAATGTGCAGAACCCAGCACTTGGATGTGTTCAATCTCCTGCCCTTGGCCTCTGCCCATCTGTCCAGCCTGTCCAGGTCCCTCTGCAGAGCCTCTCTACCCTCCAGCAGATCAACTCCTGCCCCCAGCTTGGTGTCGTCAGCTGATGGACTCAATGCCCTCATCCAAATACTATTATCAGGTAAAGATTATTACAATTCACTAGAGGTGTGGAAACCTTTCCTTATGCAAAGGAAATTGTTTGTGTGCAATTAAGATCTTCAGACACGTGAGCAGAGCTGTAACATGTTGTCCCAGCAGGTCAGCAGCGCCATGAACTCAATTAATCCTCTCAAAATATCCCTGCCTTCTCAGGCAGGAGGAAAAATGGGAGAGCATCAGAATCAGTGATAGAAAATATTAGCTTTGTGGTGAGTTTTCCTGATTGTTTCTACATAATATGTTTGTTTTTTTTTAAATTACATACTTTTTTTCTCAGCAGCCTTGAAATTATTGCTCTTGAGGCCTTTCTTCCACTTCCAGTTTAAGCTAAGGTACAAATTTGAAAGCACTTAGGCTTATCAATATTCAATTTCACCAGAATGCATCCGTCCAGTTTTTTCCCCCTCCTTTTCAGGCAGTTTGCTTTCAAGGCATGGCTTTAGACTTGCCTTATCATTAGCTCAGGAAAATGACTAAGAGAATATGCAGTAAGTCACTTAGCCTTAGGTGACTGAATTTATTGCCCTCCTACAGCACCTGGGCTGGAGTGCTTTCAGCAGGGAGCTCCTCGGGTTGCTTGCTGCTGCTGCTCTGTGTGGGTTTCACCCACACACCTGGGACATTTTTCCCCCACTAAGGGAAATGATGCTCCACACTCCCTAGCCTGGGAGTAAGGGAGTACTCAGAATAACATCATTGTAATTTCCCAGCCTAGGTTTTAATCACAGAAACATTCAGGTTGGAAAAGAGCCTCAGGATCACCAAGCCCAAACCAGAAACCTACTCTACAAGGGGCACCCCTAAACCAAAGCCCCAAGCACCACATCCAAACCACCTTGAAACACAGCCAGGCTTGGGGACTCCACCACCTCCCTGGGCAGCACATTCCAATCCCTGACTACTCTTGCCATGAAAAATGTTTCCTGATATCCAGTCTAAACCTACCCAGTTGTAGCTTGAGGTCATTCCTTCTTGTTCTGTCATCAATTACCTGTGAGAAAAGACCAGCAGCAGCCTCTCCACAACCTCCTTTCAGGCAGGGGCTATGGTTTAGGGGTGAACTTTGTAGAGTAGGGTTCTCAGTTGCACTTGGTGATCCTGAAGGTCTTTTCCAACCTGAATGTTTCTCTGATTCTGTGATTCTGTAGTTGTAGAGAGCAATGAGGTCTCCCCTCAGCCTTCTCTTCTCCACACTAACCATCCCCAGATCCTTCAGTTGCTCTCCAGCAGATTTCTTCCCCAGGCCCTTCCCAGCTTCCTTGCCCTGCTCTGCCCTGGCTCCAGCACCTCCACATCTCTCTTGCACTGAGCTGCCCCAAACTGGACACAACACTCCAGGTGTGGCCTCCCCAGAGCTGAGTCCCAGGGGACAATCCCCTCCCTGCCCCTGCTGTAGCCTCATTTGAAATGGAGGCAGTGCACACTTCATCCTGGCAGAGAGCTGGAACACAAAGTCTCTCTCTCTCTCAAAAACAAACATAAAAAATCCTCTGCTCTTTTAATATTTTAGCTGGCATGTGTTAGTAAATAAGTCAGAATGCTTGTGCCTTTTATTCCCTGAGATGCATACAAAATGTGGGCTCTGCCTGCCAATACTGTACAGTGATTTTTGCATTGTGTGTTTTATGGAACTCTCAGATATGTTGGATGAAATCATGGCCTGCTTTGAAGTTAAGGAGAGCATTACTGTTGACTTAATGAGACCAAGGCTTCTTTTATGTTCAAAGTTAGGCAATGTTTTTCCCTTTCCTTTTTTTTTCCCCCCCCCTCTTCTTTTTCTTTTTCTCTCTCTTTTTATTTTTTTGTATTAAAACATACCTCAGAAAGTTAAAAAGTAAATCAGAACCTTCAGTCTTGTATCCACAGCATCTAAAAAGCCTGGAAATGTCAGCAATTCAAAAATCCCCCTAAATGCCTTTGAATGCCAGGCACAAAGTTAGATGGAATTTGTAGGAAGACAGAAATATGTTAAACAAAGTGCTGCCTGTTGGCACCAAGCCTGAGCTGGATTAAAATGCCCTTAGAAAACAGGTCTATAGAATTTATTGATGATTGCAATGATCTTCACATCTCTCTATCTCTATCTATCTCTATCTCTATCTCTATCTCTATCTCTATCTCTATCTCTATCTCTATCTCTATCTCTATCTCTATCTCTATCTCTATCTCTATCTCTATCTCTATCTCTATCTCTATCTCTCTCAATATCTCTCTCTCTCTCTCTCTCTCTCTATCTATCTGCACAGAGGATGGCAGAGTCCAACCCCCCTGCCAGAACAGGACCATAGATCAGGCATTGATCAGATCCCCTCTCAGTCTTCTCCTCTCCAGACTGAACAGCCCCAGGATCTCAGCCTCTCTTCCCCAGGCAGTGCTGCAGTCCCTTCAGCAGCCTTGCAGCCCTCCGTTGGACTCTCTCCAGCAGATCCCTGTCCCTCCTGAGCTGGGGAGCTCAGAACTGGATGCAATATTGCAGGTGAGGACTCAGTAGGGCAGAGTAGAGGGGGAGGAGAACCTCCCTGCATCTGCGGGACACACTCCTCTGCATGTCCCCCAGGACCCCCTTGGCCTTCTTGGCCCCCAGGGCACATTGCTGTCCCATGCAGAACTTGTTCTCCAGCAGCACTCCCAGGTGCTTCTCCCCAGGGCTGCTCTCCAGCAGCTCCCCTCCCAGCCTGTCCTGCTGCAGTATTCCTTCAAGTCACATCATTTCCCCCCACTTTTAATACTTTATTTGCACTGTGGATCACACAGAAGTGCAGAAGTGCTCTCCTCTGTGTGTGTAATGTATAATCAAGACACACTTTACTTATAGAAAGGGAATTAAATGGAGTGCTAAACCCAGCTCAGCTGCAGTTTATGACCTCAGAACTGTGGCTGTGGATCAGAAAAAATAAAAAATAACAAAGGGAGGGATGGACTTGTGCAGCTTTCCTTCCATATAAGTTTTGTCCTGCCCACAAGAGCTGGGGTTGTTCAGCCTTGAGAAAAGAAGGCTCCAGGGAGACCCTGTGGCCTTTTAGTAATTGAAGTGAGCTACAAGAACTGCAGGAAAGAGGCTTTCTACAAAGAGTAGCAAAGGACTGGAGCTTCAGAAGGGGAGATTCAGACTGGATATTAATAAGAGAGCAGCGCTGAAGAAAAGGACCTGGGGGTGCTGGGGGAGGAGAAGCTCAACAGGAGCCAGCAGTGAGCACTTGCAGCCCGGAGAGCCAAGCAGAGCCTGGGCTGCAGCAAGAGAAGCAGAGCCAGCAGGGCCAGGGAGGGGATTCTGCCCCTCTGCTCCACTCTGCTGAGACCACAGCTGGAGCTCTGGGGCCAGTGCTGGAGCCCCTAGGACAGGAAGGGTCTGGAGGTGCTGGAAGGTGTCCAGAGAAGGGCCAGGAGGAGGAGCAGAGCACTGGAACTGCTCTGCTGTGAGGACAGACTGAGGGAGTTGGGGTTGTGCAGGCTGGAGAAGAGAAGGCTCCAAGGAGACCTAATTGTGACCTTCCAGGATCTGCAGGGGGCTCCAAGAAAGCTGGGGAGGGATTTTTGAGGGTGTCAGGGAGGGATAGGACTGGGGGGGATGGAGCAAAACTAGAAATGGGGAGATTGAGATTGGCTGTGAGGAAGAAGTTGTTGCCCAGGAGGGTGGTGAGAGCCTGGCACAGGCTGCCCAGGGAGGCGGTGGAAGCCTCCTGCCTGGAGGTGTTTGCAGCCAGGCTGGATGTGGCTGTGAGCAACCTGCTGTAGTGTGAGGTGTCCCTGCCCATGGCAGGGGGTTGGAACTGGCTGAGCCTTGAGGTCCCTTCCAACCCTAACAATTCTATGATTCCATAAGAAATTCTTTCCAGTGAGGGCAGTGAGACACCGGCACAGGTTGTCCAGGGAGGTTGAGGATGCCCCCTCCCTGAAACTATTCAAGGCCAGGTCTGATGAGGTC
Organism: Melanerpes aurifrons; assembly: GCA_011125475.1. Classification (NCBI taxonomy): domain Eukaryota; kingdom Metazoa; phylum Chordata; class Aves; order Piciformes; family Picidae; genus Melanerpes; species Melanerpes aurifrons. Next base: position 2,004,635 of record WWNC01000001.1, read on the forward strand.
TGAGCAACCTGCTGTGGTGTGAGGTGTCCCTGCCCATGGCAGGGGGGTTGGAACTGGCTGAGCCTTGAGGTCCCTTCCAACCCAAGCCATTTTATGAACCTAGGAATCTCTCCTCCAGGCCTGTAGCAGGTCTCAGTGTGAAGCCGTTCCCCTGAGGTAAAGAATTCTACTTCATTCCTTTTTTGGGACCTTGCAAACGAAAACCTCTTTCATTTCTTGTTGTGGTTTTTTGGTTTTTCTTTGGTTTGGTTTGGTTTGGGATTTTTTAGGTTTTGTTTGGGTTTGGTGGGAGGGGGGTTTGTTGTTACTTTTCTTTTTCTTTTGGGATCTTGTTTGGTGGGGTTTTTTTGTGGTGGTTTTATTTTTATTATTATTATGCTTTCCTTTCCTTCTCCTTTCCTTCTACCAAGTCTCCCCAGTTCAATTTTTTGGTTTTTTTTGCTATGAGTCATCTCACAAATATTTGTTTCCCTATTTAAAATGGAGAACTGAAGGTTTCTGACAGTTTGTTTTCTCAGCCAAGCACCTGCGAGAAGCCTGCAGCCATGTACTTTATTACAGGTAACCAGAATAATAACATAATGACTTCCAAAGAGCATTCAAGCTTTACTTCTTCTAATAAGCAAGAACAAAAGGTTTTTTAAAAGCAGGATGTGTCTGACATTATCAAGGTCCCTTCCATGGAGCTGTACAGAGAATGGGAATAGGTACAATCAATTTATCATGAAAGAATCTCTCTCTCTCTCTCTCTCTTTGCAATATACAGGGTCTGGAGAACATTTTTTTTTCCTCCTGTGTGCAGCAGTATAATGAAGCAGTGAGAGGCAGAGATTAAGCTCTCAGTTTTATTCATATTATGCAGAAGAATTCAGAATGGGTTCTTGGGAGGATAAGCATCCTAAATCACCTGTAAAACATTTGCCTTATCTTTCAACATTAAAGCAGGAGCAGAAATACTGCAGAGTTCCATGGGAAAGGGGCGGGGGGAGGGGGGTGGGAGGTGGGGCAAAAAAGCCAAACAACCCAACAAAATAAAATTACCAAGCCCAGGAAATGAGTTTAACATGCTGCAAGTCTGCCAGGGAAACGTTAACTTCTTTTCTTACCTTGATACACAAAAGTGCTTCTGAGCACTTAGGCCTAGAAAAGCAAACCCACCTCCTCCCCCCCACCCCACTCCCCACCCCACCCCTCCTTTACACCAAATTTATTTCTTCTTTTCTTTTCTTTTTTTTTTAATCTCTCTATTTTTTTCTCTCTCTCTCTATTTTTTTTCTCTCTGTATTTTTTTTTCCCCTTCCTGAACTGAGCAGAAAATACATGGAAGGAAAATGCAACTCTCTGTACTTCTGACAGCTCAAATGATACATAAATACAAGGGCTGACAAGGGCTGGGTTGTCATTGTAGTTCACTTCGATCAGCTCTCCATGCTGCTGTAGGACAATGAAATTCGAGGCACTTAGAATTTCCACACACCACCAACCAAACCCCCCCCTCCCCCCCCCAAAAAAAAAGCCGGGGGGGGGGTGGGGGGAAAAAAAAGTGAGCTGGGATTCTTTTAAAAGCATTTCTGTGTGAAAACGGATCATTTACATGCCAAAAGCACTTTTAATGTGACATATTTAGCACATGTATTATTGAGGAGGAAAAGCTGCTTGAACTTGGTGAATTTGAAAGTCGTATAAAACGGCACCCCGCTGAGCAGAAAAGGTAGCTGCTCGCTGCATTTCCCAGCTAGGTGATTGTTCTGAATAATAGACTGGTACAAGAAGTTTCTGGCTTGCTTGCTTGCTTCCCCCTCCCCCGATGAAATTAAAGGTATGACAATTTGCTTTAGTTCACTCACTGCAAATTGCGCTTTTAGAAGAGGAAGAATGGGGCTGGCATCTCAATTCTGAGCAGAATGAACCAGGTGGGAAGAGACCTCAGAGATCATCCAGTCCAGCCTAGCACCCAACACCATCTGATCAACTAAACCATGGCACTGAGTGCCCCATCCAGTCCTCTCTTAAACACCTCCAGGGATGGTGACTCCACCACCTCCCTGGGCAGCACATCCCAATGGCCAATCTCTCTTGCTGGGAAGAACTTTCTCCTCACCTCAAGCCTAAACCTCCCCTGGCACAGCTTGAGACTGTGTCCTCTTGTTCTGGTGCTGCTTGCCTGGGAGAAGAGACCAATCCCCACCTGGCTACAACCTCCCTTCAGGGAGTTGGAGAGAGCAAGAAGGTCTCCCCTGAGCCTTCTCTTCTCCAGGCTAAGCAACCCCAGCTCTGAATGAAAGCTTCCTGGCATTGGCAGCATCTCCAATGCTATTCAGATTCATATCAAATGCCAATATGTATTAAATTCTTCTGAAAGTTGTTTTCACTTGACTACTAAACCAGGTGGGAATAGTCCTCAGAGATCATCCAGTCCAACCTGGCACCCAACACCATCTCATCAACTAAACCATGGTACTGAGTGCCCCATCCAGGCCCCTCTTAAACAATGATGGTGACTCCACCACCTCCCTGGGCAGCACATTCCAATGGCCAATCTCTCTTGCTGGGAAGAACTTCTTCCTAAGACCAATCTGTGCAGAACTTCTTTCTAAGATCAAACCTAAACTTCCCCCTGGCACAGCTTGAGACTGTGTCCTCTTGTTCTGGTGCTGCTTGCCTGGGAGAAGAGACCAACCCCCAACTGGCTACAACCTGAGGGAGCTGGGATTGTTTAGCCTGGAGAAGAGGAGGCTCAGGGGTGACCTCATTGCCCTCTACAACTACCTGAAAGGTGGTTGTAGCCAGGAAGGGCTAAGCAACCCCAGCTCCCTCAGCCTCTCCTCACAGGGCTGTGCTCCTGACCCCTCCCCAGCTTTGTTGCCCTTCTCTGGACGCATCCCAGAGAAGGTCAATGAGTTCTACCAGCTCCTCTGAGTGGCTTCGCTGATTGTCTGAAAGGAGCAGTTCTGTCTCTCATCTATTGAGCAGCACATCAAAAGGTTGTCTTGGTGGATTTAAGGGGTGTTCATGTACAGGTTAACAGCCAGGAGGAATAGCCAGGAACCTCAGAAAAAAGAAAAGTATTGTGCATTGCTGGGGTACTGTGTTCAGTTCTGGAGCCCCTAGGACAGGAAGGATCTGGAGGTGCTGGAAGGTGTCCAGAGAAGGGCCACGAGGATGAGCAGAGGGCTGGAGCTGCTCTGCTGTGAGCACAGACTGAGGGAGTTGGGGTTGTGCAGGCTGGAGAGGAGAAGGCTCCCAGGAGACCTAATTGTGGCCTTCCAGGATCTGGAGGGGGCTCCAAGAAATCTGGGGAGGGACTTCTGAGGGTGTCAGGGAGGGATAGGACTGGGGGGGATGGAGCAAAACCAGAAATTGATAGATTTAGTTTGGATGTCAGGAAGAAGTTCTTCTCCATGGCAGGGGGGTTGGAACTGGATGATATTTGAGGTCCCTTTCAAGCTTAAGAATTCTATGACTGATTATCTTGCTTGTCTGGGACTTGCTCACACCCTGATGCAATATAATGAGTGGCTTGATGAAAAGTCCTAACACTTAGGAAGCTTAATTAGGAAAAGCATTTGGAGGTATAGATACAGAACATATTCAGGTTATCTTTAGCTGCATTAATTAGCCCACTCTCTTTGCTCTCATGGAATTACACAGTGCTACCTGCTCCCAGACAAGGAGGAAGAATCACAGAGTTGTCAGGGTTGGAAGGGACCTCAAGGATCAGCCAGTTCCAACCCCCCTGCCATGGGCAGGGACACCTCACACTAGATCAGCATGATCACAGCCACATCCATCTTGGCCTTAAAAACCTCCAGGGATGAGGCTTCCACCACCTCCCTGGGCAACCTGTACCAGTGCCTTATAGCAAACAACTTCTTCCTAAGGTCTAATCTAAATCTCCCCTCCTCTAGCCTGGATCCATTCCCCCCAGTCCTATCACTACCTGAGACCCTCACACAAGCAGGAGATTAAGCCATATCCTGCATGTTGATTGTTTTATTATTGTTAATTTCTATTTTTGCTATCAGGAGCAACATGAAGCAGTAGAGAATGCACACTGCACAGCAGAAAGCCTCCATGTGTGCTACAGCTAGAAATAAGCTTTTCCTTTATTCATATGTTTGTACTGAATAGGCTTTGTGCAAAGGGTGGAGGTTGTCATTTTAGCACAGGAGCTGAAAAACCTCCTCCCTACCAATGCTGCTGTACCTGCTTGCATTGTTGTGGTGTTGGCCACTGATAAGAATTCACCTGGCACCCACAAGCTACATCACTTGTGTCACCTGGGTCCCAAAAGAATCATGGTGACTACCTGTAGCATGGCACAGCACATGGCCCCAGGGAAAGCTAGAGAGGGAGCAAACCACCAGCAGCAAAGATCTCACTGCTTTGTGAGATCTGGGCCTGTGAAACAGAATCATGGAATTGTCAGGGCTGGAAGGGACCTCAAGGCTCAGCCAGCTCCAACCCCCTGCCATGGGCAGGGACACCTCACACCACAGCAGGTTGCTCACAGCCACATCCAGCCTGGCTGCAAACACCTCCAGGCAGGAGGCTTCCACCACCTCCCTGGGCAACCTGGGCCAGGCTCTCACCACCCTCATGGGGAACAACTTCTTCCTCACAGCCAATCTCAATCTCCCCATTTCTAGGTTTTTTCCACTCCACCCATTCCTATCACTCCCTGACACCCTCAAAAGTCCCTCCCCAGATTTCTTGCAGCCCCCTGCAGATCCTGGAAGGCCACAATGAGGTCTCCTCAGAGCCTTCTCTTCTCCAGACTGCACAGCCCCAACTCCCTCAGTCTGTCCTCACAGCAGAGCAGTTCCAGTGCTCTGCTCATCCTCGTGGCCCTTCTCTGGACACCTTCCAGCACCTCCAGACCCTTCCTGTCCCAGGGGCTCCAGAACTGGCCCCAGAGCTCCAGCTGTGGTCTCGGTAGAGTGGAGCAGAGGGGGAGAATCCCCTCCCTGGCCCTGCTGGCTCTGCTTGGCTCTCTGGGCTGCAAGTGCTCACTGCTGGCTCCTGTTGAGCTTCTCCTCCCCCAGCACCCCCAGGTCCTTTTCTTCAGGGCTGCTCTCCAGCCAGTCCCTGCCCAGCCTGTATCAGTGCCTGGGATTGCCCTGACCCAGCTGCAGGACCTTGCCCTTGGTCTTGCTGAACCTCATGAGGTTGTCATGGGCCCAGCTCTGCAGCCTGTCCAGGTCCCTCTGGATGGATCCCTTCCCTCCAGCTGTCAGCAGCACCACACAGCTTGGTGTCAGCAGCAAACCTGCTGAGGGTGCACTCAGTGCTACTGTCCATGGCACCCACAAAGATGTTAAACAAGCCTGCTCCCAGGACTGAGACTTGACACGGTGCTTGGTTGCATGGTTTAGTTGGTTGGGAGGGTGGTGTTGGATGATAGGTTGGAAACGATGATCTTGAAGGTCTCTTCCAACCTGGTCTGGTCTGGTCTGGTCTGGCCTATTCTATTCTATTCTATTCTATTCTACTCTACTCTACTCTACTCTACTCTACTCTACTCTACTCTACTCTACTCTACCCACAAGAATACATTAAATGCAAACACTCTATCTATATCTAAAAATCAATCTTGCTTTCTTGACCTAATTTGAAATGTGCTATTTAAAACACAAATAGATCTTACAGAATATAGTGAGTGTGGCAGGCAAACAGAAGTGAGAGCTTCAAGCTGTCCCCTGTTCTACTTCTGAAATGTAAGGTTTTGAAGGCTGCCTCAGATCCCCCTCTCCTCTTCATGTCCTGCAGTAATCCAACAGTTACCAATCCAGACAAATGCCTGTGAGTGGGGGGAAGGAGAGGAGAGGAGAAGGTTGCTTTGAGCAGACATGTGGCAAGGTTTTAATTTGTAGCTGATAATTTGCTACTGGAAGCTTACCCTGATTAGTCTTCTTATGGCACTAACAGTTTTTGAGGTAGTGTGAATTACCTACTGTGTATGTTTTTACCACCCATTCAGGGATGAAAATGAGTTACAACCTAGGCCCTCAATTAAAGCTTGAAATAAGGAGGGGGGTAGGGGTGGGGAGGAGAGGGGAAAAAACCTAAAACTTCTTTTATGTCTTCACTTCTAAAGAATAGAATTAGTTGCTTCTGATATTACTGGAATTGTAATTCTCACTCCTGGAAATCCAGGGATGGATCTTTCAACCCTGTTCAAGGCAGCACATTTCAGCTGTTACCCAATTATGCTGCCTTTGCTCCAAGTCAAATCATCACCCAGCAGCTGAGAATTGAAACAGACTCCATTTGTGAAAATGAATGGTGTATTTATCTGGGAATGCAGGATGGTTTGAAGTGTTACTTCTGTTTTCAGTCCTGGGCTGCAGCAAGAGAAGCACAGCCAGCAGGTTGAGGCAGGGGATTCTCCCCCTCTGCTCAGACCACACCTGGAGCTCTGGGTCCAGTCCTGGAGCCCCTAGGACAGGAAGGATCTGGAGGTGCTGGAAGGTGTCCAGAGAAGGGCCACGAGGATGAGCAGAGGGCTGGAGCTGCTCTGCTGTGAGCACAGACTGAGGGAGTTGGGGTTGTGAAGGCTGGAGAGGAGAAGGCTCCCAGGAGACCTAATTGTGGCCTTCCAGTATGTGAAGGGTGTTCCAAGAAAGCTGGGGAGGGACTTCTGAGGGTGTCAGGGAGTGATAGGAATGGGTGGAGTGGAAAAAACCTAGAAATGGGGAGATTGAGATTGGCTGTGAGGAAGAAGTTGTTCCCCATGAGGGTGGTGAGAGCCTGGCCCAGGTTGCCCAGGGAGGTGGTGGAAGCCTCCTGCCTGGAGGTGTTTGCAGCCAGGCTGGAGTTGGCTGTGAGCAACCTGCTGTGGTGTGAGGTGTCCCTGCCCATGGCAGGGGGCTTGGAACTGGCTGAGCCTTGAGGTCCCTTCTCTGATGCTATAACTCTAGCTGTTGTGTAGGAATTAGGATGTTATTGCTGCTTCTATTAATTCTCCTTTCTGGGAAACTGATTTGTGGATCAGTTTTCTTCAGAGGGATGTGGTGAGCCTTTCCACCAGCATTCTCTGCAAGCCAGGGCACAGGCATTGCAATGAGCAGTGCATTGCCCTTGATCAAGGCTTCTAGATTAAAGTAAAGAATTCCTGATGGCAATCAATGTTGCTCAGCTCTGGTGAGACCACACCTCAAGCATTGTGCCCAGATTTGTGCATCTCAGTACAGGAGAGATGTGGAAGTGCTGGAGCCAGGGCAGAGCAGGGCAAGGAAGCTGGGAAGGGCCTGGAGAATAAATCTGATGAAGAGCAACTGAAGGAGCTGGGGATGGTTAGTGTGGAGAGGAGGAGGCTGAGGGAGACCTCACTGCTGTCTACAACTACCTGAAAGGAGGTTGTGGAGAGGCTGCTGCTGGTCTCTTCTCACAGGTAATCAGTGACAGAACAAGAGGCAATGGCCTCAAGCTACGACTGGGTAGGTTCAGGCTGGACATGAGGAAAAACATTTTCCCAGCAGGAGTGGTCAGGGACTGGAATGTGCTGCCCAGGGAGGTGGTGGAGTCCCCAAGCCTGGCTGTGTTTCAAGGTGGTTTGGGTGTGGTGCTTGGGGCTGTGGTTTAGGGGTGCCCCTTGTAGAGCAGGGTTCTGGGTTGGACTTGGTGCTCCTGAGGCTCTTTTCCAACCTGAATGCTTCTGTGATTCCCCCTTGCCCTGTTTGCACACTGCTCCGTTCATTTCCAGTGTTCACCTTTCCTCAGGGTGATGGAAACCACACAGAATAAAGAACTGCAAGTACCAGGAAAGGATATTACCTTTCCCTAGGCTTCCCTATTTTCTCTTAACCAGCTGCAGCTCTTGTTGCAGCTGCTGTTTGGGGCACAGTGTAATAAACAGATACAAGGCATCCCTCACTGCTAAGCCAGGAAGCCAGCATGGCAATTTCTCAGTTTGCCACACCAGCGTGAAATCTCATTTTAGTTTTCATTAGTGATAGTTGCAAGGAAAGGGGAAGTGAGAGGAATTCTAATGGCACATATCATTAGAATTGTTTTATCCCATCACAGCTCACAGGTGCCCCACAGATGATGCAAGACAGTGTAACAAGAGCTAATAACACAACTGGTAGGGGTTGAGGAAGGCAGCGAGGAGAGAGGATGTGCTTCATGGAAAGGAAAGAAAACACCTCCCACCTAGGGGTGCAGGAGTCAGGGGGAGCATTCTGGGTGCAGCTCTGGGCCCCTCACTGTAGGAAGGAGTGGGCTGAGGCCAATGGCATTAGAGTACACAAGGCCCAGGGCAGGATCCTGCAGCATCCAGGCTGGAGAAAACTGGAGTCTCTTGGAGACCACAAAGAGAGAAGTCCATTGTTTAGACCTGGCTTGATTAAAGAGTGTGGGATACCTCAAAATACTACACCCTTTGTGTTAGCACTGGGCACTTCAAGAGGTCACTGCTGTAGACAGGAAAAAACAAGCAGGGAGTATGACAGAGGCAAAAGGAAGAACAAGTTGGGAGGCAGCGTGGAGCTTCTGGAGGGTGGGAGGATGCTGCAGGAGGACCTGGACAGGCTGGGTCAATGGGATGAGATTCACCAAGGCCAAGGGCAGGGTCCTGCACTTTGGACACAATAACCTCATGCAGCACTGCTGCAGAGCAGCCAGGCTGAGAGGGACCTGGCAGTGCTGGGGGGCAGCAGCTGAACTCAGCCAGCAGTGTGCCCAGGGGGCATGGAAAGCCAATGGCATCCCGGCCTGGATCAGGACTGGTGTGGCCAGCAGGAGCAGGGATGGAATTCTGCCCTGTACTGGGCACTGCTAAAGCCAAAACCTCAAGCACTGTGTGCAGCTCTGGGCCCTCACTGCAAGAGTGATCTTGAGGTGCTGCAGCAGGTCCAGAGGAGAGCAACCAGACTGGGGAGGGGGCTGGAGGGAAAGTCTGATGAGGAGAGGCTGAGGGAGCTGGGGGTGTTCAGCCTGGAAAAGAGGAGGCTTAGAGGGGACCTTATCACTCCCTACAACTACCTGAAGGGAAGCTGTAGTCAGGTGGGGGTCAGGCTCTTCTCCCAGGCAACTTGTGACAGGACAAGAGGCCACAGAATCATAGAATCAATAAGGTTGGAAAAGACCTCAGAGATCATCAGGTCCAACCTCTGACTTCAGCATGGCCTGAAGCTGTTCCAGGGGAGGTTTGGGTTGGAAGTTAGGAAGCACTTCCTGACAGCAAGGCTGATTAGGCACTGGGATGGACTGCCCAGGGAGGTGCTGGAGTCTCCATCTCTGGAGGCCTTTGAGAAAAGCTTGGATGTGGCACTGTTATGATCATAGGGAGGTTATTGCTATTCAATAGGCAGAACAATTAATGAACACATTAACAACTTTATTAATCATAAAGAAATCCCACTAAAAATATTAATACAACCTATTTGCTGGTTCAGAATATTGGGTGGGGGAACAGTCCCCTCCCCAGAAGCAACAGGCAACGATTTAAACAGTATGAGCAAAAACCCAGAAACAATAAACATCAATTTAAACTGTACAGGAAAAGAAAAAGGGGAGATGGGCAACATGCTGGAGACTGCCCACGAGGGGGAGGGGAACTCTTGAGTTCCCCAGGGCAACAGACCTATAACAGATGATGATAAGAGTCAGATGTTGCAACTCCTCACTGATCATGGTACCATGCAGCACGTGTAGGGATTTAGAATAGACAAGAATTAACCAGGTTGGAAAAGGCCTCAGAGATCATCCAGTCCAACCTAGCACCCAGCACCATCTGATCAACTAAACCATGGCACCAAGGGCCTCAGCCAGGCTCTTCTTAAACACCTCCAGGGATGGTGACTCCACCACCTCCCTGGGCAGCACATCCCAATGGCCAATCGCTCTTTCTATGAAGAACTTCTTCCTCACCTCCAGCCTGAACCTCCCCTGGCACAGCTTGAGACTGTGTCCTCTTGTTCTGGTGCTGCTTGCCTGGGAGAAGAGACCTACCCCCACCTGGCTACAACCTCCCTGCAGGGAGTTGGAGAGAGCAAGAAGGTCTCCCCTGAGCCTCCTCTTCTCCAGGCTAAGCAACCCCAGCTCCCTCAGCCTCTCCTCACAGGGCTGTGCTCCAGACCCCTCCCCAGCTTTGTTGCCCTTCTCTGGACACCTTCCAGCAATTCAGCAACCAAACTGGCACTGACCATATGAGAGCTGCAGGAACAGTCTCAAGCTGTGCCAGGGGAAGTTGAGGCTCAAGATGAGGAGAAAGTTCTTCCCAGCAAGAGAGATTGGCCATTGGGATGTGCTGCCCAGGGAGGTGGTGGAGTCACCATCCCTGGAGGTATTCAAAAAGGGACTGGATTTATCACTTGGAGCCATGGTTTAGTTGTCAGGAGGTATTGGGTGACAGGTTGGATTTGGTGATCTCTGAGGTCTTTTCCAACCTTATTGATTCTATGATTCTAACACAGTTTCTGTTGGCTTCTGCAGCTTGTTGCAGTAGCACACAGAGGGTTTATCTCTGAAGGCTTTGTAGCTGAAAGCTTTGTAGCAAAGAGGTTGCTGCTGAAGCTTGCAGGGCTTGTTGGCTTTGCCTGTTTGGAGAGGTTCTTCAGCTGCAATCTTTGCAGCAGAGGTCATTGCTTCTTCCAGTAAGATGAAACTCTCCTGGGGGCTCAGCTCCTCCTGGGCTATACAGCGAGGGGTATTGCTGCCTTGTCCGGGTAAGCTGCAGCACAGCTCGGATTCCAAGCAAGGCTTGTGACTTCTCCCAGAGCCTGGACAACTGCAAGGCAGGGTGCTGGCTCTTGGAGCTGGTATTTGTGATTCCTGAGACAATGATAGCCAATGATAACAGAGATTTAGAGATAAAACCTGACACTTTCACCTATAGAATGAGTGCCAAAGGCACAGGCACACCTGGCCCACTTGGACCCCAGGGCAAGCCTGGGCAACTCCCTGGAAAAGCAGACCTGCTGGCTCCTGCCCCATTGTCTGATTCAGAGCCCTTTTGAGGCTTTTTGTCCCTTCGGGACAGGCACTTGGTGGCAGGGTTTAGCTGGTGTGGTGGTGCTAGGTCATAGGCTGGAGCTGCTGATCTCTTCCAGCCTCAGTGATTCTGTGAGTCTGGCACACCAGAAGTACCACAAATGTATTCAGATGATTCCCCTGTGGAACCAAGTGCAGTCACTGCAGTGAGATTACAGCTAGCTGAAGAAGCCTCTCTCTCCTGAGGCATGTTCTCCTAGTGCTTCTGTACTGTAGAACATATTCATCAACTACATGGATGAGGGCACTGCCAGCAGGTTTGCTGATGACACAAAACTGGGTGGAGAGTCTGCCACCCTCTCAGGCTGTGCTGCCATTCAGCCAGAGCTGGACAGGCTGGAGGGCTGGGAAAGGAGAAACTGAATTAAATCCAACAGGGACAAGAATGGAGTCTGGGATCCAGGGAAAACCCAATCCCAGGGACCAGTAGAGGTCTGGGGGCTGACCTGTTGGAGAGTAGCTCTGGGGAAGAGGACCTGGGAGTCCAGGTGTAGAACAGGATAGAATAGAATAAACCAGGTTGGAAGAGACCTTCAAGATCATCCTGTCCAACCTATCATCCAGCACCACCTAACCAACTAAACCATGCAACCAAGCACCCTATCAAGTCTCCTCCTGAACACCTCCAATGATGGTGACTCCACCACCTCCCCAGGCAGCCCATTCCAATGGGCAATCACTCTCTCTGTATAGAACTTCTTCCTAACATCTAACCTAAACCTCCCCTGGCACAGCTCCTCAGGCAGTGGCCAAGAAGGGCAAGGGTATCCTGGGGTGGATTAGAAGGGCTGTGGTGAGTAGGTCCAGATAGGTTCTCCTGCCCTGCTGAGGCCACATCTGGAATACTGTGTCCAGTTCTGGGCCCCTCAGGTCAAGAAAGACCTCAGGGAATGGCCCAAGAGAGTCCAGCACAGAGCCACAGAGATGATGTAAGGTGCAAGAAGTATTTCCTGTCATCCAGGCAGACCTTTACTTTTCCTCTTGGCATATAGATATTCTTCCAGAAGGTTGGAAGTAGAAAGTGTTGGAGAATATGCTACATCTGAAAGGGAAGAACCTATTTCTTGTATCAAAAATACATATTCTCTGGACTGGTTAGAGGAGGTAGATCTGCCAGGGAGGAAACCACTACTGGAATGAAGGAAATTATGGACTATTTCTGCCACTTTACTCTGCTCAGACCTCACCTGGAGTGCTGCGTCCAGCTCTGGAGCTCTCAACACAGGAAGGACCTGGACCTGGGCAATGAAAATGATCAGGGTGTTGGAGCAGCTCTGCTACAAGGACAGACTGAGGGAGCTGGGAGTGCTCAGCCTAGAGAAGAGAAGGCTGCAGGAAGATCTAACAGCAGCCTGCCAGGACCTGCAGGGGCTACAAGCAGGCTGCAGAGGGACTGCTCCCAAAGGCCTGCAGGGACAGGACCAGGGACAGTGGTTTGAACTGAGAGCAGAGCAGAGTGATATTGGATGTGAGGAACAAGTTCTGCACCAGGAGGGCCGTGGTACACTGGAACAGGTTGTTCAGGGAGATGGTTGAGGCTCCATCCCTGGAGATATTCAAGGTGAGGCTGGACAGGGCTCTGAGCAACCTGATCCAGTGGAGGATGTCCCTGCTGAGTGCAGAGGGGGTTGGACTGGATGAGCTTTGGAGGTCCCTTCCAACCCAGAGAATTCTGTGATTCTATGACTTCTATTTAAAACTCCTGTTAATCAGAATGCCTCAGCTCATGGTGCCACCCACGAGAACTGCACCTGCACCACAGACCTCACCTCTCTCACTCAGCACACTGTCAGGCTAAGAACTGCACACTGGGTCCTGCCACAGTACTAGTAAGTACAGTAATAAGCAACCCTGTTGTGCAAGACAACACCCAGTTTGTGCAGTGCTTTAAAACATCAAAAGAGGAGAGGCTGAGAGCCCTGGGACTGTTCAGTCTGGAGAGGAGAAGGCTGAGAGGGGATTTATGTTTAAAAATATCTGGGGGCTGGGAGGGGACAGGCTCTGCTCAGCTGCATCCTGGGACAGGACAAGAGGCAATGGATGGAAACTGCAGCACAGGAGGTTCCACCTCAACACAAGGAGGAACTTCTTCCCTGTGAGGGTCACAGAGCCCTGGAGCAGGCTGCCCAGAGAGGTTGTGGAGTTTCCTCCTCTGGAGACTCTCCAGCCCTGTCCGGATGTGTTCCTGTGTGACCTGTGCTGGATTCTCTGCTCCTGCTCTGGCAGGGAGGTTGGACTGAATGATCTCCTGAGGTCCCTTCCAACCCCTGACATCCCCTGATCAAGACATCTGAAGGTAATTTGGCAGAGAGAGACAATAATTGACTAACAGAGAGTGCAGCTCCATGCTAATGATGGTAAGAAGGAGGAGAACAAGTGACTCTTCTCTACTATCAAGGCAGGGAATCTTTCTGTTGCTTAATCTTTCCCTCCCCTGGGGCTGTCAATTGTGCAAAATGCCTTCAAATGATGGATTCTTTTGGGCATGATTATTATTATTTAGTTGTTGTGGACTACAATTTGCTCAGGGACTGTTCAAGTAAACAAAGTCATTCAATTTCTGGTCTGGTTGCCTCTCTTTCCCTGCTCTATATTTACAAGGCATTTGCTGTAATTGTTACAATATTGATCAAGGAGTGCTTGGGAAATATCCTACAGGGTGCTGAAGTGGGCTCTGAGTGTGTGTGGGGGTGCAAGAAGTCAGAGGATGTCAGTCCCACATCTCTTTTACGCAAGAAAAACACCACTGTGCAACATTTTTACCCTGATCCAGGCACAACTTTCATCTGTTTTGTAGTATTGGGTAAACAATAAAACCCTAAACAAAACAAACCAAAACCCATCACAAGTTAAATCAACCTGGAAGTGTGGCTTTAGTGAACTCAGTGAGAGATTCTCCCCCTCTGCTGAGACCACACCTGGAGTACTGCATCCAGTTCTGGAGCCTCTGTTACAGCAAGGGTCTGGAGGTGCTGGAAGGTGTCCAGAGAAGGGCCATGAGGAGGAGCAGAGGGCTGGAGCTGCTCTGCTGTGAGGACAGACTGAGGGAGTTGGGGCTGTTCAGTCAGCAGAAGAGAAGGCTCTAAGGAGACCTAATTGTGGCCTTCCAGTAAATCACAGAAGCAACCAGGTTGGAAGAGACCTGCCAAGATCATCAGGTCCAACCAATCATCCAACCCCAACTAATCAACTAGGCCATGGCACTAATGTCTTGTATCTGCAGGGGGCTACAAGAAAGCTGGGGAGGGACTTTTGAGGGTGTCAGGGAGTGATAGGACTGGGGGGGATGGAACAAAACTAGAAGTGGGAAGATTGAGATTGAATGTTAGGAAGAAGTTGTTCCCCAGGAGGGTGGTGAGAGCCTGGCACAGGTTGCCCAGGGAGGTGGTGGAAGCCTCCTGCCTGGAGGTGTTTGCAGCCAGGCTGGATGTGGCTGTGAGCAACCTGATCTAGCTCTCAGGCTTAGACTACACTACAGAAGCATCCTGCTTGCAACTTCAGCCACAGAAGCTGTAAACTGTATTAGCAGACTGTGGCTCTGTTTGCTATAGATAAGATTCTCCTCTTGTCTCTGGGTTCTCCCCCTCCCCCCCCCTTAGCTTTGCCAAAAAATCTGTCGAGTCTGTCAAGTGTGGGCCAAGTGTGGGCAAACTGTCTGTGCTTCCCAGTCTGATTTGAAAAGCCTCTTCTGCAGAACCCAACATTCCTATCCCAGCATTTGTTTCACCCTCTCTCTGGAGCACTCAAAAATGGAGTTTATGGAAAGTCTTTGTGGTGGTGGTGTTTGTTGGAGGGGTTTTTTTTGTGACTGGTGGTGGGTGCTAGGTTGGACCTCATGATCTCCAAGGTCTTTCCCAACCTGGTTAATTCTATTCTGTTCTAAATGTAAAACCCATCAGCTCATCATAGCTACTATATTGTGTTTCGATTTCTATGCACAGTGAAACTGTAAATAAATATGCCCTTAAAGATGCTGGCTTGGTCTAGTGGAAAGTGCCCCTGTAAGGGGGTTGGAACTAGATCATGCAGTCATAGAAGCACTACAGTTGGAAATGGCCTCTACAAGTCATCTAGTTTAACCCTCTATGCTGCACCCCCCACCCCAACTCTTCATCTTCCCAAGGCAGCTCCTGCGTCCTGCCCCCTGCCTAAGCAGCCCCTGCTCCCCCGGCCCCGTCCTGCCCCCTGCCTAAGCAGCCCCTGCTCCCCCGGCCCCGTCCTGCCCCCTGCCTAAGCAGCCCCTGCTCCCCCGGCCCCGTCCTGCCCCCTGCCTAAGCAGCCCCTGCTCCCTCGGCCCCATCCTGCCCCCTGCCTAAGCAGCCCCCGCTCCACCACCATCATTTTTGCAGCCATCCCAGAGCTGGGACAAGACCCTCAACCAGCCAAGACACCACTCAGAGGAGCTCAGCCCCAGCCACAAAGCCCAACCAGCACCCGTGGGTGATATTGGAGTAGCAATCAATGTTGGCCCTAACAACCGGGGGGCCAGCAGGCCCCCCGGCCTTTGGAGTCACCACCACCATCACCCAGTGTGCAGCAGGGGCACTCACCAGCGATGAGAGGAGGATCCTCAGCCCAGATGGGCTCAGCTTGGGGCTGCTGCCCCTCCTGGTGGGGAATAAATAGGGGAGTGGATGGGGAGGGCAAAGTGGCCACAGCTGGGGTGGGAGGAGACTCCAGCAGAGCCCAGGTGGTCTGAGTTTGAGGAGGGGGAAAAGGGGGGTGGAAAAGGGGCAGAGTGTGAAAGCAATGTTGTTGAGAAAGAATGGATATTAAAACAATATTCAAATAGGAATGGTTGACTTTTAGTGACTGCTAGATGCTTAGTCTGGCTCCTTTGAGGATGTTCCACTGCTCTTGGATATTAGATAATTTATTGACAAACCCAGACATGATTTTGATAGGCCAGTATTAAGGTCAATAGACAAAAAACCCCCACACACACACCCCTCCTGCTAAAGTAATTGTAGCCTTACCATCTCAGCCAACTCTATCTCAGTCCAGAGGGGTTTTTCTGGGGGTTGTTTTCCCACCCATCTGTGTGTGAGGGAGGGGGCTTGCTTCTGAGAGCAGGCTGTGTGAAGCCAGGACACTGCTGAGCTGAAGAGGAACCAATGGGTTTAGCTGGCAGAGTTGAACTCTCCTACAGCTAGACAGGAAGAGTCCCTGCCACAATGAACCCTGTGTTCTCTCCTGTGTGAGTATGGAGACAATCTGAGTATGAGATGCAAAGCCTTGGTTCTCCAGGCACAAGTGCATGAGTTACAAAGAACAGTAAAGAGAAGAGAGAGTTCTTCCAGCAGGAGAGCTGCACTGCTCTACCATGAGCAGTACTCTGGTCCTAGAACATGGGCAGCAGATCCAAACTGGAGTAGGAGAAGATCTGGATGAGGCACTCGGTGCCATGGTTTAGTTGATCAGATGGTGTTGGGTGACAGGTTGGACTGGATGATCTCAAAGGTCTTTTCCAACCTTGTTCTGTGTTTCTGATTCTGTGGTAAAAATCCCCATAATCTATTCACAGGATCAGAGGATGTCAGGGATTGGAGAGGACCCAAAGAGATCATTGAGTCCAACTCCCCTGCCAGAGCAGGAGCATGCAATCTAGCTCAGGTCACAGAGCAACACATCTAGCTGGGCCTTGAAAGTCTCCAGAGAAGGAGACTCCACAACCTCTCTGGACAGCCTGCTCCAGTGCTCTGTGACTCTTACTGTAAAGAAGTTGCCCCTTGTATTGAGGAGGAACCTCCTGTGCTGCAGCTTGCATCCATTGCTCCTTGTCCTGTCACAGGGAGCAAGTGAGCACAGCCTGTCCCCTCCTTCCTGACCCACAGCCCACAGTTATTTATAAACATTTATCAAATCCCCTCTCAGTCTTCTCTTTTCCAGACTAAAAAGCCTGAGGTCCCTCAGCCTCTCCTCCCCAGGCAGTGCTGCAGTACCCTAATCATCCTCATTGCCCTCCCTTGGACTCTCTCCAGCAGATCTCTGTCCCTCCTGAACTGGGGAGCCGGGAACTGAAGGCAGCACGCAAGATGAGGTCTCAGCAGTGCAGAGCAGAGGGGAAGGAGAACCTCGCTGGCCCTGCTGGCCACACTCCTCTGAATACCCCCCAGGACCCCCTTGGCCTTCTTGGCCCCCAGGGCACATTGCTGTCCCATGCAGAACTTGTTCTCCAGCAGCACTCCCAGGTCCTTCTCCCCAGGGCTGCTCCCCAGCAGCTCCCCTCCCAGCCTGTCCTGCTGCAGGTTATTATTGCTTCCCAGGGGCAGGACTCTGCTCTCAGCCTTGTTGAAGCTCATCAGGTTCCTCTCTGCCCAGCTCTCAGTCTGTCCAAGTCTCTGAGTGGCCTCACAGCCCACAGGTGTCTCAGCCAAGCCTCCCAGTTTGGTATCATCAGCAAACCTGCTGAGCAGACCCTCTCTGTCCCTTCATTAGTGTCATTATAGTTTCATAGTTTCATAGTTTCATTCAGAGTTGGAAGGGACCACAAGGATCATCTAGTTCCAACCCCCCTGCCATGGGCAGGGAAACCCCACACTAATTAATGAAGATGAGCAACGTGCTGCAGTGTGAGGTGTCCCTGCCAATGGCAGGGGGGTTGGAACTGGCTGATCCTTGAGGTCCCTTCCAACCCTGACAGTTCTGTGACTCTGATTCTGTGTTGAACAGGGCTGGACCCAGCACTGATCCCTGGGGGACTCCACTGGTAGCTTCCTTGAAGCTGATTTTTTCCAGTAGGAGAATTAATGGATTTTAACTGTGAAAGGCTTTCCCTTTGAAACCAGGAATGTTGGTTTTGTTGGGGTAAGTCCTTCCTTTTTAGATTCAGTGGTTTGGTTTTGGACACTCTATGCACCCAGCAGTCAAAACCAAGCAAACCCCAAACCCAAAGGAGCTAAGGTTGTGTTTTGTAATAAGACTAAGAAAGGAAAGAGGTAATACAATGAAGCAGAAACTTGTACCCTGCCTCTCTGAGGGGGAAATTGGTTTCATGTATTAACACAGGCTTATAAATGTGATAAAATTAAATTTGGCCTAAACATGTATCATTTATCAAAACTGCTCTAACATAATTGCAAAAATACAGAAAAAAAATGGAAAGGGAAATGGAAATGCATCAGTTTGACTGCCTGCCTTTCTCTCCAGGTTGATATTAATGACTTAAAGCACACAGCTATGAAATTTGTACAATAATCTCCACGTTTCCTTATTTGCTCTTTCAAAGGCAATTCCATTTTTAGATGCAGCTGTTTTAAACAGCTTCCCTAGCAGCCCAGCCACAGACTGCTGGCACTTGCCTGATGGTTAGGATGCCTTTGGGTTAGGAACTGGCTGGAAGGCCGGGCCCAGAGAGTGGTGGTGAACGGTGCCACAGCCAGCTGGAGGCCAGGCACCAGTGGTGTCCCCCAGGGATCAGTGCTGGGCCCTGTCCTCTTCAACATATTCATCGATGATCTGGATGAAGGGGTAGAGTCAGTCATCAGCAAGTTTGCAGATGACACAAAGTTAGGGGCAGATGTTACTCAGTTAGAGGGTAGAAAGGCTCTGCAGAGGGATCTCAACCAACTGGACAGATGGGTAGAGTCCAATGGGATGGCATTCAACAAGTCCAAGTGCCAGGGGCTGCACTTTGGCTACGGCAATCCCATGCAGAGCTACAGGCTGGGGTCGGAGTGGCTGAGAGCTGCCAAACAGAGAGGGACCTGGGTGTGCTGATTGACAGCCACCTGAATATGAGCCAGCAGTGTGCCCAGGTGGCCAGGAGGGCCAATGGCATCCTGGCCTGCATTAGGAATAGTGTGGCCAGCAGGAGCAGGGAGGTCATAGTGCCCCTGTACTCTGCTTTGGTTAGGCTGCACCTTGAGTCCTGTGTCCAGTTCTGGGCCCCTCAGTTTAAGAAGGACATCGAAACACTTGAAGGTGTCCAGAGAAGGGCAACAAGGCTGGGGAGAGGCCTTGAACACAGCCCTGTGAGGAGAGGCTGAGGGAGCTGGGATTGTTTAGCCTGGAGAAGAGGAGGCTCAGGGGTGACCTCATTGCCCTCTACAACTACCTGAAGGGTGGTTGCAGCCAGGAGGGGGTTGGCCTCTTCTCCCAGGCAACCAGCACCAGAACAAGGGGACACAGTCTCAAGCTGCGCCAGGGGAAGTTCAGACTCGAGGTGAGGAGGAAGTTCTTCACCGAGCGAGTCATTCGGCATTGGAACGGGCTGCCCAGGGAGGTGGTTGAGTCATCGACCCTGGAGGCGTTCAAGGGGAGATTGGACGTGGCACTTGGTGCCATGGTCTAGGCATGGGGTCTGTGTTGATAGGTTGGACTCGATGATCCTCGAGGTCCTTTCCAACCTAAGTGATACTGTGATACTGTGATACTGTGATGGAAGCACTCCACCTGCATGACTCTCTGAGCCCATAAGGCCAAAGCCAGGTGAATATCTTAATTCCAAAGCAGAAGGCAGCAACATGCTTTGATACCATCAGGGTGGAAGGGGTTCTGTGGTGGGAGGCAACACCAGGTTACTTGGAAGCATCACAGAAGCACACAATGTTGGAAGGGGCCTCCTGAGATCATGCAGTCCAACCCCTCTGCCAGAGCAGCATCACCCAGGGCAGGACATACAGGAAGGCATCCAGGTGGGGTTGGAAAGACTCCACAGAAGGAGGCTCCACAACCTCTCTGGGCAGCCTGCTCCAGGGCTCTGCCACCCTCACCATACAGAAGTGTCTCCTCCTGTTGAGGTGGAGCCTCCTGTGTTCCAGCTTGGACCTGGTGTTCCTTGTCCTATGACTGAGCACCATAAAGAGCCTGGTACCCTCATCCTGACCCCCAGCCCTCAGATATTGATAGACATTGATCAGATCCCTCTCAGCCTTCTCTTGCCCAGACTAAACAGCCCCAGGGCTCTCAGTCTCTCTTCACAGGGGAGATGCTCAACTCCCCCAGTCATCCTCATAGCTCTGCATTTGGCTCTCCCCAGCAGTTCTCTGTCCCTCTTGAACTGGGGAGCCCCAAACTAGACACAGTGTTGCAGCTATGGTCTCAGCAGAGTGGAGCAGAGGGGCAGAATCGCCTCCCTGGCCCTGCTGGCTCTGCTTCTCTTGCTGCAGCCTAGGCTCTGCTTGGCTCTCTGGGCTACAAGTGCTCACTGCTGGCTCCTGTTGAGCTTCTCCTCACCCAGCACCCCCAGGTCCTTTTCTTCAGGGCTGCTCTCAAGCCAGTCCCTGCCCAGCCTGTATCAGTGTCTGGGATTGCCCTAACCCACATGAGGGAATACAGACTCTTGTGCCTTCCTTTCCCTCTCTCCAGACCACAAGCTATATCAGAAGGGAGTACTATGCCCTGAAAAAGCAGGGAAATAGTCCAAAGGCTAAATTCAGCTGAAAGGGAGGCTAAGAGCTTCTGTGTGCCATCACTCTTTGACATTTCTACCTGTAATTAGCATCCCTCTGTTTTCGGCAGTGCTTCTGCATTCAGTCACCTCCTTTGCATGCCTGCTTACAGTAACTGCAAGTGTCACTATGGTGCAGAAACTGACTTCAGGCCTTGATTACTATGATGATGATGATGATGATGATGATGATGATGATGATTATTATTACTATTTTATGCACAGCCCATATTTCTAAGAGCACATTCCAAAATTCAGCTTCTCAGCAACGTCCCCATACGCCAGGGTCAGCACTTGCTTCCCAAATACTCAGAAGCACAGGGAAGGAGAAGGGGAGAACAGCTGTAAGTAAGAATGAAGACATGTTTGAAGGAGCAGGCAGAGCTTAGGATAAGAAATAGAGTGACAATATTGTGATTTACAGATCAAACATTCCAACCAGAAGCTGTGTAGGAGAGCAAGGCACAGCGCTGTTCCAAATAACAGGATAGCTCCTCAGATGATGCAATTCAGCAGGGCTCCACTGGAAACAATGAAGCCAGGCTGATTTACACTGGCTTGAGATCTTGCTCAATATGTTTATGGCTTGATGGCTCAATATTAATCTGAAAGAAAAAAAAAAGAGGAAGAAGGGGAAAAAAAAACAAACCACCCCAGAAAAATAACAACTTGTCATGTCTTTAACCCTGCATGATGGAAGGTTAAAGCAAACCCAGAGAGCCCATAACAAATAGCAGGGACATTCTGAGGTCACCAAATGAAGGCTGTCGTTTTTGTATTCAGGCCAATGATAAAAGAGTTCTTAAATGTTTGGACATTCAATCTATGTAGTGCCACAACCTGAACGTAGCCCTTTGCCAAACACAGGCTCACTAAATCCTCTTGGAATGTTGTTTACCTCTGAATAAATCAAATTTGACAGAGTAGGTTAACTTTACAGATTCGTTCTTCACTCACAAGTGATTGATTTGAGTTTGGGGTTGGTGGGTTGGGGTTTTTTTTCCCTTTTCTTATTTTTTTTTACAGAAAGCAAGCTACAAAATTCTTCCTGCATTGCTGACTGGTTGGAAGGCATCTTGTTCCTGGGTGGCATGTGGAAATCCCAGCCATCTTTCAAGCACTTCACTTCCCAGTCGTCCACCCTCTCTGGGAGATCCAGAACAAGAGGACACAGTCTCAAGCTGCACCAGGGGAGGTTCAGACTGGATGTTAGGAGGAAATTCTACACAGAGAGAGTGATTGCCCATTGGAATGGGCTGCCCAGGGAGGTCACCATCATTGGAGGTGTTTAGGAGACTGGATGGGGTGCTTGGTTGCATGGTTTAGTTGATTAGGTGGTGTTGGATGATAGGCTGAACGCAATGATTAGAGTTTCAAGTGGCTCAGTTGGTAGTGCATCAGACCCTTAATGGGAAGGTTGTGAGTTCAAAGCCTGCAGTGGGCAGTAGTGTCCTCCCTACTCTAGTCATGAGGTCTGGGGTGACAGGTTGGACTTGATGATCTTTGAGGTCCCTTCCAACCTTAGGAATACTGAATACTGAATCTTGAAGGTCTCTTCCAACCTGGTCCATTCCATTCAATTCCATTCCATTCCACTCCATTCTACTCTATCACAGCAGTGAGTGTACCTCAAAGCAGGATCACCCAGCAGAAAGACTTTATCAGTTGCTTGAAGTCAGTGCCTGGCTCCCAGGGGCTGAGCATCCTGCACTGTGTCCTTTTCAGCACCAGCCCAGTGTTGAGGTCCTCAATCTATTATCCAGATGGCAGACAGCAAGAAAGAGCAGGCTGCTGAAAGAAGCTGAGATACAGGGAGGTTTATTGTCAGCTGATTAAAAGCAAATCGTAACAGAAAATAGGAAGAGGAACTCAAAGCAGTTTGGGGAAGGGCAGCTAGGAGGAATTTCAGAATGGGAAGCTAGGAGGAATTTTAGGGAGAGGAGCTAGAAGGAATTTTAGGGAGGAGAGAGAGAAGGAATTTTAGGGAGAGCAGGTAGAAGGAATTTTACGGAGGGGAAATAGAAGGAATTTTAGGGAGGGCAGCTAGAAGGGATTTTAGGGAGGAGAGGTAGAGGGAATTTTAGGAAGGGAAGCTAGAAGCAGTTTTAGGGAGGGGAGCTAGAAGGAATTTTAGGAAGGGAAGCTAGAAGCAGTTTTAGGGAGGGGAGCTAGAAGGAATTTTAGGAAGGGGAGCCAGAAGGAATTTTAGGGAGGGGAGCTAGAAGGAATTTTAGGAAGGGGAGCCAGAAGGAATTTTAGGGAGGGGAGCCAGAAGGAATTTTAGGGAGGGGAGCTAGAAGGAATTTTAGGAAGGGGAGTAGAAGCAGTTTTAGGGAGGGGAGATAGAAGCAGTTTTAGGAAGGGGAGCTAGAAGCAGTTTTAGGAAGGGGAGCTAGAAGCAGTTTTAGGAAGGGGAGCTAGAAGCAGTTCTAGGGAGGGGAGCTAGAAGTAGTTTTAGGAAGGGGAGCTAGAAGCAGTTTTAGGGAGGGGAGCTAGAAGCAGTTTTAGGAAGGGGAGCTAGAAGCAGTTCTAGGGAGGGGAGCTAGAAGTAGTTTTAGGAAGGGGAGCTAGAAGCAGTTTTAGGAAGGGGAGCTAGAAGCAGTTCTAGGGAGGGGAGCTAGAAGTAGTTTTAGGAAGGGGAGCTAGAAGCAGTTTTAGGAAGGGGAGCTAGAAGCAGTTTTAGGAAGGGGAGCTAGAAGCAGTTCTAGGGAGGGGAGCTAGAAGTAGTTTTAGGAAGGGGAGCTAGAAGCAGTTTTAGGGAGGGGAGCTAGAAGACCTTTCTATCATTTGAGTGAAACAAAACACAAATGAAAACTCTGTAGTGGAATGGCCAGAAATAAAACTTAATAACAACAACAATAACAACAACAATAATAATACATAACTAAACCCACACCTTCACTTTACCATTTGTGCCTCTGTTTCTTCCTCCCTTAATTAAAACTCAACTATGCCTGTGAAATCTTCTGATGCCAACACCACTTGCATTGCTGGTTTGTCCAGGTGACCTCACTGTGCTGCTTTGGGATCTGTTTAATTATTATACACAATCCTGCTGGAGGCTATCTGAAATGGGGGTCTGGGGGTGGGAACAAAAATAGGGGAAAAAAAAGAATGTAATTCACTTTTATGATTATAATGAGCTTGGTTCTGTGACAGGACTGAATGAAATATCAGAGAGAATTTACACAATTCACTGTGCTGGGGTTTAAGCTACTTAACATTCAGGGTTGGACTAGAGCACCTAAGTCAGGTAGGATGGATCTGGAGGCACATTTGGCCCCAGGCTCTCTGTACTGGCAATGAAGACTGATAGGTGCTGCCAAAAGGCAGTTCAGATCTCAGATGGATGCCATTACCACTTGGGGTGCCTGTTGCCTCCATTTTCCCCAGAGGGAGCTTAGGCAGTGTATCCTTCATAGAATGATGGAATCAGCCAGGCTGGAAAACACCTCAGAGATCATCGAGTTCAACCTATTACCTAATACCCAACACCTCCTGATCAACTAAACCATTTCTCCAAGTGCCACATCCAAGCCTTTCTTGAACACCTCCAGAGACAGGGACTCCACCACCTCCCTGGGCAGCACATCCCAATGGCCAATCTCTCTTGCTGGGAAGAACATTCTCCTCACCTCCAGCCTAAACCTCTGGCTGGATGTGGCTGTGAGCAACCTGCTGCAGTGTGAGGTGTCCCTGCCCATGGCAGGGGGACTGGACCTGGCTGAGCCTTGAGCTCCCTTCCAGCCCTAACAATTCTATGATCCTATGATCTGCTTAAACTCTTGCAGCAACACAGATTGTAGGTGACCTAGTCAGACTGACTAAGAAGGTAGCACTTCATTGAGGTCTTCCATTTACCAGAGAGACCACAGAGCAAGCAGGCAAGGGTTTACTGCATTCTGAGTTGTCCTAACCCTGCACATTTACTTACACTCTGCAGTCTGTTGTAGGGCTCTGATCTTAGCAGCTTTCAGCTCCCATCCAGTAGCCTCATTTTGTTTTTCCCTGGATAATTTTGCAGGAAAAGTTGCCATCCTTTGTTAACCCCCTTGACTTAATAGGCAGAGTCTTACTGTGCAAGCAACTGCAGAAATCACTACAATTCATAGTCCGAGGTGCCTTCAGTCCAGAGGTGCTGGAGGAAATGATCACATTTAACAACTGGGAGTTATTAACGAGCAGAAGAGTTGGCTGGTCCGAGCCAGCCACGAATAAACAGCAAACAGGAGCCTTCAGAGCAAAGTTCAGAGTTTAACAGACACACGGTCATTAAGAGCAGCCTGCTCTGACCTCTGCCTGGCACAGCCACAGCCAGCAATTCACACACCTGCTCCTGGTTGTTTAGCCACCCATTTTTTCATCCAGCTTTCTACTTCTGTAATGGGAACTAACTTTCTTCCTCACTCTCTCCCCTTCCTTCACCCCAAGCAGCTGCAGGATATAACACACACTGGCACTTCCCTATCCTTCTTGTTTTCCCTTTCCCCTCCCTACAAATGATCAGAATGAAAACACTATTCTTATCAGCTATTTACAATCTTCACTCAAAACAATTATTGGCTTTTGCTCCTCCTCTGGAAGGACTTTAAATATCTGGATACCTTCCAAATTTCATCCAGGGGCACACAGTATTCTCACTCCTCTGAAGAAGTCAGATGTTGTTGGGCAAATGATAAACAGGACTGATCTGGTGATGCAAAGCTTTGCAGCACTGCTGAAGCCCTAGCAACAGCCTTATTAGCCTCAGTGTGGATGCAGCCAGGATTTCACCCCCAATGTTCATCTGAAATTGCCTTCAACAGTTGAATCACTTTGGTTGGGAAACAAAAAGGAATTCAGAATACAGAACACAATTAACCAGGTTGGAAAAGACCTCAGAGATCATCCAGTCCAACCTCTCACCCAACACCATCTAAGCAACTAAACCCTGGCACCAAGTGCCTCATCCAGGCTCCTCTTAAACACCTCCAGGGATGGGGACTCCACCACCTCCCTGGGCAGCACATCCCAATGGCCAATCTCTCTTGCTGGGAAGAACTTTCTCCTCATCTCCAGTCTAAACTTCCCCTGGCACAGCTTGAGACTGTGTCCTCTTGTTCTGGTGCTGGGTGCCTGGGAGAAGAGACCAACCCCCACCTGGCTACAACCTCCCTTCAGGGAGTTGGAGAGAGCAAGAACATCTCCCCTGAGCCTCCTCTTCTGCAGGCTAAGCAACCCCAGGTCCCTCAGCCTCTCCTCGCAGGGCTGTGCTCCAGACCCCTCCCCAGCTTTGTTGCCCTTCCCTGGACACCTTCCAGCAACTCAACATCTTTCTTAAACTGAGGAGCCCAGAACTGGACACAGGACTCAAGGTGTGTCCTGAGCAGTGCTGACCACAGGGCAGAATGACTTCCCTGCTCCTGCTGGCCACACTGTTCCTGATGCAGGCCAGGATGCCATTGGGCTTCTTGGCTACCTGGGCACACTGCTGGTTTATGTTCAGGCACCTCTAATACCTCTGCAGAAGTAGCCTCACAAAGCAGGGTAATCACAGCCCCCCCTGCAGTACCTCCTAAGACATCAGCCAGAGATGGCTATTGCCCTCCACTCCACTTCATAACAGACATCATCACTCCGTGCATTTGCACAAGTTTCCTGGAGGACAGGTTTCCTGTGACCTTAAGCCAGAGGCTGTAATTATTCATCACATAAAGACCCCTTTTTTCAGTGCTCAAGAAAGTGAGGAGCAGCTTCCTACCACCTAGATGACAGCTGAAGATGAGCAATATTAACTTCAAATAGCAAATTAATCTTTTTATAGACCGTGCTTAATCCTTGGGCAGAACCTTGCAGTTATGAGCAGCACCTGGTGCAATGTGCAGAAAATTGGCTGCCACAGTGGAGGCAGACCAAAGCATGTGCTGGGTTTCAATCCCACTGTGTGCACTTGCAGCCCAGAGAGCCAAGCAGATCCTGGGCTGCAGCAAGAGAAGCAGAGCCAGCAGGGCCAGGGAGGGGATTCTGCCCCTCTGCTCCACTCTGCTGAGACCACAGCTGGAGCTCTGGGGCCAGTGCTGGAGCCCCTAGGACAGGAAGGATCTGGAGGTGCTGGAAGGTGTCCAGAGAAGGGCCAGGAGGAGGAGCAGAGGGCTGGAGCTGCTCTGCTGTGAGGACAGACTGAGGGAGTTGGGGTTGTGCAGTCTGGAGAAGAGAAGGCTCCCAGGAGATCTAATTGTGGCCTTCCAGGATCTGCAGGGGGCTCCAAGAAAGCTGGGGAGGGACTTTTGAGGGTATCAGGGAGTGATAGGGCTGGGGGGGATGGAGCAAAACTAGAAATGGGGAGATTGAGATTGGCTGTGAGGAAGAAGTTGTTCCCCATGAGGGTGGTGAGAGCCTGGCACAGGTTGCCCAGGGAGGTGGTGGAAGCCTCCTGCCTGGAGGTGTTTGCAGCCAGGCTGGAGGTGGCTGTGAGCAACCTGCTGTGGTGTGAGGTGTCCCTGCCCATGACAGGGGGTTGGAACTGGGTGACCCTTGTGGTCTCTTCCAGCCCTGACAATTCTGTGATTCAATGATTGAGGGATTCACATAAGAATTTTAATGGGATTTGGGGATGTGGAGGGGAAGGGGTGGCTTAAGCTGGGGTGTGCTTGCTGTGAACTTTGTGCATGGCTTCCAGACCTTAACATGTACAGTTATAGACTCTGCCTCTTGTTCATTCAATACATTCTGACTGGACAGACACTTTTGAATTTAACTTTAATGCAGGTAATAAAACATAGCTTAAAGAAGCAGTGGAAAGGAGAATGTCATCTGAGGTCACTTTCTTCTATACCATTGCTAAGCCACATGAAACTCAGCACCAGAACAAGAGGACACAGGCTCAAGCTGTGCCAGGGGAGGTTTAGGCTGGAGGTGAGGAGAAAGTTCTCCCCAGCATGAGAAATTTGCCATTGGGATGTGATGCCCAGGGAGGTGGTGGAGTCAGAAAGGGCTTGGATGTGGCACTTGGAGCCATGGTTTAGGTGTCAGGAGGTGTTAGGTATTAGATACTAGGTTGGACTTGATGATCTCTGAGGTCTTTTCCAACCTGCTTGATTCTATGATTCTAAATAGACTTATCTTTAGGGTTTTTTTTCTTTACTAGAGTCTACAATAACAACAACAACAAAAAAACAACAAACAAAGATTTTCCTCCATGACTTTGCTGGATACCTTGCTGGATTTCAGACACTTATCAACATGCAAATGTGTGTGTGGGGGGGGGCAGGAAATAAATGAGGAGAGATTCTTTTTCTGATTGATTTGGCCACTTGGTAAAAAGGGGGATGGCAGCACCTTTGTTTTGCTCCTCCTTGAAGTTGTAATAGAGAGGTTCTACATTTCATCTGAGCTGACAGCAGTTTGAAACCTTCCAGATAGGCTTCCTGAGCACAACCATTATTTACTGTTTGACTGTAATGTCAGTCTTTTGCTGCTTTGCTCAATGTTGTTTGCACTTTGCCTCTGTGAAAGGGGTCTTGATTGAACCATACAAGGGGGAGACATTTCTATCTTTCTATGGGATCAATGGAGCTGTGTTTACAGGTGCAGGACACAGTGTACACACCACAATAATGGATTTGAGTCTGTTTGTTGACTGAAAGCTCCTTTTCTTTGTAGCTTGTCAATCTTGCATCTATTACTTGATTGCAACATAAAAGGCTATTTGGACAAGCTCTGAAACAACAACTGTATCAATCTAGCTGAAGTGGGGACCTGCACTGAGTATGCAGCCTTTAGCAAGATAAATCACTTGAAATCGTGCAGGACTTTATTTGCCTCTCCATCTGTCAGCTCTGCTCTGTGCAGCTTTCTTGAAAATGTTTGGGGTTGGGTTTTGTTGGGTTTTGGGGTTGGGTTTTTTTTGGTTGGTTGGTTGTTTTGTTGGTTTTTTTTTCACCCCCCCCCCCACATGAAATGACTCTCATCAGCTCTGGATTGCAATGAAATAATGAAAATTAAAAGCCAGTAAAATTAACTTCTATCATTCTGGACATAAGTACTGAATGCAGAATTAACCAGGTTGGAAAAGACCTTGAGATCATCCAGTCCAACCTATCACCCAGCACCATCTGAGCAACTAAACCATGGCACCAAGTGCCTCAACCAGGCTCTTCTTAAACACCTCCAAGGATGGTGACTCCACCACCTCCCTGGGCAGCACATTCCAATGGCCAATCTCTCTTGCTGGGAAGAACTACTTCCTAACATCCAGCCTAAACTTCCCCTTGTACAGCTTGAGACTGTGTCCTCTTGTTCTGGTGCTGCTTGCCTGGGAGAAGAGACCAACCCCCACCTGGCTACAACTTCCCTTCAGGGAGTTGTAGATGGCAAGAAGGTCTCCCCTGAGCCTCCTCTTCTGCAGGCTAAGCAACCCCAGCTCCCTCAGCCTCTCCTCACAGGGCTGTGCTCCAGACCCCTCCCCAGCTTTGTTGCCCTTCCTTGGACACTTTCCAGCACCTCAACATCTTTCTTGAACTCAGGAGCCCAGAATTGGACACAGGACTCAAGGTGTGGCCTGACCAGTGCTGAGTAAAGGGGCAGAATGTAGAAACCTGCAACCTTTCCATCACTGCTCTCCTGTATCCTGCAGTGACCAGCCCATATCTAGTCAAGAGTGACTCTCCTTAGCTTCTAATCCTCAAATTGTAAGGTTGTCCATTGGATGAACATCCTGTAGGCAGTGACAAACACATATCCTGAAGCAGCTCATCTCAAAACACTCTTGAAAAATATGTGCATTCATAATCTGAATAAACCAAAAATCACAGCATTGTTAGGGCTGGAAGGGACCTCAAGGGTCACCCAGTTCCAACCCCCTGTCATGGGCAGGGACACCTCACACCACAGCAGGTTGCTCACAGCCACATCCAGCCTGGCTGAAAACACCTCCAGGCAGGAGGCTTCCACCACCTCCCTGGGCAGCCTGTGCCAGGCTCTCACCACCCTCATGGGGAACGACTTCTTCCTCACATCCAATCTCAATCTCCCCATTTCTAGTTTTGCTCCATCCCCCCAGTCCTATCACTCCCTGACACCCTCAAAAGTCCCTCCCCAGCTTTCTTGGAGCTCCCTTCAGATCCTGGAAGGCCACAATTAGGTCTCCTGGGAACCTTCTTTTCTCCAGACTGAACAGCCCCAACTCCCTCAGTCTGTCCTCAGAGCAGAGCAGCTCCAGCCCTCTGCTCATCCTCCTGGCCCTGCCCTGGACACGCTGTAGCACAGTTAAACTGAGTTCAATGAACTCAAAGAGCAAGCAAGCTCCACAGGGTGACAGCAGGCAGCACAAACACTGACAGGTAGTTTATACTGGCTTATAGGTGAAAAAGAAAGAGAGGCTTGAGTTTGTGAATGTCACAACCTGTCCAAGAGGAGTGACACATGAGGGAGTGAGCCCACAGGGCAAGTTTGCCCTGGACTACCACAGATGTAACTGTGCTGAGCCAGAAAGGTTGCAGGAGCAAGCACTCTGATCACAGCAGCTGGGATAGCAAAGACAGGGACTCACTGTCCAACGACTGCTGTAATCAGCACTGAGTTTTCTTGGGTTTCCTGCTTCTGCTCTGTGCTAACTAGAGCCAGCAGTGGGAGCACCTGATCTTCCTAACTCAACGGCTCTCCAGCTCCAAAGATCCAAGCCTGTACAGCCCGTCTGCCACACACAGCAGGCTGGCAGAGAAGAACAACTTTCCTTTTAATTTCACAACTGACTTTTAAGATACATAGCAACTTGAGTTCCACTACTACACCCCTAGCAGATCACTCCAGCTCTGCAGAACCGAATAGGCTTTGCTGGATAGCCAAACTCAAAGGTGATACCAAAAGAAGCAAGTGCAGAGGAGGGCAAGGAAGCTGTGGAGGGCCTGGAGAATAAATCTAAGGAAGAGCAACTGAAGGAGCTGGGGATGGTTAGTATGGAGAAGAGGAGGCTGAGGGGAGACCTCACTGCTCTCTGCAGCTACCTGAAAGAAGGTTGTGGAAAGGCTGCTGCTGGTCACTTCTCAGATAATTAGTGACAGAACAACAGGGAATGGCCTCAAGCTATGACTGGGTAGGTTCAGACTGGACAGTAGGAACATTTTTTTCAGGACAAGAGTGGTCAGGGATTGGAATGTGCTGCCCAGGCAGGTGACAGAGTCCCCAAGCCTGGCTGTGTGTCAAGGTGGTTTGGATGTGGTGCTTGGGGCTGTGGTTTAGGGGTGAGCCTTGTAGAGCAGGGATCTGGGTTAGGCTTGTTGATCTTGAGGCTTGAGGCTCTTTCCCAACCTGAATATTTCTGTGAATATAAAGGTGTGCTGTGGCTCTGAAAAAGACCCAATAAACCTGAGGCCCTCTTCGCAAGGTTCAGTCAACTGAGATGCATTCCCAAACTGCAGAGTATTGATGCATTTTCTCTCGCCATTAAGTGGTCATTTCTGAAATGATCCTTGCTAGAGCAGCTCTCTCTCATTCAGAATAAAAGACAATAGTTGACTTAATAGTGGCTTAATTAAGCCACTATTAATAGTTGGCTTAAGTTCATTGGAGGTGTTCAGGAGGAGACTTGATAGGGTGCTTGGTTGCATGGTTTAGTTGATTGGGTGGTGTTGGATGATAGGTTGGATGCGATGATCTCGAAGGCCTCTTCCAACCTATTCTATTCTATTCTATTCTATTCTATTCTATTCTATTCTATTCTATTCTATTCTATTCTATTCTATTCTTTCTATTCTATTCTTTTCTATTCTAGTCTAGTCTAGTCTAGTCTAGTCTAGTCTAGTCTATGAATTGTTAAATGCCATCCTGTTGGACTCTGCTTGGTGCCATGGTTTAGTTGATTAGATGGTGTTGGGTGATAGGTTGGACTCGATGCTCTTAAAGGTCTTTTCCAACCAGGTTCATTCTATTCTATTCTATTCTATTCTATTCTATTCTATTCTATTCTATTCTATTCTATGCCATGCCATGCCATGCCATGCCATGCCATGCCATGCCATGCCATGCCATGCCATTCCATTCCATTCCATTCCATTCCATTGACCTGGACTTTGCTCCTCTGTGGTAGCAAGTACAGCAACAAGCCAAAGACACCTGTCTGGGAGAAAAAAGAAGGAATGCCTTATCTGGCAGTGATTAGGCTGCTATCAAGGCAAAACGTTGCAGGCTCAGGGCTATCATACTGCAAAGCTTCACTGGCAGTGAAGCATTTTTAGTAACACAGCTTTTTCAAACTCAAATGTAGAAATGTTCTTTCTAAATTGCCTAACAGTGTGCCTGCTCTGCTCGCCTTTGTTCCTGCTTGCTCACGAAGAGTCGCGCGGAATTAACTTCTGCCTGAGTGAGTCACGGCTCTAAAAGCTTTGTGCTCCTAAAAAGACCACAGCAGTGAGTTCAGAGAGAACTGAGGGAGATCAGCAGAGAGCACCCTCAGAAATCTTATTGTTATAGACATTTCCAGGGCTGTTTCTGAGATGCTTTTGCTCCTTGGCCTTCGCCTTGCTGAGGCTCAGCAAAACCAGCTCCACGAGAATTTCTAGCAAACATTTTGGGTGGTTAGTCAGCAGTGAGAGTCCTCCTGCCTTTGCAGAAGGCAGGCTGAAAACTCAAGGCAGCCAATGCTACTGGGAGCAGCAGGCAGCATTCCCTGTGACAAAGGACTCTTGGGCAATCCAGGGCTGTTTTGTGTGCTCATAGGATCAGAGGATGTCCGGGGTTGGAAGGGATCTCCAAAGACCATCCAGTCCAACCCCTGCCAGAGCAGCATCACCCAGGGCAGGCTGCACAGGAAGGCATCCAGGTGGGGTTGGAAAGGTGCCAGAGAAGGAGACTCCACAACCTCTCTGGGCAGCCTGCTCACAGGGAAGAAGTTCCTCCTCATGTTGAAGTGGAATCTCCTGTGCTGGAGTTGATATCCATTTCCCTTTGTCCTATCCCAGGGTGCAACTGAGCAGAGCCTCTCCCCTCCCTCCCGACCCCCAGCCCACAGATATTGATAGACATTTATTAAATCCCTTCTCAGTCTTCTCACCAGACTGAAGAATCCCAGAGCTCTCAGCCTCTCCTCCTTATCCTCTCCCTTCCTCATCCTGGTGAGCTTACTACAGTCATTGAAAGAAAAAAATAACAAAGCAAACCAACTAACTCTTCTGCAGTTAGGGATTCCAAGAATCTCTCTTGTGCTTTACAACAACTGCAGAAACAGTGGTGTGGTTCAGCAGGCTCCGAGGAGTAGAGTCATAGAATCACAGAATTGTCAGGGTTGGAAGGAACCTCAAGACTCGAGACAGGATACAGGGTAGAGAATTAACCAGGCTGGAAAAGACCTTCAAGTCCAACCCATCACCCAACACCATCTAACCAACTAAATCATGGCACTGAGTGCCTCATCCAGGCTCTTCTTAAACACTTCATGGAATCATAGAATCAGAGAATGGTTCGGGCTGGAAGGGACCTCAAGGCTCAGCCAGCTCCAACCCCCCTGCCATGGGCAGGGACACCTCACACCACAGCAGGTTGCTCACAGCCACATCCAGCCTGGCTGCAAACACCTCCAGGCAGGAGGCTTCCACCACCTCCCTGGGCAGCCTGTGCCAGGCTCTCACCACCCTCATGGGGAACAACTTCTTCCTAACACCCAATCTGAATATCCCCATTTCTAGTTTTGCTCCATTCCCCCCAGTCCTATCACTCCCTGACACCCTCAAAAGTCCCTCCCCAGCTTTCTTGGAGCCCCCTTCAGATCCTGGAAGGCCACAATTAGGTCTCTTTGGAGCCTTCTCTTCTCCAACCTGCACAACCCCAACTCCCTCAGTCTGTCCTCACAGCAGAGCAGCTGCAGCCCTCTGCTCATCCTTGTGGCCCTTCTCTGGACACCTTCCAGCACCTCCAGGTCCTTCCTGTAACAGGGGCTCCAGAGTAAACATGTGGTAGAGAAGTTGAAGGGGTTACTCTTCCTTTGGCTTTTAATCACCTGGCTGGGCAAGGCAGCCAAACTGCACACAGTTTGGAACAAAGATGCATTAAGCACAGCCTGCTGAATGCTGAGAGCCCCCTCCAGGTTTAGAGAACTCTTTAGCTTAAAAGGTAGGGAAAATTATCTGTAGAGCTGGATTTCTAATTCCTGCAAGTACCTTTGTTTCAGTCTCAATGCCACCTGATTTAACACATTAGTCACTGCAGATGAGGAGGGTGGTGAGAGACTGGCACAGGTTGCCCAGGGAGGTGGTGGAAGCCTTATGCCTGGAGGTGTTTGCAGCCAGGCTGGATGTGGCTGTGAGCAACCTGCTGTGGTGTGAGGTGTCTCTGCCCATGGCAGGGGGGTTGGGACTGGCTGAACCTTGAGGTCCATTCCAACTCTATGATCCTATGAGGCCTGGAGAAACTTCAGTTACATTTCTGCCTTTTCCCTCCTGTTTTTCATCCTCTAAAAAGAAAGTTTCTAAAGATAGAAGAGGAGAGCAGCAGGAGCACTGGGAGAGGGTGGAAGCTGACACAAATCAGTATTCCATTTACAACGCTGCCAGCCAGCAAACAGCTTTCTGGAAAGCACAGTGTGCAAAGAAACAGTTAAAGAAACCTGGGTTTGTTTAGGAAGGGAGGGGGGAGGCAAAGGAAGTAATCACTGGATATCTAGGATGAAATGCCTACTACAGTTTCTGGTACTGTGGGAGTCAAAAAATCCCCAAACAGGATGAGCTGCTACCAGTTGCTTTATAGAGACCTCAAAGATCATACTCTTGTCATGAGGTCTGTGGTGACAGGTTGGACTCAATGATCTTTGAGGTCTCTTCCAACCTTAGTGATACTGATACTGATATAAACAGCTGAAAGATGCCAGGGATGGGAAGCAGCAACACAAAGCAGTGCCAGTTGCTTAAGTTCTACCTAACATCCTGATGCTGCCTCACCAAAGGGTGCTGGTGGGCTCAGCATTTTTAATAGTAAGAAGAAAAAGCCTCCCTTAGTAAGCAACAACACAGCAGAAAGGCACAAGCAAAGCAGCCTGAACTTGACAGAGCTGAGCTTTCACAGACCTGCCCTACCAGCCAGCAGCTGTAGGATGCTAAACTCAGGGAAGTCACAGAATTGTCAGGGTTGGAAGGGACCTCAAGGATCAGCCAGTTCCAACCCCCCTGCCATGGGGCAGGGTCAGCAGAGGGGTGACAAGGAGAATCTCAATGAGTCAAATTGGAGAGACACAAAACTTTCTGCTGTTTTCTGCTAAAACTATTACAAACCTGACAGCCAGAGCAGAGCTGAAGAGCACTGTCCACCCCTGAATTAAACACTGGGGGCAAAGTAGGCTTTCTCCCCTTAAAGTTACCAGTGTGCACTCCAGTCAGGGCAGTGGAAGCTGCCCTGGGTTTTGTCTTAAACTCTGATTTCCCTCCTGACATGTCACCTCGATTTCACTCCCTCTGTCAATCCCAGCCAGGACATTTTTGGCCAGCCACAAGTAGAAATAAAAGGAGACAAAAAAAATGCCCACATATTCTCTTTTCAAAGCTTGATAAAGAGTCTATTTTGGTAGTTAGTTAGCACACAAATGCTCAAGACTTAGCTGCATAACTTCTCCTAACCCACTCAGTCATGTCAGACCAACAGTCTTTGTGCTTGCTCCATGGGGTAGATACAAGGGAGGAAACACATGACATGGATGGGAACATGTTGCTTATCTGTAGCAGGCACAGCTACAACTGCTTGTGCAAACCTCTGGCCTGGAGAATGACTTCACAGGGTCAGAGGATTTTAGGGGTCGGAAGGGATCTCCAAAGTCATTGAGTTCAACCCCTTTGCCAGGGCAGGACCATAGAATCCAGCACAGGTCACACAGGAACACATCCAGACAGGGCTGGAAAGGCTCCAGAGAAGGAGACTCCACAACCTCTCTGGGCAGCCTGCTCCAGGGCTCTGGGACCCTGACAACGACTAAGTTCCTCCTCATGTTGAGGTGGAACCTCCTGTGCTGGAGTTTATATCCACTGCCCCTTGACCTATCCCAGGGCGAATCTGAGCAGAGGCTGTCCCTTCCCTCTTGACCCCCAGCCCTCAGCTATTGATAGACATTGATCAGATCCACTCTCAGTCTTCTCCTCTCCAGGGCTTTCAGCCTCTCCTCCCCAGGCAGTGCTGCAGTCCCTTCAGCAGCCTTGGAGCCCTCCCTTGGCCTCTCTCCAGCAGATCCCTGTCCCTCCTGAGCTGGGCAGCCCAGACCTGGATGCAATATTGCAGGTGAGGTCTCAGCAGGGCAGAGCAGAGGGGGAGGAGAACCTCCCTGGCTCTGCTGGCCACACTCCTCCAGATGCCCCCCAGGATCCAACTGTCCCTTTTGGCCCCCAGGGCACATTGCTGTCCCATGCAGAACTTGTTCTCCACCAGCACTCCCAGGTCCTTCTCCAGCAGAGACTCCAGTCTCCCTAGAGCCTTCTCTTCTCCAGGCTGAGCACCCCCACCTCCCTCAGCCTGTTCTTGTAGCAGAGCTGCTCCAGCTGCTCCAGGAGTTTGCTGTGGGGAACAGTGTCAAAGGCCTTGCTGAAGTCCAGGCAGACCACATCCACAGCCTGCCCCACATCCACCAGGCAGTCACCTGGGCATAGAAAGAGGTCAGGTTGGTCAGGCAGGACATGTCTCTCCTGAATTCATGCTGGCTGGCCCTGATCCCTCAGCCATCCTGTGGGTGCTGTGTGCCACAAGTTGGTACCTTGGGCCAAGGCAATATTCTTGGAAAGATGCCCTTGATTAAATTAGATTTGTTATTGTTTTGCCCAGCACTATGATTTTTTTGGTTGCAATGCTGAACCTTTGTGCATGTTTCCAGGCACTGCATGCATTTGTGACATCAAATCACTCCCTGA
The DNA here is from genome assembly GCA_011125475.1 of Melanerpes aurifrons. NCBI lineage: Eukaryota > Metazoa > Chordata > Aves > Piciformes > Picidae > Melanerpes > Melanerpes aurifrons. The sequence goes on from WWNC01000001.1 coordinate 2,040,875, forward strand.
TCTGAATTAAATGTCTGCATAAATAAAAGATCTGGCCTTAAATATCACCTCAGCAGCAAATCACAATCAGACCCCGCAGCTGATTACACCAGCCAGGTAAATCCTCCCTGCAGATATTGAAGGAGATACTGCAAATATTTCCCAGACTTCCTTTCCCTGGAAAGTTGGTTATCTTCTTAATTCAGGAAGGTGTTAACTACCCAATAAATTCAGCATATCCCTCGTTGTAAGCTGTCAGGATGTGACATAACATCCTATAACATGATGCTACATGGTACATAATGCCTTAAATTAAAAAGAAAAAGCAAGCAAGACATTTCTTTCAGAGAGAGAGTAGGTAGCTAATCTGAATATTTGGGGTAATTGGCTCGAGGAAGAAAGGGAGAGATCATTATTTCAGGTTCCCCAGTGAGTGTTAATTAGTCCTATTGCTTCATTGTTTGACAAAGAGAACACTGCTCGTGCTGCTAAATCTCTCCTGACACCCAGGCTTTTGCAGCACAGGTATTTTAAAACCACCTGGAGTGACTGACAGGTGAGGATTTCTATTCATAGTTCAGCCTGCCTGCAGTGGCAAAGTTGCCTTGTGTTGGAGGCAGGAGGCTTTGCTCCTCCTGATCATCAGAAGCTTTATTTTTTTCCAACAGCAAAGAACAACTTGCACCCTGACTGGGGGGGGGGGGAACAAATGGGAGTCCTCTATTTATAAGTATAAAGGGTACATGCTTTGCTTGAAGAACACAGCCCCAACCCCGTGCTTAGGCAGCCAGTCAACAGCTACAGGTAAATCACAAGCACTGTGCTGTCATCCAGGGCCAGCTCTTGAGGTGGCAGGGTGGCAGCATCACACCTGTCAAACTTCTGTTGCCTTTGCTTTTGACAGCCAGATCTTGAGCACTAAAAACTTAGGTAAGTGAGAAACAGCATCACAAAGGGAGCTGTGTGGCTCCCTGGAGCTCTGATGGGATTAAACTGGCCAAGAAAGGGGGGAGAAATATTGTCTCTCCTGCCTCCATGAACCTCAGATCAAGGATCTCCTTCCAAATAACTTTAATTTACTGCAGTCAAACAGTTTGATGGAAAGGACTTAGAGAGAACCAGCAGAAAGTTATGGGATGGTCTGCCATTGCCAGACACGTGAGGGGCTTTCAAACTGTGCTTCCACCTCCTCCAATCTGAAGACTCTTCCCCTCCTAACAGGATGACTGTTTGCATCCAGACAACTATGTGGGAATTGGGGGAGAGGATCTGGAATGGGTTTTTTGAGGAGAGGCTGAGGGAGCTGGGGTTGCTTAGCCTGCAGAAGAGGAGGCTCAGGGGAGACCTTCTTGCTCTCTCCAGCTCCCTGAAGGGAGGTTGTAGCCAGGTGGGGGTTGGTCTCTTCTCCCAGGCAACCAGCAGCAGAACAAGAGGACACAATCTCAAGCTGTGCCAGGGGAAAGTTTAGGCTTGATCTTAGAAAGAAGTTCTTCACAGACAGAGAGATTTGGCCATTGGGATGTGCTGCCCAGGGAGGTGGTGGAGTCGATGTCCCTGGAGGTGTTTAAGGAGGGACTGGATGAGGCACTCGGTGCCATGGTCTAGTTGATTAGTTAGGGTTGGGTGATTGGTTGGACTGGATGGTCTGGGAGGTCACTTCCAAGCTGGGTGATTCTGTGAGTCTATGAATTAACCAGAACAGTATCTGAATGCCAGTGTGGCATCCCAGCTTTGGCAAGAACTACCCTGTCCCAGAAAAGACTGCATTACTTTTTATCCATTTCAATGCTTCCCTTGCAGGCCAGGTCTAAGTGCACTTCCTGGCTGCTTTTGTCTGGGGGAAAAACAGGTAGAGAGTTCCAAAACAAAAGAGAATAAATAGTCAGACTTCTGTGGGATATGACTGGAAATAAACACACAAACAATCCCAAACCCAAAGTGAAGACAAAGGGCTACACTTCTTCTGTGACTTTACTGACTTCACTGAAGACTGCCCAGTGACTGCACTGCTAGACATTGCTTAGATGATCTGCTTTCTTTTTAGGTAGGACTTGTGACCTTTTATTATCTACCTCATAAATATACTGGAGATTTGCCTTCACAGAATCACAGAAATCACAGAAACATTCAGGTTGGAAAAGAGCCTCAGGATCAACAAGTGCAACCCAGAGCCCTACTCTACAAGGCTCAGTCCTAAACCAGAGCCCTAAGCATCACATCCAAACCACCCTGAAACACAGCCAGGCTTGGGGACTCCACCACTTCCCTGGGCAGCACATTCCAATCCCTGACCATTCTTGCCATGAAAAAATGCTTCCTAATATCCAGTCTAAACCTACCCAGTGGCTGCTTGAGGCCATTCCCTCTTGTTCTGTAACTGTTTACTTGTGAGAAGAGACCAGCAGCAGCCTCTCCACAACCTCCTTTGAGGTAGTTGTAGACAGCAATGAGGTCTCCCCTCAGCCTCTTCTTTTCCACACTAACCATCCACAGCTCCTTCAGTCTCTCTTCATCAGATTCATTCCCCAGGGCCTTCATGCAATATCATGAAGCCTACAGTGCTGTGTAATTGGTAAGAGTCACCCTGGCCACCGTTATTCAGTGTCTTGTAACAGTGAGGTTCTGTCAGCATCTACAATAGGAGCATCCTGTGTCAAAGGTGGTGACACCATCTGTGATGTTGAAGGGTACAAAACCTCCACCCACAGTGTGAGGACATGCAACACCAACAACCTACTACTGATTCATGATTACATTTTAAATGGGCATTAGGTACAGCATCAAGAGCAGTGTGGGCAGCCTTGTGTGACCCTTGGCTCTGCTCTGCTGAGACCTCACCTCCAATCCTGCCTCCAGTTCCGGTGTCCCCAGCAGGAGAAGGACACAGAGCTGCTGGAGAGAGTCCAGAGGAGAGTCACAAAGATGAGCTAAGTTTGCAGCAGCTCTGCTGTGAGCACAGGCTGAGGGAGCTGGGGGTGTTCAGTCTGGAGAAGAGAAGGCTCAGAGCTGCCTTCCAATAGCTGAAGGGATCCTGCAGGAAGGCTGCAGAGGGATTTTCCATCAGGGGGTCTAGAGACAGGACAAAGGGGAATGGTTTGAAGCTGAGGCAGAGCAGGGTCAGAGTGGAGCTGAGGAAGAAGTTGTTCAGCAGGAGGCTGCTGAGACTCTGGCCCAGGCTGCCCAGGGAGGCTGTGGCTGCCTCCTGCCTGGGGGTGTTGAAGGCCAGGCTGGATGAAGCCTTGAGCAGCCGAGTCTGGTGGAGTAGTTGCAGTAGACAATCTCTGAGGTCCTATCCAGCCTGAGCCATTCTAGGATTCTATATTATAATAGCAAACTGCATCCCATCTTGTCCACTGAAACTTCAAGAGCAAGGTGTTTTGTGACTACATTTGTAGGTCATTCTTCCATGACAGTAGAATTGTTCCCTCAGTGTCTGAGCCCCTATGGGCTATTGGCCATTGGAATGTGCTGCCCAGGGTGGTGGTGGAGTCACCATCACTGGGGGTGTTTAGGAAGAGACTGGATGGGGTGCTTGGTGCCATGGTTTAGTTGATTAGGTGGTGTTGGGTGATAGGTTGGACTGGATGATCTCAAAGGTCTTTTCCAACCTGTTCTGTTCTATTCTATTCTATTCTATTCTATTCTATTCTATTCTATTCTATTCTATTCTATTCTATTCTATTCTATTCTATTCTATTCTATTCCCCTATGTGTTATTGGCCATTGGAATGTGCTGCCCAGGGAGGTGGTGGAGTCCCTGTCCCTGGAGGTGTTCAAAAAAGCTTGGATGTGGCACTTGGAGCCATGGTTCAGTTGTCAGGAGGTGTTGGGTGACGGGTTGGACTTGATGATCTCTGAGGTCTTTTCCAACCTTATTGATTCTATGATTCTATGTGTTCTTCCCCTCTTGGGGAGCATGAGAAGCCCCTGTGCTCAACAGAGCTATGTACACAAATCCAGAAAAGGTCTCTTCCCCATTCTAATGATACCTTGCTTTGCAGCCTGTGACATTTAACATTTCCGAGGCACCACACAGACATTAACTAATGAATCCTGACAACACCCCTGTGAGGTAAGTGTCTATAATCATCACCATTTGCAGGTGGTGAGGCTGACACAGGGGCCAGCTTCCTACACGAGCTACAGTAGGGATACATTTAGCCAGATGAGTTAAGTGTCACAAAGAATTGGAAACTACTCCTTTCAGCATGTTCACAGCTAGGGCTGAGAAGGGAAAAAAAGCCAAACCCTGGGGTTTCCCCTTTGCAGTCCTCAGACCCTGGGTACCTAAGGAGTTCAAGCCATTGAGGACCACACCTCCAGCTGCCCCCAGCAGCTGCAATTCTTCTGCCTCCACACAATCCTGCTGCTCACACCAGCACTGAGCTGAGTCCAAAGGGCTCTCTGAAGAGTTCTGCACTTTATGCCTGATTACAACAGAAAAGAACTGAAATGGCTTTGTGTTCATATTGGTTTAATCTCATTTTGTTTTATTTTCTTTTCCCTTTGGCAGCACCTGGTCCCTCCAGGAGCCTGGGTTTAGGTTTTGCTGCTTTGCACCAACACCCTGTGCTTGCAGACACGTTAACACTGAGCTGCAGACAACCACATATTGGTAATGAGCCCGTTTTGTGCCTTGGCTCATGGAAAAGAATGTGGAAATGCCTTGCTCTGTGCTGCTTTTCCCTCTGACAGTACTGATACAGTGCCCCAGGCACTCTGGGAATAATAGCAGAAGGTTAACTGACAATTGCATGTGTATTTACACCTAGAGCCTGATATTATCATATTGTTCAAGAGAGGAAAAAAAGCTGAGGCTAGAAGGAGCAACTAAATAAACTTCTAGCTGGTGAAAGCAGGTGAAAGCAAGAGGAGAGCTCACGTAGCTTGCAGGTTGTGTGCACAGCGTTTCACAAAGCCCTAAGAATCCTAGAGGAGCTGCAAGGAGAAAACAAAAGCATTGAGGAAAAAAACAACCCCTAAACAACAAGAAAGAGTCAGCCTACAGAAGGCTACAGAATTGAGCAGGTTGGAAAAGATCTCAGAGATCATCAAGCCCAACCTGTCACCCAGCACCATCTGATCAACTCAACCATGGCACCAAGGGCCTCAGCCAGGCTCCTCTTAAACACCTTCAGGGATGGGGACTCCACCACCTCCCTGGGCAGCACATCCTAGTGGCCAATCTCTCTTGCTGGGAAGAGCTTCTTCCTAACCTCCAGCCTAAACCTCCCCTGGCACAGCTTGAGACTGTGTCCTCTTGTTCTGGTGCTTGTTGCCTGGGAGAAGAGACCAACCCCCACCTGGCTACAACCTCCCTGCAGGGAGTTGTAGAGAGCAATGAGGTCTCCTCTGAGCCTCCTCTTCTCCAGGCTGAACAGCCCCAGCTCCCTCAGCCTCTCCTCCCAGGGCTGTGCTCCAGACCCCTCCCCAGCTTTGTTGCCCTTCTCTGGACACCTTCCAGATGACTGAAAGAGCTCAGAGCACTGAGTTGGCACATTGAACAGGCTTCACTATGGCACCTCTGTCAGAGAAATGCCTGTAACAATTGTTACAGCCCTCAATAAAGTGTTAGAGCAGAGCCCTTAGCAAACAAGTACTCAGGATACAGAATCCCTGAATGTTAGGGGCTGGAAGGGACCTCAAAAGATCATCCAGTCTGACCCTCTGAGATGACTGCAAGAGGCAGGATGAGGAGATGAGTCCACCATTAGACTGGATGAGTCCAACATCACTTGGTTTGCAGATGACACCCAGCTGGGGGCAGGTGTGGATCTGTTAGAGGGTAAGAGAGCTCTGCAGAGGGACCTTGACAGGCTGGACAGATGGGCAGAGTCCAACAGGATGGCATTTAACAATTCTTGAACACCTCCAGGGATGGTGACTCCAGCACTGCCCTGGGCAGACCATTCCAGTATTTCAGAACCCTTTCAGTGAAGAAATATTTCCTGATATCCAGCCTGAACCTTCCCTGGTCCAGCTTGGAAGCATTTCCTCTGCTCCAGTCCCTTGCCACCAAGGAGCAGAGGCTGTCCCCTCCTCACTCCAACCTCCCCTCAGGGAGCTGTAGAGAGCAATGAGGTCTCCCTCAGCCTCCTCTTCTCCAGCCTCAACACCCCCAGCTCCCTCAGCCCCTCCTCATAGCCCAGGGGCTCCAGGCCCTTCTCCAGCCTTGCTGCCCAGCTCTGGACAGGCTCCAGCCCCTCAATGTCCTTCCTGGAGTGAGAGGTCCAGAGCTGAACACAGCACTCAAGGAGTGGCCTCCCCAGTGCTGAGCACAGGGGGATGGTGACCTCCTGTCCCTGCTGCCCACCCTGCTTCTGATCCAAGCCAGGATGCCATTGGCCTTCTTGGCCATCTGGGCACTGCTGGCTCATGGTCAGTCAGCTGTCAGCCAACACCCCCAGGTGCCTCTCCAAGCTGCAGCTTTCCAGCCACACATCCCCAGGTCTGTAGCTCCCCATGGGGTTGCTGTGACCCAGGTGCAGGACCTGGCACTTGAACTTCATGCAGTTAGCCTTGGCCCATGGTCTCACCTGCCCAGGTGCTGCTGCAAAGCCTCCCTGCCCTCGAGCAGAGGGACACAGCCACCCAGCTTGGTGTCACCTGCACGCTCCCTGATCGTTTGGATCCTGTGGTATCAAGCACTGACGAAAGAAGTTGTGTAACGCTGATGTGATCCTCAAAATAGCACCTTGGGAGCTCAAAGCTAGGGCACAGATACATTTTTTTCTACTAATTCCTGCTATATTTAGCATTGTGCTGCTCTCACAGTTCCCTCAATAAGCTTCTGTTAAGGGAAATGTCAGATGCCTAATTCAAACATGCCAAAGGCCCAACACTACTGAGAGAAGATGTCCCACCAGCAAGGTCATTGGATTCCTAGATCAACAGCAGCTGATGTCAAATTTTCACAGGAACTCTAAATCTAGGGCTGGAAGAGGGAGAGCATGAGGCTTGCAGACAGAGAGAGCTCATCCTCTTTGTCTGCCTGGAAATCCAGTTTACAGTGCCCAGATCTGAAGTGCAGAATCTCTGGACAAAAATGAAGTGTCAGAGACTTTTCAAGCAGACTCATTTCTGTGTTTCACCCATTCCTTCAGCATGTGCTCTGTGGGTTGTGGCTTTCCTGTGCTGCTCTCTTTAGAATCACAGAATTGTATAAATAAATACAAAGAAAATAAAAACAATTAAAACCCAACTTTAAACTATCAGAGAATTGTCAGGGCTGGAAGGGACCTCAAGGCTCAGCCAGCTCCAACCCCCCTGCCATGGGCAGGGACACCTCACACTCCAGCAGGTTGCTCACAGCCACATCCAGCCTGGCTGCAAACACCTCCAGGCAGGAGGCTTCCACCACCTCCCTGGGCAGCCTGTGCCAGGCTCTCACCACCCTCATGGGGAACAACTTCTTTCTCACATCCAATCTCAATCTCCCCATTTCTAGTTTTGCTCCATCCCCCCCAGTCTTATCACTCCCTGTCACCCTCAAAAGTCCCTCCCCAGCTTTCTTGGAGCCCTCTTCAGATCCTGGAAGGCCACAATTAGGTCTCCTCAGAGCCTTCTCTTCTACAGACTGAACAACCCCAATTCTCAGTCTAGATACAGGGACACCTCACACTAGATCAGGTTGCTCAGAGCCACATCCAGCCTGACCTTAAAAACCTCCAGGGATGGAGCTTCTACCACCTCCCTGGGCAACCTTGCCAGATTTTTATCAGGCCCAGCTGTATTTGAAGAGATGAGGAAACAGCTAAACTCTGGAGCAGTGCTGAGTGTTCCAACACCACTCAAGTCAGCAGTTCATGTTAGTCTAAGTCTAAGGAGCTGCATAGACGAGCCTCATTTCACAGAATCACAGAATATTAGGGGCAGAGTGCATGGCATTTACAAGCATCAAGTAATCAGGGAGTGGACATTAAATTGACACTAATGTAGAAAGATGCTTATTGGTAAGCCTCAATAGCTGCACCACCCTGTGCATGGGGACAGCACACCATAGAGAGGAGTGCTTCTAAAAGCATTAATGAGGGAGATGTTAGGGACACCTAGAACTACATTTTTCACAGTATCATATTATCAGTCAGGGTTGGAAGGGACCACAAGGATCATCTAGTTCCAACCCCCCTGCCATGGGCAGCGACACCCCACACTAGATCAGCCTGGCCAGAGCCTCAGCCAGCCTGGGCTTAAACACCTCCAGGGACGGCACCCCAACCACCTCCCTGGACAACCCATTCCAGGGATTCACCACTTTCATGGGGAAGAGCTTCCTCCTCACCTCCAGCTTCATTCCATTCCCCCTAGTCCTATCACTCCCTGAGATCCTGAGAAGTCCCTCCCCAGCCTCCTTGTAGCCCCCTTCAGATCCTGAAAGGCCACAATGAGGTCACCTCAGAGCCTTCTCTTCTCCAGCCTGCACAACCCCAACTCCCTCAGTCTGTCCTCACAGCAGAGCAGCTCCAGCCCTCTGCTCCTCCTCCTGGCCCTTCTCTGGACACCCTCCAGCACATCTCTTTATTATGCTGGCCTGAGCTAAGGGAATAGATCTAAGCTGATAATTTCTTTAGGAGAATGGGGAGCAGAATCCCCCCTGACATGAGCTGGTTCACACCAATGGAGTGAAGCTGCCTCTGCATGGTCTTTCATTTCTGAAGCTGCCACACTCCTGCCATGTCAATCAACAGGATGTGATGCATGTTGCTTTGAAGTTCATCATCAGGTATCACTGAGTGCTGCCTGCCACACCACATCCTCCACAAGGGCAATGTGCTGTAGGAGAGTTCAGTCCTGTGGCTAGGAAAAGAGGATGGAGACTTCTCCCTGCCTCGTGCTGCACACATTTAATTAAGAGCAGAATAAATAATTAGAATAGCAATATGCTGCACCTCAGACATCTTCCTGCAATTATGGCAATTGCTTCACTCATCTGAAAAAACAACCCAGCTTTTTTTCTTCTTCTTTTCCAATTGTCACAAGGGAGTTGCTGCTAACAAACAAAGACAAAATGTGACTTTGCCTGGTGCTAACAGATTTGTCTTTGTTCCCTCATCTAATTCCTCTAAAGCTACCACCATAATGCTGCTGAGACAGTACTATGGATCCTTTACAGGCAAGTAAAGGATCCAGAGGGATCTGGACAGGCTGGAGAGGTGGGCACAGGCCAACCTCATGAGATTCAACAAGACCAAGGGCAGGGTCCTGCAGCTGGGTGGAGGCAATCCCAGATACAAATGCAGGCTGGGCAGGGACTGGCTGGAAAGCAGCCCTGAGGAGAGAGACCTGGGGGTGCTGGGGGAGGAGAAGCTCACCAGGAGCTCTCAGTGTGCACTTGCAGCCCAGAGAGCCAATCAGAGCCTGGGCTGCAGCAGGAGAAGTGTGGCCAGCAGGGCAAGGGAGGTGATTCTCCCCCTCTGCTCAGCTCTGGGGAGACCCCACCTGGAGTACTGCCTCCAGTTCTGGAGCCCCTAGTACAAGAGGGATCTGGAGGTGCTGGAAGGTGTCCAGAGCAGGGCCACGAGGATGATCAGAGGGCTGGAGCACCTCTCCTATGAGGACAGACTGAAGGAGTTGGGGCTGTTCAGTCTGGAGAAGAGAAGGAACTGGATGATCCTTGTGGTCCCTTCCAATCCTGACTGATACTGTGATACTTCTATGGTACTAAGGACAGGAGGAACTGCAGCCAGGTAAGGATGTAGAGCTACTGTTCTTTGAAGTTTCTGGTGTAGCTTGATAGGTCACACTGTGCTGGAGTGAAATACATGGAAGGACAAAGGGCAGTGGATATAAACTCCAGCACAGGAGGTTCCACCTCAACATGAGGAGCAACTTCTTCACTGTAAGGGTCACAGAGCATTGGAAAAGACTGCCCAGAGAGGTTGTTGTGGAGTCTCCTTCTCTGGAGACTCTCAAGACCCATCTGGATGTGCTGCTGTGTGACCTGTGCTGGATTCTATGCTCCTGCTCTGGCAGGGGGATTGGACTGAATGGTCTTTGGAGGTCCCTTCCAATCTCTAGCATACTCTGATCCTGTGAAGTTAGGAGTTTCCCTTGAGGAAATATCATCAGATGCACTTGTTTTGTGCAAGTCAACCTCGTGGGGTTCAACAAGACCAAGAGAAAGGTCCTACTGCTGGGTCAAGGCAATTCCAAGCACTGATACAGGCTGGGCAGGGACTGGCTTGAAAGCAGCCCTGAAGATAAGGCCCTGGGGGTGCTGGGGGAGGAGAAGCTCAACAGAAGCCAGCAGTGAGTACTTGCAGCCCAGAAAGCCAAGCAGAGCCTGGGCTGCAGCAAGAGAAGCACCTTTAAACAGTCAGGCTTGGGAACTCCACCAGCTTCCTGGGCAGCACATTCCAATCCCTGAGCACACTTGCTGGGAAAAATGTCTTCCTATTGTCCAGTCTAAACCTACCCAGACACAGCTTGAGGTCATTCCCTCTTGTTCTACCTGGGAAAAGAGACCAACAGCAGCCTCTCCACAACCTCCTTTCAGGTAGTTGTAGAGAGCAATGAGGTCCCAGCTCCCCCAGCCTCTCCTCCCCAGACCCCTCCCCAGCTTTGTTGCCCTTCTCTGGACACCTTCCAGCAACTCAACATCTTTCCTAAACTGAGGCAGAAGAACGAGGAACAGTTTGAAATGAGTTAAAAATCACTCTGAAGTCTCTGGCTTATTATCTGTAGCTTTCTGGTCTGCTGCCAGAGGGTGAGGAGCAGCGAAGTGGCTGGGTCAGAGCCGTGAGCTTGTCGTGCTGCTTGGGAAGCATTTGTCTCTCTGAGGTCTCCAGCCTGGTGCCTCTGAACGTGGTAGACTTTGTCATGTGTTCTTGAAGTCACCAACCCATCAGTGCATTGAATAGCTCAATGATGTCAAAGCACAGCCCTCTCTGGAGAACTGACTCAGGCCTTCTGTCTTGCTGGACTGGTGTCAAAACTTCTGTAGGATCAAGCTGGGTGGGAGCCAAGGAATAGGCTCTTGTAGAATCACTGGCACATCCCCTCAAATTTTCTGGGTTTATGTCAAGATACTGACAAGGCCATTCTGTTTCCCTTAGCTTCTGCAGAGGAGAGTATGTGGCAGGGTATCCATTTTATTATGCAGGAATGGTAAGGCTGCAAATCACAAGATCCTTACTCTTTCTCCTCTCCAGAGGGTCCTGCATAAGGCAGGAGTGGGACAGTCACTGCATTTTCAATACCCACCTGGGCAAGCCTCATCACATCTAGGACAGATCTATTACTTGTGTCAGGGTGGAAGAAGAGGGAGATCAGGAACCTCACGTCACTTTTGTTTGAGACCTTCTGTTAAGGCTCCTTTTATCTCACAAGTTTCTCATTTCCACTGCTTGAAAGGAAATGCTGGGAAATCACTACAGGACTAAGGACAGAAGATCCCACCCAGGACATTACAATAAGATGGAGATAATTATTAAGGAGCCTACAAGAAAGCTGGGGAGGATCTCCTGAGGGTGTCAGGGAGTGATAGGACTGGGGGTGATGAAGCAAAACTAGAAATGGGGAGATTGAGATTGGATGTCAGGAAGAAGTTGTTGCCCATGAGGGTGGTGAGAGCCTGGCACAGGCTGCCCAGGGAGGTGGTGGAAGCTTCATCCCTGAAGGTTTTTGCAGCCAGGCTGGATGTGGCTGTGAGTAACCTGCATTCAGAGAAGTGTGACCAGCAGATCCAAGGAGGTTCTCCTCCCCCTCTACTCTGCCCTGCTGAAACCTCCCCTGGAATATTGCATCCAGTTCTGGGCTCCCCAGTTCAGGAGGGACAGGGATCTGCTGGAGGACAACAAGGATGTTGAAGGGACTGCATCACTGCCTGGGGAGGAGAAGCTGAGAGCCCTGGGGCTGTTCAGTCTGGAGAGGAGAAGGCTGAGAGGGATCTGATCAATGTCTATCAATAGCTGAGGGCTGGGGGTCAGGAGGGAGGGGACAGGGACAGGCTCTGCTCACTTGCACCCTGGGATACAAGAAGGGTCAGTGGATGGAAACTTCAACCCAGGAGGTTCCACCTCAACATGAGGAGGAACTTCTTCCCTGGGAGGGTCCCAGAGCCCTGGAGCAGGCTGCCCAGAGAGGTTGTGGAGTCTCCTTCTCTGGAGCCTTTCCAGCCCTGTCTGGATGTGTTCCTGTGTGACCAGAGCTGGGTTCTCTGCTCCTGCTCTGGCAGGGGGGTTAGACTCAATGGTCTTGGAGTTTAGTCTGGCCTCTGCTGTGAAGGACAACAAAAAGTCCTTCTATAAATACATTAATAGCAAGAGGAAGGGCAGAGACAACCTCCACTCCTTGGTGGACACGGAGGGGAACATTGTATCAAGGGATGAGGAAAAGGCAGAGATACTTAACACCTTCTTTGCCTCAATTTTTACTAGCAGGACAGAATGTCTTCCAGACAGCTGGCCTCCAGAGCTGGCAGAAGGAGCCAGGGAGCAGCATAGTTTTCCACTGTTCCAAAATGGGGTAGTTGGTGATCTGCTCAGCTGCCTGGATCCCCACAAGTCCATGGGACCAGATGGGATCCATCCTAGGGTGCTGGAGGAGCTGTCAGAGGAGCTGGCCAAGCCGCTTTCCATCATTTTCCAGCAGTCCTGGCTCACTGGCGAGGTCCCAGAGGACTGGAAGCTGGCCAACGTGGTGCCCATCCATAAGAAGGGCCGGTTGGATGAGCCAGGGAATTACAGACCTGTCAGCCTGACCTCAGTGCCAGGCAAGATCATGGAACAGGTCATCCTGAGTGCATTAACACAGCACTTAGAGGATGGCCAAGGGATCAGGCTCAGCCAACATGGATTTAGGAAGGGCAGGTCCTGCCTGACCAACCTGATCTCCTTCTATGATCAGGTGAACCGCCTGGTGGATGTGGGGAGGCCTGTGGATGTAGTTTACCTGGACCTCAGCAAGGCCTTTGACACTGTCCCCCATAGCAAACTCCTGGCCAAGCTGTCAGCCCATGGCTTGGACAGCAGCACTCTGAGCTGGGTTAGGAACTGGCTGGATGGCCGAACCCAGAGAGTGGTGGTGAATGGTGTCACATCCGGCTGGCGGCCAGTCACTAGTGGAGTCCCCCAGGGATCAGTGCTGGGCCCCATCCTCTTTAACATCTTTGTTGATGATCTGGATGAGGGCATCGAGTCTATCATCAGTAAATTTGCTGATGACACCAAGCTGGGGGCAGGAGTTGATCTGCTAGAGGGTAGAGAGGCTCTGCAGAGGGACCTCGACAGGCTGGACAGATGGGCAGAGGCCAAGGGCAGGAGATTGAACACACCCAAGTGCCGGGTTCTGCACATTGGCCACAACAACCCCATGCAGTGCTACAGGCTGGGGTCAGAGTGGCTGAAAGCGGCCAGGCAGAGAGGGACCTGGGGGTGCTGGTTGATGGTAGGCTGAACATGAGCCAGCAGTGTGCCCAGCCAGCCAGGAGGGCCAATGGCATCCTGGCCTGCATTAAGAACAGTGTGGCCAGCAGGAGCAGGGAGGTCATTCTGCCCCTGTACACTGCACTGGTTAGGCCACACCTCGAGTCCTGTGTCCAGTTCTGGGCCCCTCAGTTTAGGAAGGAGGTTGACTTGCTGGAACGAGTCCAGAGAAGAGCAACAAAGTTTGTGAGGGGCTTGGAACACAGCCCTGTGAGGAGAGGCTGAGGGAGTTGGGGCTGCTTAGCCTGGAGAAGAGGAGACTCAGGGGTGACCTTCTTGCTCTCTACAACTACCTGAAGGGGGGTTGTAAATGGGCAGAGGTTGGTCTCTTCTCCCAGGCAGCCAGCACCAGAACAAGAGGACACAGTCTCAGGCTGCACCAGGGGATGTTCAGGCTGGAGGTCAGGAGGAAGTTTTACACAGAGAGAGTGATTGCCCATTGGAATGGGCTGCCTGGGGAGGTGGTGGAGTCGCCGTCACTGGAGGTGTTCAGGAGGAGACTTGATGGGGTGCTTGGTGCCATGGTTTAGTTGATTAGGTGGTGTTGGATGGTAGGTTGGACGTGATGATCTTGAAGGTCTCTTCCAACCTGTTTTATTCTATCTTCAGAGGTGCCTTCCAACCCCTGACATCCTGTGAGCCTGTGATGGAAGCCAGTCACAGGTTTTTAAAAGCACTTAAGCACCTCTGCCTCATACTTCTAAATATCCAGTCCTAAGTCACTTCTGAAATTGCAATGTGTGTGTTTGGATGCTCTTGGAAACTTTTCCTTTGATATTCCCTAAAGGTTATCCACATCATTGGCCATGGGCAAGGTTGTTTTTAAGTAGCTTCTGATATCTCCATCCCATTTCAGTTGAAACTTGCCATGCAGATGAATTCACTGCAGTTTGGGTTTGCAACTGAAAACAATGCTTGATTTATATTGCTTGCAATCAAATTGAAAAGGAGAGCAGTTTAACTGTGTTTAGGAAAGTGCAGTGCAGTGTTGACAAAGCCAACCTCTAGAGCTGATGCTTCATCAGCCTGACAGGTCACTGGTAACCTGAATGAGAAACTCTCAGGAAATAAATACCCCCCTGACTTTACTTTGATTTCATGAGCTGGTGTTTTAATCCATCAGTTGTTGGAAAGCCCCACACCTGAGCAGGCATTCCAGTCTTTCTGGAGCAACCTAAGGTAAGCTCAGCTTGTCTTAAAATGCAGCTCTGTGTGTTTGGGATGAGAGATCTCAGCAAATCAAATGTCCTCTTGCCCTCATCTGCAATCTTGCTGTAATTCCATGGACTCCTGCTGCATGGAAACACCACCAGCATGCATGGCTTGGGAACATCTGTCTGTGTGTTTGGAAACAAACAAAATACAGAATAAAGAATTAACCAGGTTGGAAAAGACCTCAGAGGTCATCCAGTACAACCTATCACCCAACATCATGTGATCAACTAAACCATGGCTCCAAGTGCCTCATCCAGGCTCCTCTTAAACACCTCCAGGGATGGTGACTCCATCACCTCCCTGGGCAGCACATCCCAATGGCCAATCTCTCTTGCTGGGAAGAACTTCTTCCTCACCTCCAGCCCAAACTTCCCCTGGCACAGCTTGAGACTGTGTCCTCTTGTTCTGGTGCTGGCTGCCTGGGAGAAGAGACCAACCCCCAGATGGCTGCAACCTCCCTTCAGGGAGTTGTAGAGAGCAAGAAGGTCTCCCTGAGCCTCCTCTTCTCCAGGCTGAACAGCCCCAGCTCCCTCAGCCTCTCCTCACAGGGCTGTGCTCCAGACCCCTCCCCAGCTTTTTTGCCCTTCTCCAATGAGATGCAGAATACAGAATCAACTAGGTTGGAAAAGACCTTTGAGATCATCCAGTCCAACCTATCACCCAACACCATCTGATCAACTAAACCATGGCACCAAGTGCCTCATCCAGGCTCTTCTTAAACACCTCCGGGGTGGTGACTGCACCACCTCCCTGGGCAGCACATCCCAATGGCCAATCTCTCTTGCTGGGAAGAATTTATTCCTAACATCCAGCCTGAGCCTCCCCTGGCACAGCTTGAGACGGTGTCCTCTGGAGCATACAACGAGGAAAGGCTAAGTCTGGGTTTTGATTCTGGAGGTCTGTAGCCAACCTTATTATATTTAAAATGCTACTTCTAGGAGTTGCACACCGTATTTCCTAATAATTACTATAGATGGAAACATAATTTAGTGTATTTTTACAGGCCTAGTACATTTTGTTCCATTGTAAACCATATTTCCTGATAATTACTATAGATAGACAAATAATTTAGTATATTTTTATAGGGTGAGTACATTTTTATGGTATGGTAAACCATATTTCCTTATAATTACCAGAGAGAGAAAAAATAATTTATCTTTTTATAGGTTAGTACATTTTTATTACTGTACAATTCCTGCAGATTAAGGACTTTGTGCTTTCACTTTCTTTTTTTAAAGGAGTCACAGAGCCGGAAGAAATTCTTCCCAGCAAGAGAGGTTGGCCATTGGAATGGGCTGCCCAGGGAGGTGGTGGAGTCATCATCACCTCCAGTGATGGTGCTGGTGGGGTGCTGGTGGCTGAGAAGCGCAACAGCAGCCAGCAGTGAGCACTTGCAGCCCAGAGAGCCAAGCAGAGCCTGGGCTGCAGCAAGAGAAGCAGAGCCAGCAGGGCCAGGGAGGGGATTCTGCCCCTCTGCTCCACTCTGCTGAGACCACAGCTGCAGCTCTGGGGCCAGTGCTGGATCCACGAGGACAGGAAGGATCTGGAGGTGCTGGAAGGTGTCCAGAGAAGGGCCAGGAGGATGAGCAGAGGGCTGGAGCTGCTCTGCTATGAGAACAGACTGAGGGAGTTGGGGTTGTGCAGTCTGGAGAGGAGAAGGCTCCAAGGAGACCTAATTGTGGCCTTCCAGGATCTGCAGGGGGCTCCAAGAAAGCTGGAGAGGGACTTTTGAGGGTGTCAGGGAGTGATAGAACTGGGGGGGATGGAGCAAAACTAGAAATGGGGAGATTGAGATTGGCTGTGAGGAAGAAGTTGTTCCCCATGAGGGTGGTGAGAGCCTGGCACAGGTTACCCAGGGAGGTGGTGGAAGCCTCCTGCCTGGAGGTGTTTTCAGCCAGGCTGGAGGTGGCTGTGAGCAACCTGCTGTGGTGTGAGGTGTCCCTGCCCATGGCAGGGGGTTGGAACTGGGTGACCCTTGAGGTCCCTTCCAACCCTGACAATTCCATGATTCTATGTTTCTATGAAGTGTTTAAGAAGAGCCTGGATGAGGCACTCAGTGCCATGATTTAGTTGGTTAGATGGTGTTGGATGATGGGTTGGACTTGAATGTCTTTTCCAGCCTGGTTAATTCTCTACCCTGTATCCTGTGTTCTTTCTTTCTCACACATTCCCTCAGCCACCACGTTATTTATTTATTTATATAATTTTACACCTGGGGATGGCTTCTCCAACTTGTTGAGGCTACCCCACACACACACACTCTGGTTTGCATGGTGGAGTTTCCTCCCTAGATGTCTGTGCGGCAAATCTTGAAGGGAAGAACAAAAGGCTCCGCGCGACACCGCCGATGTTAATGACATTGTTAACGCGGTGACAGATTGCTTTTAATAGTAGATATGCACTTAATTGGAGGAAGTATAACAAAAAATGTGCTGTTTCAGACGACTCAAAAGAGTCACTCAGGAGCCATCACCCATTTACAGCCTTGTCTTCACCCAGATCACAACGGATGAGGACTGATCGACGTCGCCAGGCATGTGTGCGTGCGCCGCGTGCGCCTTCCGACAAGCCATTAAACAGTGTTTGTTAACCTTTAATTCAGATGTCTGCAGGAGGATAATGCAATGGAAAACACAAGTCAATGGAGGGTCGTAAAGCTGTTGCTGCTACAGTTTTTATTAGCCTGTTATTCAGTGCTGAATGCAGCTACACCCTGCAGCAAGTCTGGGGTAGGAAGTGCGACGTCGGTATATTATGATCCAAACTCAGCCCTATAAAATCAATGACAAGTGTTATGTCTGCTGCTGCCACCTTCTAAAAGGGAGAGGCTGGGCTGAAGGGGTGCAGGGGCACCACACTCAACATCTTTGTGCTATTAAGATTAACTCTGTCCAGTTCTGGGCTCCTCAGGTTGAGAAGGACATTGAGACACTTGAACGTGTCCAGAGAAGAGTGATGAGGCTGGGGAGGGGTCTGGAGCACAGCCCTGTGAGGAGAGGCTGAGGGAGCTGGGGTTGCTTAGTCTGGAGAAGAGGAGGCTCAGGGGAGACCTTCTTGCTGTCTACAACTCCCTGAAGGGAGGTTGTAGCCAGGTGGGGGTTGGTCTCTTCTCCCAGACAACAAGCACCAGAACAAGAGTCACAAGACACAGTCTCAAGCTGCACGAGGGGAGGTTTAGGCTGGATGTGAGGAGAAAGTTCTTCCCAGAAAGAGGATTGGCCATTGGGATGTGCTGCCCAGGGAGGTGGTGGAGTCACCATCCCTGGAGGTGTTCAAGAAAGGATTGGATGTGTCACTTGGAGCCATGTTTAGTTGGTCAGGAGGTGTTAGGTAATCGATTGGACTTGGTGATCTCTGAGGCCTTTTCCAACATTATTGACTCTATGAACCCCTTAGGCATGAAGCAGCATTCCAGGGTTCTGGACAAGGACTACTGCAGTCCTTAAGGTGAATCTTAGAATAGTTTCTGCTGGAAAAGACCTCTAAGATCATCAAACTCCAACTGTCAACCTAACACCACCATGGGCATTAAACCATGTCCCAGAGTGCCATATCTGGGGAAAGGCATTCCACCACAGATTCACAGATGGCCTTAGGTTGGAAGGGACCCTTAAAATCATGTAATCACAGGATGTCAGGTTTTGGAAGGCACTCAAAGAGATCATTGAGTCCTCCCCCCCTGCCAGAGCAGGACCATCATCATCTCTAAGCCCTCTGCAGTGAGCAGGGACACCTCCAGCTAGAACAGGCTGCAAATTGTATCCTTGGCTGCAGCCAGAGGAGTGTGGTCAGCAGGGCAAGAGAGGGGATTCTGCCCCCTGGCTCTGCTCTGTTGAGACCTCACCTCCAGTTCTGGTGTCCCCAGCATGAGAAGGACACAGAGCTGCTGCAGAGAGTCCAGAGGAGGGTCACATAGATGATCCAAGGGCTGGAGCAGCTCTGCTGTGGGGAAAGGCTGAGGGAGCTGGGGGTGTGCAGCCTAAAGAGAAGGCTCCAGGGAGACCTCAGAGCTGCCTGCCAATAGCTGAAGGGATCCTGCAGGAAGGCTACAGAGGGACTTTCCATCAGGGGGTCTAGAGACAGGCCAAGGGGGGATGGTTTGAAGCTGAGGCAGAGCAGGGTCAGACTGGAGCTGAGGAAGAAGTTCTTCAGCAGGAGGCTGCTGAGACTCTGGCCCAGGCTGCCCAGGGAGGCTGTGGCTGCCTCCTCCATAGAGCAGGCAAGGCAGGGAGGTTGGAGGAGATGAGCTCTGAGGTCTCTTCCAGCCTAAGCCATGCTATGATTCTATGACACTTACTCATTGCAGTGACAATCAGGACAGTATAGCTGATCCCCAGGGCATGCAGGAGTTAAATCCTTCTTAAGATGATATTAAAGCAAAATACAATCCCAGTGTACACCTCAGTGTGATTCTCCACTGCATTCCACTTAGCAAGGCTATCCTGTAGAAGCCACCTATTCCATCATCCAGGGGTTTGCATTTTGAGTAACAACTTGGTGACTGAAAGGCAACTCTGGAAGTGGCATTGAGCCAAGGAAGATGTTGAATATTCTGGAGCATGCAGTTAGCATTCAAAGAGGGCTTGATAAATTGCAAGAAAGATCTGAAATCAATAAGGATGTAAGGCAGTAGAAATAACTGCAAAGTGCCACCCCCACCAGGCTGCATAAATAAGAATGGGGAGAACCCTGGAAGCAGTAATGAAACTGAATCCAAGCTGAAAGGACCAATAATGTTATTGCAAGAAAAAGACAAATCTCATCTTGTAATGCAGCAGCACTCTTGTTCCATCCCAGACCTGAGGCAATTATTCCTCTCTGCCAAACACCAGAGAGTGGGCAACCGGAATTCTGTGTCCAGCTTTGAGCAGCAGAGGGTTAAGGCCAGGGAAGAACATTAAAGGTGAGGGAGAGACCCTCAAAACCAGCCAGAAAAATCAGGGGATGTCTTGTAGAGTTGTAAAGACAGGTTACAAGAGGGGGAAAAAAGAGAAGAGCTAATCTGCACTGGGGAGTTTTATGGGTGAATAGGTAAGGGAAAGCTTTTTGACTTAAAGGATAATTTAGTTGGGACAGATCAGCTGGAGATTCTGGCTTCTAGTCTGCATCTGTGTACACAGACTTGCTTGCAGAGGAGGAAAGATGTAGATAATGCTAACTGCTTGTCTCAACCCAGCAAAGCTAAACTGGTTCTAACTCAGAGCTGTGGAAACTACCTGGAGGGTTAAAGAAGTAGAGCTCTGTAAAAGCCACTTGGCCAAGAGGTCTTCTACTAAATGAATATTTCATAAGAGCACAGAATGGCTCAGGCTGGAAGGGAGCTCAGAGATCACCTACTCCAACCTCCCCACCATGCCCAGGGACACCTCTCAGCTACACTCAGCTGCTCAAGGCCTCATCCAGCCTGGCCTTCAACACCCCCAGGCAGGAGGCAGCCACAGCCTCCCTGGGCAGCCTGTGCTCCCTCCTGCTCAAGAACTTCCTCAGCTCCACTCTGACCCTGCTCTTCCTCAGCTTCAAACCATTCCCCCTTGTCCTGTCTCCAGACACCTGATGAGAAGTCTCTCTGCAGCCTTCCTGTAGGATCTAAAGCAATGAAGTCCCTACTGGCCATACAAGAAGTCAAAGAGTTTGATTCAGAGGAAGCACACCCCTGCAGCATCCAGTGCTAGGGTATGCTGCACCTTTGTGATTTGTCATGGTCCTGTAGAGAACCACAGAATGGTCCAGGCTGGAAGGGACATCCAAAGCTCATCCAGTCTGAGCCCTCTGCAGTCAGCAGGGATATCCCCAACCAGATCAGGCTGCCCAGAGCCTTGTAGAGCCTTACCTTGAATACCTCCAGGGATGGAGCCTGAACCACCTCCCTGGGCAACCTGTTCCAGTGTTCCACCACCCTCGTAGTAAAGAACTTCTCCCTGATAGCCAATCTAAATCTGCTCTAGTTTGAAGCCATTGTCCATGGTCCTGTCCCTGCAGGCCTTTGCAAACATCTCCATCTCCATCTCTCTCCCTGTTACCCTCTTCAGGTCCCGGCAGGCTGCTATTAGATCTCCCCAGAACCTTCTCTTCTCCAGGCTGAACACCCCCAGCTCCCTAAGCCTGTCCTTGTAGCAGAGCTGCTCCAATCCCCTGACCATTTTCCTGGACCTCTTCTGGACCCTCTCTGTCAAGACCATGTCCTTCCTACATTGAGGATTGCAGACCTGGACTCAGTACTGCAGGTGAGGTCTCCCCAGAGCAAAGTGGCAGAATCACCTCTGTGGCTCTGCTGGCAGTGCTGCTTTGGATGCAGCCCAGGATGTGGATTGGCTTTCTGCTCCCCAGATTTGGTGCTGGTGGAAGCAGCAGGTGTCATTCCACTCCCTGCTCTACCTATGGCAGTGCCTTCACAGATCTTGCAGCTGCAGCTTCGATTTCATTTTCCTATTTAGCTGTTGGCAGGGTTGTTTGCTTCACAGCCTTACTTTGGGTGGTGTGGCAAGTCCACATCACAGGCTCACAGGATGTCAGGGGTTGGAAGGTACCCAAAGAGGTCATCAAGTCCAAGCCCCCTGCCAGGGCAGGACCATAGAATCCAGCACAGGTCACACAGGAACACATCCAGATGGGGCTGGAAAGGCTCCAGAGAAGGAGACTCCACAACCTCTCTGGGCAGCCTGCTCCAGGGCTCTGGGACCCTCCCAGGAAGAAGTTCCCCCTTGTGTTGAGGTGGAACCTCCTGTGCTGCAGTATCATGATGACATGAGAGGAGAGCAGCTCTGCAGTGGTTGATGGATGAAGTAATTCATTATGAATCTGATGTAAGGGAGCGGGCGCCGTGATTTAATCACGGGAAGAGGGAGGCTGGTGAAGCCCACACAAAGGCATCCAAGTCATTGCCATGATAAATAGTGTGTGATAAGCTGTTTAGAAAACAATAATGCAAGCCAAGGGGTGGGGTGGGGGGGTGGAGGAGGGAAAATGTGCAGAAGGGAGGCATACCAATTCCTGGGATGGGAAGCAATCGACTCCTGAGAGCCAGAGGAGAGGCAGCCTAATGGAGAGGAAGGCAAAGAGCAGCAGCCAGGCAGCCATCACTCTCCTTAAATAATCACCTTGCTGGAGAGGCAGGTTTGTGAGGATTAACACTGATTTGCTTGGCCATTGGTCACCAACCACTTAACCTGCTACTTCCTGAGGACCTGAGCCTCAGAACATGTCTTTAAGATGATTTGGCCACGGGGATGTGCTGCCCAGGGAGGTGGTGGAGTCCCCATCCCTGGAGGTGTTTAAGTAGAGCCTGGATGAGGCACTCAGTGCCGTGGTTTAGTTGATCAGGAGGTGTTGGGTGAGAGGTTGGACTGGGTGATCTCTGAGGTCTTTTCTCACCTGGTTAATTCTGTACTTAGACTGCAGTGTCCTCTTTTTTCTTCTTCTTCTTCTTCATTTTTTCATCATTTTGGCATTTCCTCTTCAAATGGAGTTGCAAACCAATTGTTCCTTTAGTCAGCATAGGGACTGCCTCTTCATTTCAGCAGCAATGTCTTCTCCTAGCAGAGGCACTATGATCCTAGATGGTCTATGGGGTTTTTTTTGGCAGATACAGGAGATTTTCTTAGTGCAAATCAAAATCCTCTATGTACAATGTGGAATGTGAAAGATAACTGGGGGGAAAAATATAGTTGAGGGAGGGGAATGGTGCCTCCTGCTTTCTAATAGACTTGTCACAGTTCACTGCTGCTGTGTCACTAGTTATCAAACACCAGCTCTGCTACCATTACTCCTCCAGGTCTTTGCATGCCATCCAGCAAGAGGTGAACACCAGGGACTGAAGGGAGATAAAATGACCAGGTTATCCTCCTGAGAAGGCAGGGGCTGCCCTGATGGATAGCAGATCCACAGAGAGACCTTGGAGTGCTAGTGGACAGCAAGCTCTGCATGGGACAGCAATGTGCCTTTATGGCCAAGAGAGCCAATGGGATCCTGGAGTGCATTAAGAAAAGTGTGGCCAGCAGGGCTGGGGAGGTTCTGCTCCCCCTCTGCTCTGCCCTGCTGAGACCACAGCTGCAATCCTGTGTCCAGTTCTGGGCTCCCCAGCTCAAGAGAGACAGAGACCTGCTGGAGAGAGGCCAAGGGAGAGCCAGGAGGATGTTTAGGGGACTTGAGCATCTCCCCTGTGAAGAGAGACTGAGAGCCCTGGGGCTGTTTAGCCTGGAAAAAAGAAGGCTGAGAGGGATCTGATCAATGTCTATCAATATCTGAGGAGTGGGTGTCAAGTGGAGGGGGCCAAGATCTTTTCGGTGGTGCACAGGAACAAGACACAGAATAATAGGTCCAAGCTTGAACAGAGAAGATTGGATGCTCTATGCATTCCCATAGAGCAGCCAAGAATCATTTGCTCCAGACAATAAAATGCACTCCTCATGGGGAACCTGCCAGGCCAGGGCTTCATAGAATCATGGAATCAGAGAGTTGCCAGGGTTGGAAGGGACCTCAAGGATCAGCCAGTCCCAAACCCCTGCCATGACCAGGGACTCTCACACTACAGCAGGTTGCTCACAGCCACATCCAGCCTGGCTGCAAAAACCTCCAGGCATGAGGCTTCCACCACCTCTCTGGGCAACCTGTGCCAGGCTCTCACCACCCTCATGGGGAAGAACTTCTTCCTAACATCCAATCTGAATCTCCCCACTTCTAGGTTTTTTCCATTCCCTGCAGCCCTATCACTCCCTGACCCCCTAAAAAGTCCCTCCCCAGCTTTCTTGTAGCCCCCTTCAGATACTGGAAGGCCACAAGAAGGTCTGTTCAGTTCTGGGCCCCTCAGTTTAGGAAGGAGGTTGACTTGCTGGAATGTGTCCAGAGAAGGGCAACAAAGCTGGGGAGGGGTCTGGAGCACAGCCCTGTGAGGAGAGGCTGAGGGAGCTGGGGTTGCTTAGCCTGGAGAAGAGGAGGCTCAGGGGAGACCTTATTGCTCTCTACAACTCCCTGAAGGGAGGTTGTAGCCAGGCAACCAGCAGCAGAACAAGAGGACACAGTCACAATCTGTGCCCGGGGGAGTTTAGGCTGGAGGTGAGGAAGAAATACTTCCCAGCAAGAGAGATTGGCCACTGGGATGTGCTGCCCAGGGAGGTGGTGGAGTCCCCATCCCTGGAGGTATTTAAGAATAGCCTGGATGAGGTCCTTGGTGCCACCAGAACAAGGGGACATAGTCTCAAGCTGCGCCAGGAGTAGCGCATCAGATCCTTAATGGGAAGGTTTAGACTCGAGGTGAGGAGGAAGTTCTTCACCGAGCGAGTCATTCGGCATTGGAACGGGTTGCCCAGGGAGGTGGTTGAGTCATCGACCCTGGACGCATTCAAGGGGAGATTGGACGTGGCTCTTGGTGCCATGGTCTAGGCATGGGGTCTGTGTTGATAGGTTGGACTCGATGATCCTCGAGGTCCTTTCCAACCTAAGTGATACTGTGATACTGTGATACTGTGATCAGATGGTGTTGGGTGATAGGTTGGACTGGATGATCTCAAAGGTCTTTTCCATCCTGGTCTACTCTATTCTATTCTATTCTGTTCTGTTCTGTTCCATTCCGTTCTGTTCCATTCCATTCCATTCCATTCCATTCCATTCCATTCCATTCCATTCCATTCCATTCCATTCCATTCCATTCCATTCCATTCCTTCTCTTTTCCAGACTGAACAGCCCCAGCTCTCAATCTGCCTCCATAGCAGAGCAGCTCCAGCTCTCTGCTCATCCTCTTGGCCCTTCTCTGGCTTGTGACTCCGGAACATGAAAAGGGAAGTAGTGATGGCTTGGCTGGAAAACAGAGAAACCTCTTCTTGTTGTGTCACCAAAGAATTCAGGTCCAGGAGGCAACACAGCTGCCTCCTGGAGGAAGAAAAAAAATATCACTGCATTTAAAATTCAGATAAGCACCTAAGCTCTGAACAAGCACACACATGTGGAAGGCTCAGCTGAAGCAGACAAGAGCCACAGCACCTTTTGAAGCTGCCCCATCACTGATAATTGCAGCTGTGAGATTAGATACAGTCATTTATTCTTGTAAACAGTGTCATCTCCTCCAATTAAGATCAGCTCCTTGCATCTCCTCAATTGTTTTATTAGCATTGTTGTCAAGTTCTACAGAAGCCTTAATTAAACAGTCATCATAATTAGGGCTAGTTTCCCCAAATGAGGCTAAATAATTGATGTGTGGGTTGGAAGAAAAGTTTTCCACTTGCTGTAATACTGCATTTCAAACAAACTCTCCCAGTGCCTAATTGCAAAATATTTTTTGTAGACTCAGAGAAGGCAAGAATGGCTCAGGCTGGAAGGGAGCTCAGTGATCAGCTGCCCCAGCCTCCCCACCATGCCCAGGGACACCTCTCAGCTACACTCAGCTGCTCAAGGCCTCATCCAGCCTGGCCTTCAACACTCCCAGGCAGAAGGCAGCCACAGCCTCCCTGGGCAGCCTGGGCCAGAGTCTCAGCAAACCTCCTGCTGAAGAACTTCTTCCTCAGCTCCAGTCTGACCCTGCTCTGCCTCAGCTTCAAACCATCCCCCATTGGCCTGTCTCTAGACCCCCTGATCGAAAGTCCCTCTGCAGCCTTCCTGCAGGATCCCTTCAGCTATTGGCAGGCAGCTCTGAGGTCACTCCAGAGTCTTCTCCAGGCTGCGCAGCCCCAGCTCCTTCAGCCTTGCCTCATGGAAAAGTGTTCACAGGATCACAGGATGTTAGGGGTTGGAAGGGACCTCTGGAAATAGAATAGAATAGAATAGAATAGAATAGAATAGAATAGAATAGAATAGAATAGAATAGAATAGAATAGAATAGAATAGTAGAATAGACCAGGTTGGAAGAGACCTTTGAGATCGAGCCCAGCCTATCACCCAACACTATCAACACTACATTACATCATTGAGTCCAACTCTCTGTGCTCCAGCCCTTGGAGCATCCTTGTGGCCTCCTCTGCACTCTCTCCAGCAGCTCTGTGTCCTTCTCCTGCTGGGGACACCAGAACTGGAGGCAGGAGTGGAGGTGAGGTCTGAGCAGAGCAGAGCCCAGGGGCAGAATCCCCTCTGCTGCCCTGCTGCCCACCCTGCTGTGGCTGCAGCCCAACACAAAGCTGCCTCTGGGCTGCAGGAGGGCACTGCTGGCTCCTGGGGAGCTGCTCAGCACCCAGCACCCCCAAGGCTCTTTCTGCAGAGCTTCTCTGTATTGTAAAAACTTTCCAAGTGCCTAATTAGAAAATACTTCAACTTTGACTTTTAAAAAATTATGCAGTACAAAATAAGCACTGAAGCTGACCCAGCTGCCACCCTCTTGCATCAAGCATTTTTCATTTCTAGAGGTGACTGCAAAGCAACACTGAATGCAGCAGGTTTCCTAAGCAAGGCACTGAGCAAGCAGTTAAGCATTTAATACAACCTGAATTATTAAATGCATTTTGCTGATTTGATGAGATTTCTTATTAATTATAGTAATGACTACTGGCTTGCACAAAGAGGGGAGAGGATAAATTGTGACATCCAAGATACTGGGACTGGTTGGCTCAGGCCTTGAGCAGCTGAGTGTAGCTGAGAGGTGTCCCTGGGCATGGTGGGGAGGTTGGAGCAGCTGAGCTCTGAGCTCCCTTCCAATCCCAACAATTCTGTGGTGCTGTGCTAGTGAATCCTGCCAAAGGACATTTGCTTTGTGCTCTACACACATTTGAAGTGTTTCTCAAGTTATCACTGACCTATTAACGTTTAGTCCGTCTTTCTTTCTTTCTTTCTTTCTTTCTTTCTTTCTTTCTTTCTTTCTTTCTTTCTTTCTTTCTTTCTTTCTTTCTTCCTTTCTTCCTTTCTTCCTTTCTTCCTTTCTTTCTATCTATCTATCTATCTATCTATCTATCTATCTATCTATCTATCTATCTATCTATCTATCTTTGTATATGTGGCCAGCAGGGCAAGAGAGGGCATTCTGCCCCTTGGCTCTGCTCTGCTCAGACCTTCCCTCCAATTCTGCCTCCAGTTCTGGTGTCCTCAGCAT